>OX155964.1:23628075-23989075 GCA_944548615.1 Micropterix aruncella | reverse complement strand
CTCAATGAAATGAAAGAAGAAACTTCAATCTTAATTTCTGGCAGAGGAGTTTATAATAAAGATTGTATAATGTTATCAAAATAGGGTAAACCTATATAAAATTGTATAATATTAAAAAATTGTAAAGAAATATTGTAGAAAACAGTATAATATTGTTATATTTGATAAGGTTTGTAAAGAAATCCGTTTATAGGATGATGTTTTTATCTCATATATAAAAAGAGAAGTTCCGATTCACTCATTCATTCATTCATTCAATGACTGACTCATCAACGCCCAGCCCTAACCCTTAGACCTAGGAAGCTGAAATTTTTAACATAGGTTCCTTTTAGGACGCAATCGCTCACTAAGGGCGGATTTTTCGAAATTCAACCCCTAAAGGGGTGAAAAGTGGTTTCACAGTTTGTATGGAAAACCTATATAGATGTACTTTTTAATTCGAAACTTTGAAAGACTACTCTAATAAACAAATAAGGAAATAGGTGTTTTATGTTTTTTCAAAATTCTACCCTTAAGGGGTGAAACAGGGTTTTAAAGTTTGTATGGATAAACGATTTTAGTTGGACTTTTTATTTCGAAAGTTTGTAAGATTACTTTAATAAATAAGTAAGGAAACACGTTTTTCATATTTTTTAAAAATTCAACCCCTAAAAGGGTGAAAAAAAGTTTCGATTTTTTTATGAAGAAACGATATAGATGTACTTTTTAATTCGAAACTTTGTAAGATTACTCTAATAAACAAATAAGAAAACAGGTGTTTCATGTTTTTTCAAAATTCAACCCCTAAAGGGGTGAAACGGGGTTTCAAAATTTGTATGAATGAACAATATTAGATGTGCTTTTTATTTCGAAACTTTGTAAGATTACTCTAATAAATAAATAAGGTAACACGTGTATCATATTTTTTCAAAATTCAACCCCTAAAGGGGTTAAAAGGGGTTCCAAAATTAGTATAGAAAATCGATATAGATGTATTTTTTAATTCGAAACTTTTTAAGATTACTCTTATAAACAAATAATCAAATAGGCGTTTTATGGTTTTTCAAAATTCCGTCCCTAAAGGGGTAATACGGGGTTTTAAAGTTTGTATAGATAAACTATTTTAGATGGACTTTTTATTTTGAAAGTTTGTAAGATTACTCTAATAAATAAATAAGGAAACAAGTGTTTCATATTTTTTTAAAATTCAACCCCTAAAGGGGTGAAAAAGGGTTTCGATTTTTTTTATGAAGAAACGATGTAGATGTACTTTTTAATTCGAAACTTTGTAAGATTACTCTAATAAACAAATAAGAAAACAGGTGTTTCATGTTTTTTCAAAATTCAACCCCTAAAGGGGTGAAACGGGGTTTCAAAATTTGTATGAATGAACAATATTAGATGTGCTTTTTATTTCGAAACTTTGTAAAATTACTCTAATAAATAAATAAGGAAACATGTGTATCATATTTTTTCAAAATTCAGCCCCTAAAGGGGTGAAAAGGGGAATCGATTTTTTAATGGAGAAACGATATATGTAGATGTACATTTTAATTCGAAACTTTGTAAGATTACTCTAATAAACAAATAAAAACAAATAAATAAGCAGAAAATAGTTGTTTCATGTTTTTTCAAAGTTCAACCCCTAAAGGGGTGAAACGGGGTTTCCAAATTTGTATGAATGAACAATATTAGACGTGCTTTTAATTTCGAATTCCTGTAGGAGTAAAAATAACAAAATGCGATTTTCTTGGTTTTTCCAAAATTCAACCCCTAAAGGGGTGGAAAGGGGTTATAAAATTATTATGAAGCAACGTTATTGATGGTCTTTTTAATTCGAAACTTTGTAAGGTTACTCTATTAAACAAATAAGAAAATAGGTGTTTATTTTTTGTTAATTCTACCCCTAAAGGGGTGAAACAGGGTTCCACACTTTGTATGAATAAACAACATTAGATGTGCTTTTTATTTCGAAAATTCGAAAGATTACTCTAATAAAAAAGTAAGAAAATACGTCTTTCGTGGTAATTCAAAATTCAAATTCAAACTTTGTAATATTACTCTCATAATCAAATAAACAAATGGGTCTTTCATGGTTTTTCAAAATTTCGCCCTTAGAGGGGTAAAACGGGGTTTTAAAGATTGTATGGATAAACGATTTTAGATGGACTTTTTATTTCGAAACTTTGTAAGGTCACTCTAATAAATAAATAAGGAAACACGTGTTTCATATTTTTTCAAAATTCCACAACTAAAGGGGTGAAAACGGGTTTCGAAATTTGTATGGAAAACGATATAGATATACTTTTATATTCGAAACTTTTTAAGATTACTCGAATAAACAAATAAGCAAATATGTCTTTTGTGTTTTTTCAAAATTCAACCCCTAAAGGGGTGAAACGGGGTTTCAAAATTTGTATGAAAAAACGATATTAGATGAATTTTGTAGGATTACTTTAAAAACCATCTAAGCAAATATGTGTTTCGTATTTTTTTGAAATTTCACCCCTAAAGGCGTAAAAAGGGGTGTTTAAGTTTGTATGGAGAAACGATATTAGATGGACTTTTTATTTTGAAACTTTGTAGGATAACTCTAATAAACAAATAATTAAATACGTCTTTCGCGTTTTTTCACAATTCAACCCCTAGAGGCGTGAAAAGGGGTTTAAAATTTGTATGGAGAAACGATATTAGATGGAAATTATATACTCTAATAAACATTTAGGCAAATACGTATTTAGTATTTTTTTAATTCAACCCCTAATGTGGCGAAAAGGGGTTTAAATGATAATAAACAAATAAGCAAATGCATGTTTCATATTTTTCTAAAATCTACCACTTAGGGGGTGAGAAGGGGTAAATAACCCTAAAAATCAAAATAGAAGTCGCGCGCGACGGTTCCCGGACGTGAGAAGGCGCTAGAACCTCATTATAAATTAATCATTTGTCTCGATAACATGCGTAGCGCAAGCACCGCGATCGTCACATCTTCACGCCTTAATTACTTAGTTGATCATCATGAAGTACATATTGACAGGAGTACCTACAGAGAAGGACGTTAGATACCTTTATATATTACACGCAAAAACTTACCACTTGACTGGGAAAAAGGGATCTATCTTAACCCAAATTTAACGCGTGCGAAGCCGCGGGCAACAGCTAGTTTAAAATAAAATTAGTAAAAGCTACTTAAAAAGTAGCGAAGGAAATCCCAGCTTGTATTGGGAAATGCTTATGTTTGAATGAGATATACTTACGGATGTGCACGACTTTCGACGGTGCAATGTAAGTTTAAAGGTTTTCTTGCAGTCGACTAACGATCACTATTCATCCATATATCTCATAAATAGGGCTTATCCTTATGCAACACAAAATGCCTTCAATTGAGACGAATTAAGCGAAAAAATAAAAAATTAAACTATTGATCACTTCGGCAAAGCCGTTTTCTAAATGAAAGTGACATTACGAAATAATTCAAATTTCGAATGCCACCAACATTTAAAATATAATACAATTGGCTGAGTTTGTTAATAACGAGCCATTAAATCGAAATAAAAATAAAAATACCTCCATATGCTCAATGAAATGAAAGAAGAAACTTCAATCTCAATTTCTGGCAGAGGAGTTTATAATAAAGATTGTATAATGTTATCAAAATAGGGTAAACCTATATAAAATTGTATAATATTAAAAAATTGTAAAGAAATATTGTAGAAAACAGTATAATATTGTTATATTTGATAAGGTTTGTAAAGAAATCCGTTTATAGGATGTTTTTATTTAAAATAAAATTAGTAAAAGCTACTTAAAAAGTAGCGAAGGAAATCCCAGCTTGTATTGGGAAATGCTTATGTTTGAATGAGATATACTTACGGATGTGCACGACTTTCGACGGTGCAATGTAAGTTTAAAGGTCCTTTTGTATATATATATATATATATATATATATATATATATATATATATATATATATATATATATATATATATATATATATATATATATATATATATATATATATATATATATATATATATATATATATATATATATATATATATATATATATATATATATATATATATATATATATATATATATATATATATATATATATATATATATATATATATATATATATATATATATATATATATATATATATATATATATATATATATATATATATATATATATATATATATATATATATATATATATATATATATATATATATATATATATATATATATATATATATATATATATATATATATATATATATATATATATATATATATATATATATATATATATATATATATATATATATATATATATATATATATATATATATATATATATATATATATATATATATTTATATATATATATATATATATATATATATATATATATATTATATATATATATATATATATATATATATATATATATATATATATATATATATATATATACATATATATATATATTATATATATATATATATATATATATATATATATATATATATATATATATATATATATATATATATATATATATATATATATATATATATATATATATATATATATATATATTTATATATATATATATATATATATATATATATATATATATATATATATACATATATATATATATATATATATATATATATATATATATATATATATATATATATATATATATAATATATATATATATATATATATATATATATATATATATATATATATAAGATAAGCCCTATTTATGAGATATATGGATGAATAGTGATCGTTAGTCGACTGCAAAAGGACCTTTAAACTTACATTGCACCGTCGAAAGTCGTGCACATCCGTAAGTATATCTCATTCAAACATAAGCATTTCCCAATACAAGCTGGGATTTCCTTCGCTACTTTTTAAGTAGCTTTAACTAATTTTATTTTAAATAAAAACATCATCCTATAAACGGATTCTTTACAACCTTATCATATATATATATATATATATATATATATATATATATAGTATATATATATATATATATTATATATATATATATAGATATATATATATATATATATATATATATATATATATATATATATATATATATATTATATATATATATATATATATATATATATATATATATATATATATATATATTATATATATATATATATATATATATATATATATATATATATATATATATATATATATATATATATATATATATATATAAATATTTGATAGTTTTGTGTATATATTCTTTTTAGAATTGATCAATAAGATGATTATAAAGTAAATAATTATAAAGCCACTTACATCGTGACGAAGGATTCCCTTGATCGGATTCGGAATGCTTTAGGTGTTAACGAGAATGATGAATGCCTCTCACTTGCGGAAAGAGGAGTAGGTTTAAGTTGGGCCCATTTTTCAACTACTAAACGCTCACCCTTCATCCAATTATCTCAAAAATTAAGCTACAATCCTTCTTTATACGTAAACTCACTCAATTTCCTATTATTTCAATTTCCTATTATATATATATATATATATATAATATATATATATATATTTATTTATTTATTTATTTATTTATTTAAGTCCATAAAAAATACATTTGGTTACAAAAACATTCTCTTAGCCTAATATTTCATAATAATTTAAACAGTTTTTTTTTTAATTTACCTAACTCGGAAAGAGATTCAGAAATAATAGTTTGTGGTTTACCACCTCACTAGGAATAACCTGTATCGAGGTGGTACCAACAGAAATCGTATATTGCCTGCCGAAAGAGCATGATATACCCGCTCTTAGGTTTTCATTTTATTTTAATATTTTTTTAAAACTTTATATTGCAATGGTATTTACAATTAATAATTACAAGGATGGGGGTAGTTACTTTATTCTAAAATTTAAAAATTTTGAAGATACCAAATTAAACGGAAGGTATTTTCTTACATCTAATATAATACATACATAGATACGATTATCGCATAAACTTTACATGAATTTATATTAAAAGTATATATAAATAAAAATTATTATAAAGAAGTACATACATATAATATGATAATTAAAAAAATAAAAAATAGAAAAAATATTATTATGATAATACGAGTATATATTTACATATGCAAAGTGCCTTGATAACTATTTATCAAAGAAAATGACAATTTGCAATGCCAATTTTATTATATAATATAGAAGTTAATTAAGATTTTAGGTACCTACTACAATACAATACAATATAGCCGTAAATTTGCACAATATATATATAAATAGAAATATGTTCATTCAAGAGATTTTAATAACGCCTCGCAGTCTTTCCTAGATTTATTTAGCAGCCAATTTATCACCACTCTTCGAAAAGTAGGGTATGGTAAGTCGGTCGTCGGTACGTCCATTCTCAATTTATTGTATAGTCTCGGAGCTAGAAAAGTATAATGTCGTTGTCCATATGTCGTGTTCATTTTTACCTCAGGTTGTCTGTAACGATGTCTAGTCTCATGTCCATGGTCCCGAAGTTTAGATATCGCAGTCCTGTCATTCCTCTGGAAGTACATTAGAACCGCTTTTAGGTACAACTGTCGGATGTCCATTACGTTAAAGTCTGTGAATAATTGGTCGGATGGGAAACGGAGCGGTTTTTTATTAATAACCCTAATGAGGGCTTTTTGGGCTTTTATTACCGGGTCAAGAATTGATTTAGCCGCTCCACCCCATCCTATCTGCCCGTATGTAATTAATGACTGTGCGAGTGCGTAGTAGGTCGTTTTTAGCATAGATGGACTAAGCACGTTTCTAATATTTTTGAATACGTATATTAGTTTTCTAAGTCGTGACGCAGTCTGGTCAACTTGATTGTGCCAACGCAGGAACCCGTCTATTAGAATACCTAAATATTTGATACATGACGTACGTTCCAGCGGTAAGCACATGCAGTTTCTTCCGTCACAGTCGTGTAATAGTAGCTGTTTATCTATTCCAGGTTGGTTTCGCCCATCTATGCTAAAGGTGATGTATTTCGTCTTGTCTATGTTAAGTGTCAGTAGATGATCATTTAACCAGGCAGTTATCTGTTTTAGTCCATTTGTTGCCTTTTCAAATACGGACTCCCAGGTGTTACTCTCAAATAAAAGCACCGTGTCGTCGGCAAAAGATGCAATAACACCTGGTATCTCCTGTCTGCAAAGATCGTCTATATATACCAGAAATAGTATTGGTCCTAATGTACTTCCTTGAGGAACACCGTAGTCAATACTCATCCAGTTACTTGTTGTGTCATTTATTTTCACTCGTTGTGTTCGTCCTGTCATATAACTTCGGAACCAGTCCAGTTCTTTGTCTCGTATACCAATCTGTCGTAGTTTGTACAATAGTTTTACGTGATGTACTGTGTCAAATGCTTTGGCCAAATCAAGGAACACTCCAAGGCACTTATGGTTATCGTCAACATTTTGTGAAATAAATTTTGTAACTTTTAATATAGCGTCCTGGGTGCCCATGTTTGACCTAAAGCCGTACTGTCCTGTCGATAGTAGCGCATTCGTTTCCAGATAATCAGTTAGTTGTTTCTTTATATGACGTTCTATAATTTTGCTAAGTGAGTTGAGTATAGATATTGGTCTGTAGTTTGTCAATTCAGTTTTGTTACCCCCTTTGAAGAGCGGCAATACATTGGCTTCTTTGAGATGTTTTGGAAATCTACCCTGTTCGATGCTGCAATTATATATATGCACAAGTGGGAGTGCGATTGACTGAGCTGCAATTTTCAGCATCTTTGCACTTATATTATCTGGACCACTTGCTGAGTCAGTCCTCAGTTGCTTAATTAATGTCAAAACGTCCCTCTCTGTTAGTTTCGAGAGTCGAAATATTTTTGTTGTCTTCAGCAGTGTTTCAGGCACCTTTGCATTTGATTTAGTCAAATCCTCTGATGTAAACTTCATCGCTAATCTCTTTCCTACGTTCACAAAGTAACTGTTAATCGTATTAGCTAAGTCATTTTTGTCAGTGTACTTTACACCGTCCAAATTTATTTCGCTAATTGACGTCCTGTTTTGCTCTACATTGTTAAGTTCTTTGACTACTCTCCAAACCGTTTTGGGGTTGTAATTGTCGTCTTCTATTTTCTGTCGATAATATGTTTCTTTGGTCGTTCTTAAGATGTTGGTACATAATTTTCTGTATTTTTTATAATATGCGAGTAGTGCCTCATTCTGTGGAAATCTGCGTGTCTGTCGGTGAAGTTTGTCGCGTCTCCTGATACAGTTAATCAGTCCGTCTGTTATCCAAGGTTTAAGTCGCTTGTATTTTTTCTTTATCTGCTTAACGTAAGTATTATTTTTTAAGTGTAGTGTAAACGTCTGAACGAAATTGTCAAGTGCAATGTTTGTATCGTCTGTTTGATATATGCTAGTCCAAGCTTCAGTGTTCAAGTCGAAAATTAATTTTTCATAGTCTATGACTTTAATTTCTGTGTCTTGTTGCTGCTTTTCCTGACGTCTGCCTTCTAGTCCCAATAATGTACAGTAGTGGTCTGTTATTGTTGTAGTCACTACAGCTGAGGTCGGTCTGTACGATGAGCGAATGTATATGTGGTCTAAGCATGTTTGTACCTGATCAGACTCTCTCGTTGCAATATTTATTGTTGACAAGAAACCTAGTTCAGTTAAAAGTGTTTCATAGTCATCTGCTTGTAAGTGCCTATGTCCCATGGTTGATATATTGATGTCGCCTACTAAGATGTAGTGTTGTGTATGGATATTGGAAGTTATATAGTCATGTATCGTCGTATAAAGTGAATTCAAAAAGCCACTCGTATTTTGTCTGGATGGCGACCTGTAAAGGGCAAAGATGCTGAAATTGCTAAATTTTATGCATAGGCCCGTTGCTTCCGCGATGTCAAATTCATGCGCAGTTGCATTAATTTCATACCTGGCATACACAACAATTCCATCCGATTTATTTTTGTTATTTACCGTTTTGAAACATTCGTACCCAGGGATATTCGGAATCTGCACATTATTGAGTAACCAGCATTCGGACAAAACAATTATATCTAGATTTAATGAGAGATCTTGTAATAAAATACATAGTTCATCAAAATTTCTTCGGATACTTCTTATATTCATAGCTATCATTTTCAGTACATAAGGTTTATCAAAAGTGTCCCTGCAATCAAGCGGCGATTCTAACCTTACAGTAGAGACAAATGTGGTCTCTGAAATATCATCTAATAAACTACTCATAAAATACGAATTTTATTGCTAAAGAAATAAATATATGAATAGGGTTTACTAACAGAGAAAGCATTAGTTCATTACGGTTGCAGATGTTGATGTTATTATTCTCCAATAAGGATTTTATCGCCACAATGTCGACTGTTTGGCAGGTGATTTTCTCGAGGTATAAACATATTCCATTATACGTTGTTTTTGATAAATAAGAATACTTCATTTCAATATTTACAGGTAATAAATGAATAGCATTAGTGTTAGAATTTACATGTAAATAATAAATTCTAATATAAATAATAATATATTCTTTTTTATAATAAATGCAATTTAAAATCATATCTAATAAATGTGAAAATAGACTTAATTGCAAATGACGGAAAATGCTGGTTTTTAGGTTAAAGAGAGGCATATTTATATCGTTTGTTAGTGAATTAGCTTTAAGTCTTGCTCGCATAAAATCGGAATAATATTTGTACCCTCTTTCTGACGGACATAGATTCTGCAGTTTTTTAACCATACAAATCTGAATCTCATTTCTTTTGCTAGGTCTCTCGTTTTTTTATAAAGTACACGATTCAGCAGAGTCAGCCGATCTGATATGTAGATTCTGGTTGGAATTGTGTTTAGGCCCATGTCTTTCGTGTTAATTCCAGATGCTCGAGACTTTTGGAGGTTTCTAATGGCGTCCATGAATTGCTCCTTCATCCTGCGAGTTGTGAACTTGGCGATGATAAGGGGAGTCCTTGGCTGCGATTTTATATCCTGCTCGTGTCTTCGCGGTGTAATACGATATGCATAATCAATCTCGCGGTCATCCATCTTGAGTCCTATTGAATTTCCAAGTATATATATATATATATATATATATATATATATATATATATATATATATATATATATATATATATATATATATATATATATATATATATATATATATATATATATATATATATATATATATATATATATATATATATATATATATATATATATATATATATATATATATATATATATATATATATATATATATATATATATATATTCGAACTCGAATTCATTGGTGGAATTCGGTCCTCACATTTTGAATTCTCAACTACCTCCAGCGCCTGCACTATTTAGTACGAAATATTATGTGATGATTTTGCGTCTATGGAGGGGCAAAAATGGACGTCTGTACGCCGTCCCATCGAAAGTCGAACCGCGATATTAATTAGTTTATTAGCGGCGTGCTTTCGGGCGTATCCGCGCGCTGAAAATGGGCGAAAAAAGGCGGACGCACTCGTTTCCGCTTACGTTTTAATTAATGAAAGCGCACGGATAAAAATTACCCTCGTGGCCCGTGGCAGTTGTGATTAATGACGCTGTGGCGCATTTTCGATCGCCGTTCGCTAAAAAGCAATTGATTTATTGCCTGAAGGCCGCCGGCGTTGCCATTTGAACCATAATTATCATAGGTATTTGTATGATAATTGTCAAGTGCGCATGATGTACGATCACAAATAATAATTATTGTACCTATTGCAATATTTGGGAGCTAATGAGCCCTGTTGCAGTTTGGCCACTAAAACCCAGTTGTAGGGTCGGTCAAACGCAAGGATCAACACCCATCGCAGAAGTGCGTGATCTTTTGAATTTTTGTGGTTTTATTGTTGGTTACCCGGACATTTCCTTATAAAGTTTTTATGCCAGAAACTATAATGCCTCTGGCCAATGCTCGTCTTCTTAGGTGGGACTAACATATGTTTTCCTTTTGTCCTTGTGTTAATTATTTATCATTTTAGCTGTTTATCATTTTAGCTGTAAATATGACGCACACCATCTTGAAGGCGTAAATTAATAGCGAATTTTGGCGCTTAGCTGCTCAATAGGTCCGTCTCATTTTAAGCGATTATCTATTGTAAGCCCAAGTTATTTTATTTATTTTATTATTTTTTTTATTTTTTTATTTAATACCCATTTTTTAAAAATACAGTTTTGTATAAAATCCAGCCAAGCCTAAGGCTTACCTGCTGGAGATTATGATAGGTGACTTTCAGTGCAACTTTAGTGGCCATTTTGACCATATTATAATATATCTGCTACATTAGTCAGGATTAGTCGGCACAGAAAGCCACCCCCTTGATAATGTTTACATAAAAAGATGAACGTACTTAATGCTAATAAAATAAATTATAAATCTTATTCGTATCATTTACACGTGTGTTTCACTTTCACTTATTTTAAAGCTAACTATTTTTAATTCTTTTTTTCGTTTTTTTGTACATTTTTTATAAGTTTTTAAATTTAGAGGAATTTGGTTGAATATATAAGGGATTAGCCAATTCAATCTTCTTTTGCCATAAAGGTTGCTAAATGGAGGGACGAGTAGCCGTTCATTTTGTATCTGTCTAGTGCTGTGTTTATGTTGGACATAAATTCGGAACTCGTCAGTCTCGAAATATTGAACTGTCAATCTATAAATAAATAATACATCAGCTGGTAATATGTCACAATAATTGAAAAGTCCTATCTGGTCGTTTCTGAATTTATTTCGAATCTTGTTTGGAACTATTATTTTTAAAATACGGTGTTGTAGAGATGTGATGCGATATATACGATTTAAATGTGTTGCCGTAGGTTGTAATTCCATAAGCAATAATAGATTCGACCAGGGCAAAATGCAGAGTTCACAGCTGATTGTATTTCAGAATGTATTTTAAGTAGTAGATTTTTATAATTATTTGTCTAAGTTTTTTGCAAATGTTATTAATGTGCACTTCCCAGTTGAATTTTTTATCAATCGGTAGTCCAAGGTACCTTTCAGCATCTACTTTTTTTATATGCTCACACCGACAGTCCGGTTGTGGATTATGTAGACAGTTATGCGTGTGGAATTTAATTGCAAAGCTACTTCCTCGTTCTCTTGCCTGCGATGACCTGATATGCGTAACTTTAGTTTTTTCGGCATTGATTATCAGCCCATTGTTTTGGGCCCATTCCTGTATCTTATTAAAATCGTGTTGCAAGTTTTGAGAAGCCGTATTAATGTCCGTATCACACGCAAATAAAGAGGTGTCATCGGCGTAGGTATACATTTGGCAGTCGGAGGTACATCCGCTGATCCCGTTTGTGTACATGATGTACAGTATTGGGCCCCAAATGCTTCCCTGAGCAGTGCCTGATCGTACTATCGCCTCACTACTAAATTTGTTATTAATTTTAACTACCATGTGTCTGTTGCTTAGGTAGTTTGTTAGAAGTCTCGATACATTTCCCCTTATTCCGGCTTCTTCATAGACTTTCGGAAACTGACTGTGTTTTAAGGTATCAAATGCACGAGAAAAGTCTATTAAAAGCATGATCATATGTTTCTTATCATTTAGAGCTGTGTTTACACTATTTGCAAATTTAGATAGCAGCCCAATAGTGTTTCTGCCTTTTAGAAAGCCATGTTGATTTTCCGCGATTATGTCGTGATTTTGGAAGTATTTTTGTATTTTATCTCCGATGTAGGCTTCGATAACTTTGTCTATTGCGGATAATATGGATATAGGTCTGTAATTACTACAATCTAGATGGTTTCCCTTCTTGTAAATGGGTCTTATTATAGAGGTCTGTAAGGCATCTTTAAATTGTCCCGTCGTTATACAGAGATTAATTAAATGACTTAATACTGGACTGATTTCTGTGGTGACGTTTTTTATATCCCTAATCCTGATGTTGTCTTTCCCGGGCGCTTTGTTGCTACTAAAAGATCGCAATATTCGCTCGATGTCCTCTGGTTTACTAGGCGGAATATACAGAGATACGTCGCACGCTTTCGCCATATAATTTTGGACTGGCGTTTGTGTTGCCGCTACCACCTCGTCCGGAGCCATCCCCACTATCAAGGCAGGTTCGCAGTATTGTGCATTTGCTTCCGATTGCGTCCGAGATGATACGAATGTAGGCGAACTGTCGCTCCCCGCGAGCCCCGTAACCGTCGTATCCAACCCAGTTGGTAATCCGCTACCACTGTTCAATACTGATCGATTAAAATTGCCGATTTGTAAGATCGTGTTACACGGCGATATGTTATTTACTTCGGAAAAGTGTTTTACAAAGTCATTCGCTATTTCATTTTCCATTTTGCTGCATATCATGTATTTGCTGTGTATAAACGGTAACTTGTGTGTCTGTAAGATTATAATATACTATCTGACCCGGCAGACGTTGTCCTGTCCATATTTCAATAAATTTGTCTAAACAAAAGTAGGCGTTTAGTGGTACTCGTAAATTCCAACAGAGAGTGCTTAATCGATATACTATAACACCTAAAAACCCAGTAAATGGCTAATTTTAATATCATTTAACACTTAATGATAGAATAATTTATATTGATTAGGATTTATATTTTATTATAAATAGGATAGAAAACGAATTTACCGCGTGAAATTTGTAGGACCCGACGTTTCGGTGACGTTGCAGCCGCCGTTGTCTAGGGTAGACTGAAGAGCTGTCAGTCCGTTGTTTTGCGGGTAGGTCGCAAACCGCTGCCGCCACTGCGTAGGTTATAACGGTGGTAGGGGGCCGGGCTCGGAGCGCGGGAATTTTTAAAATCCGTCTTGCACACAACACTCACTGTATCCTGTTTTACGTCTTTGCGTTCGGCGTTCGGCGGCGGGAATATTTTAAGAAGAGGGTTCCACGTAGAAGAGAGTTTGTAGCCGTCATCTCTATTGAAGTTCGGAGTTCTTCTTATTTCAATGGCTTCCCGGATCATGCGAGGAAAGTAGAATTGTTCCTTGGATAGAACAATGGGATTTTGAAACTGCATCCAGTGGTTACTTCCGCTATCCAATATATGTTCGCAGATCGCCGATTTTTCTCGCTGAACGTTTTTAACAGCTTTGATGTGTTCTGTCAGTCGCGTGGCTATGGGCCGTTTCGTTTGTCCAACGTAGGCTAGACCGCAGCTCAATTCGACTTTATACACACCCGGGGTTTGCAGTGGTATTACATCCTTTACAGGCCTCAAAAATCGAGCTATATTTTGGGTCGGTTTGAAGATCGTTTTTATATCGAATCTGTTTAGCATCTTACTTATTCGATCAGTCACGCCCTTGACGTATGGTAAGAATGCTCTTGATCTGCTCGGTTTTTGAGTTTCGTCCGTATTAGATCGTGTGCGTGTCTCGTGATATTTTCCGTATCCATTTTTCCTAAGGACATCATTGACATGTTTCATCTCCTTCGGAAAATGCTCAGTGTCGCATAGATCGCGTGCTCGATTCACGAGCGACGTTTGCACTGAACGTAGATGGTAGGGATGATGGTGTGAGCTTGCATGCAAATATCTGTCCGTATGTGTGGGCTTCCGATATACCGTATGTCCGAGAGTATTGTCACTTCTCCTCGTCACTTTGACATCCAAAAATGGTAAGGAGCCGTCCTTCTCTACTTCATAGGTGAAACTGATTTTTGGGTGTATGGAGTTTAGATGACCTAGGAATTCTTTCACCGTTTGAATGTTGCCTTTCAGGATGCAGAAGGTATCATCCACGTAGCGAAGCCAGAGAATGGGTTTAATTTTGGAGGTTTTTATGGCTAATTCCTCAAAATATTCCATATATAGGTCACTAACTATCGGCGATACGGGGCATCCCATTGCTACTCCGTCGATTTGTTTGTAATAATCGCCGTTCCATAGAAAGTAGCAGGATGTCAGGCAATGTTGAAGCATGTCGGCGTAGCTAATAGGGAGGTCCTCAGACCTAAGTTTATCTCTCACCACCGTAAGACACTCCGAAATGGGCAAATTCGTAAATAAAGATTCGACGTCAAAGCTCACCATTATTTCGTCTTCGGCCAGTTTTAAGCTTCTAATAATGCTTACGAAATGTCGCGAGTCTTTCACGTAAGACGTCGTTTTGCCCGTAAGCGGTTGGAGGACACCAGCCAAGTGTTTTGACAGAGGATATGAGGAATAATAATTTGGTTGCTTTTTCGCCGGTTTATATAGGCCGTGAAATGATGCAATCCAAAAATATTCCGAGTAAAAGTATTGTTTCATCGTGCTGATTCATAGCTGCACGAGTCGAAATAATAGCTGAATTGTGTCTGTGGCTTTCACTGGAAATCGATGCATTTGTTAATCGCATGTAATGGACTTAAGGTCCGTAACAAGCCCTTCTCGATAATGTAGCTTTCCATTAGAGAATTTTTGAACTCGGATGAGTAGTTTTGGAGATTATCCCCTACAAACAAACTTACAAACATTAGTTATTTGTATTATTTGTATAAATGACATACGATGCCATTTTATCCCGCATACATACCAGAGTAGCGGTGCGGTGCAGGCGCGTGCGTGATTTTCCAATATTTCATTTTACATAAATTATGTCAATACGGCCTTGATCTGCTAGTCACGGCCTATACGCAATCCCCTTGTGGATATTCTTTGTCATCCGCTGGATGATTAATGAGAACCAAATTTGGTCGCCTATATGACGGACGTAGATGATATACAATAAATTTATTAAATATATTCATTGATAAGTATGTATCTCAAGTAACTTTTGTTTTTGATCTCAACACAATATGGATATTTCTATTCTTTTGTCAAAAATCTAAAAATTTTATATTTAATTTACAAAACCTAACAAAAAATTGTTTACGTTACATTTTTATTTTGCTGCAACGAAAGTATTGTGGACGCTCTTCTGTGTGTCTGTATGTCTGTATGTGTGTCTGTCTGTATTCCTCCACGATAGCGCCCAAAACCTTTATCCGATTGAGCTGAAATTTGGCATGCAGGCATAATTTTGTCATGGCAAGAGTTGAAGAGTGATTGAAAATTGGGGTTGTGGTTGAAATTGGTCTACCAGAAGGCGCGCTAGTCATACTTCCATCTCGAAATATTAGACTTAGAAACTTGAAATTCGGTACACAGGTGCCTAGTTGGGTCGAAATCACATTGTGAAATTTGATTGATATTAATCTCATAATAAGTCGTAGTCGTAAATATATTAGATAGAAATAATCATATTTATAGTCGTAAATATTTTGAGTCGTAATATTTAAAGTCTGCCATACATTAATTATTTAGTAAGGCCCCTAAAATCGGCAACGCTTGCGATGCGTGGATCGTTCGAAATTCGGATTCGAAGGCTTACGGAGACCTGCGTTTGCAATCGAAATTCAAAATTTCGTTGCTTTGCGTCGCATAATAACAGGAATTTTCGCTAACTGCTCATCGACTTTATATGTGAAATAAATATTCAGATGAAATAAGTCCCTGGCTTCTTGCCGGGAAAGTCTTGAGGTGACACAACCGATTTTTTAAATATATAATATAAACCCAGCATAGAAAGGAGGTTCATATCTTTGACATAAAACTGGTTTTCCACTTCACTAGGAATTAATCTGTGTTGAGGTGTTGATAATAAATTTAAAAAGTGCTTACGCATAATATTATATGGTACTTTATAATTATATTATGTGTATGACTTAATTTTTACAGATTTTTTCTTTCAGCTTAAAATTATATTTAAAATAGAAATATTTTCGCATTCTATTGCGGTTCTGAAAGGAGCGGAAGTAAGTTTTCAGAACACGAACGACAAGTCTACGTGAGTTACATAACCTCTCATAATAGCAGAGTTTTCAATGCCAACTGATAAACTGCACATTCGGCGCTGAATTTTATACGAATTCCAAAAAGGAAAAAGTTCAAAGTTCAAAGTTTATTTATTCCAAAAAAACCCGGCGAGGGTATAGAACTTACAATTAATAAATACTTTTTTTATAATATTCATATTTTAAACATATCATTATCTGGCAAAATAAAATTAAATCACGTTAGAAATCTGAAAGTCAATAAACTATACAAAATCAACCATTACATTGTCTAAATATTAAAAAGAGCATTAAGAAATATCAAAAATAGAAATACCAAATCCAAAAAATAAAAAAAAATAAAAAATAATTGAAAGGCAAATCCATTGAATGATCTCGCAAATAAATAAATCAATAATAATAATAATAATCAAGGAGTCCAATTTGTAAAGAATCAAATAATAATCACAGTAAAAATATAAAAATACAAGCAATAATTCCTAAATCATGTTACATAATCAGTAAGTAAATTAATTGTCTATAAAATAAAGTGTTCAGAATAGGATTAAAATGGAAGTTAAAAAAAATAAATGAAATAAACAAGTAGTCAATTGTGAATATAAAATTTTAAAAGTCCGTGCCATATAGACATTTTTGCAATAAAAAATCCTTGGTAAGTTTTTTAAATAGTGCATGTGTTTTTATATTTTTTAATTCCTCTGGTAACCTGTTATAAAATGTTATGCTTCTTTAATTAGTTGTCCTTTGAAATTGTGATGTTGCAGGTATAGAATTATGAGTATACATCGATTTGTGCCTTGTATTATGGCAATGTATGTGGGCAAGAGTTTGGTGCTTTTTTTTATTTGTATAGAACTCGCACAAGCTTTCGTGAATAAGTATGGCATAAACGGTGGGGATGTGTAGTTCACGAAATAGTGGTTTGCAAGATTCTCTCCTATTTAATCCGCGTATTGCTCTCACGGCTCTTTTTTGTAAAATAAATACCTCTTTAATATCAGTGGCATTTGCCCACAATAAAATACCATATCTCAATTGAGATTCAACCAGAGCATAGTATGCACTCACAATTTCCTTTTCGTCCAATATCTTTCTTAATCTGGATACCGCATAGCAAGCTGAACATAATTTTGATTTAAGCTGGTCTATATGGGTTTTCCATGACATATTTTCATCGATGTAAATTCCTAGAAATTTAGTGGACTTGGCAATCTCGATAGAATAATTTAACGCTAACTGTTTTTCTTTTTTATTTCAGAAGTTTATCAATACTGTTTTGCTTAAATTTAGCGACATCTGGTTCGCTCTAAAGCAATCATTGACTTCAAAAAGTATTTCGTTTATTAATTCCTCCATTTTTGTTCTACAATCACTTTCAAACATATACGTGGTGTCATCTGCAAATTGGCCGGGTTTGGCACAAGTTATGTTAGTTGCTAAATCGTTACAATAGAGATTAAAGAGGAGAGGTCCTAATATTGAGCCCTGAGGCACACCGATGTTTACTATTTCACATCTCGATTGCTCAGCCTTTTTCTCAATTCCATCAATTATTTTAATCTCCACCACTTGCTGCCTATTTTGTAGGTACGATTTAATGAGTGAATTAGCCACTCCTCTAATTCCATAATGGTTTAGCTTATCTACCAAGGTATTGATATTTATACAGTTGAATACTTTGCTTAGATCGCAGAACAGTCCTGCTGAAAACATCTTCTTGTTTCGACTATTCTCAATCATGAAACATGCAGACAACACGGCATCCTGTGTAGATTTTTTTATCCGAAATCCATATTGACTATCTGAAATGACCCCAAATTTTTCAAAGAAACCATTTAGTCGTTTTTCGATGACCTTCTCCAAAATTTTTGAGAAATTACTCAGTAGGGCTACAGGTCGATAATTTTCTACGCTCGTGGGATCGCCCTTTTTATATATCGGTATAATCTTAGCTACTTTATAACAATCTGAAAATATTCCCTCTGAAAAGCTTAAATTGTAAAGATATGTTAGACAAGGTGCCAGTACACGTTTATGGATTTTAATTATGCTAAAAGGTATGTCATCGACACCAGTTGATTTTTTATTCTTTAGAGAGTCAATACATTTTTCTATTTCTTGATTGGTCGTGGGGTACATATATATGGATTCATCCACTTTAGTATTTTTGCAACATTTTTGGTAGGCCGACTGTGTAGGCAGTGGAATTTGAGATGCCAATTCTACGGGTTTTGACCTGAAGTAAGTATTAAATATTTCAGTCACCTCTGATGATTTATCAAAATAATTTCCATTAACATTCAGTGTTATTTTATTATCAATCAGTATTTTCTTTCAAAATACATCTAAAGCACGGAAATCAATTTGTAGTGTTCTTGGTGCCGACGTTATGTCTTATGAACCGTATAATTACTGGTATAACTTCAAAGAAGGGGTGATTTTTGTCTTAGTGAAAGCCTCGAAATTTTAATGATGCGGAATTGCAAGCTTTACTGAGCTTGCAGCTTATTTAGGAGTCACCCAAACAGCTATTTCCAAGTGTTGTCACCAAATAGGTAAAAAATCAAAAGCTTGGACGTTGGGTCCCACCTGTGTTGACCGAACACAACATAGGTCAACGTTTGAACAATAACTTTCACTGCTTGCCCGGCAACAAAAAACACTTCTTGTGGCAATTTGTAACAGGTGATGAAACGTATATTTCTTACGAGAATACCAAACGCAAAAATTCGTGGGTAGATCCCGGGCAACCCAGTACATCGACGCCAAACCAAGACATCCTCTTGAAAAAGGCTGATATGTGTATCTGGTGAGACGTGAAGGCCGTTCGTTATAAAGGACTCCTGGAAACCGGTCTGACGGTGACTCCGGGACGCTACAGCTGACAATTGAACAAACTGAGCGAATAACTTAATTTAAAAAAGGTCATTTACTAGGCAAGAAATTAGGCAAGTCATACTGCTGCATGGCAATGACCTCACCTTGCTCGCGCGACTCAGAAGACCCTCTTAAACTTGGGAAACTTATTGGATATACAGTCCAAAACGCTGGACGATGTGCTTCAATTCGTCGATGACTTTAATGCCTCGAAACCTGAAAGTTTCTGTCGCGGTGGAATTCGTATGCTACCCGAGATATGGCGCGTAATCATAGAAAACCATGGACATAATTTTCATGATTAAATTCGTTGTTCTATATTGTTTTATGTTACGTAAATTTTTTGAAAAATCTGTAAAAATTAAATCATACACCTAAAATAGAATATATTTTTTTATTGATTCAAGCTGATTAGCAAGCATAAAGCAGTGATAGATATGTCGATATGCTGATCTAATATGTCAGCATTTGTAAATATAATGTGGTAGCCCCGTAATTTATCTACTTTTTAGCTAACGGATTCTCATCCTATTTAAGGCTTTGTTTCTTCCCTGCATTCTCTTCCAACATATTGACGAAACGACAAAATGAACATCCGACACTGATCAGATGCAGAGTTTCGTCTCTTCCCGAAATAGAATACTTGTTAAAAGTTTAAACTCCCGGCGACGACAGGGCGGGCGGTGACTGAAAATTAAACTCTCTCACAAGCACACGTGGAACTCTCTCGGCATATAATCGATAAAGAGAAACATATATAGGTATACAGCAATTCTCCCCTTATAAAATGCGTGTGTCATGGGTGACAAACGCTTAAAACGACGTGAAAAAACGTCCCTGTTTTGTCATATAGAGGCTTATGAACAGCCTGAATTTAATGGGATTATACATATAAAGGATGTCCGGTGGCAGAATAAGGAAATCTAGTTGAAAAAATAAAAAACTGCAATTGGTATAATTTTATTTCAATTACTATTACAAAGAAGAAAGGTGTGGGTTTTATTTCTCAAAAAATAGTTCGCCTAAATGTTAAGCGTCACGTCGGACACAATCTTGGAATCTGGCCTCAGTATTCCGGGCCACTCGCTGGAGAACTGATGTCGAGGTGCCTCTGATTTCGCGAACGATATTTTCTTGAAGTGCTGAGATTGTTTCATAGTCTCTGGGTTTGTTTCATAGACTTTACTTTTGAGGAACTCCCACAGAAAAAGGTCCACCGGGGTGAGATCCGCTAAGCCGGTGCCGACGGTACGGCGCTCCGGGGCCCGGGGTAGTCCGTGGGACCAAATTTAAACTTCCGTTACGATCGACGCTCCATCCAACTCTGCTAGGATGCTAAGGAAGAGTGAAAATGGATCAACACTGTTTCAAAACTGATTGATGATTTTGCAGAGAGCAAATCAAGACGAAAACCATTCTAGAAATATTTTTGTTGATATTTTTATTATTAAGTAGTAAATTTAACATTTTTTGTCTTACGAGTTTGGCTCTTAGTAGTTCTACTCAAAACAACGTAAAAAGACTGTTTTTTTTCTCTCACTAACTTTCAAAGGTAGAGAAATATAATCTAGTAATTAAATTAACAGTAACGTGTCATATTAATTTAGGAACAAATCTTTCGATCGTTCTCCCGCAGCAATGTTTCTATGTGATTCCACGTGTCCCAATAAAGTTCTTGGAAACTTGTTCCGCAAAAAGCTCGAGGCAACTGAATATGCCCCCATATGATTAAGCTGATGTATAATGTCACTACAATATAAATATGTAAAATATAATTAAATATTTGCCATAATGAATATAAATAATTAGGGGAAGGGGCCTGTTGTTCAATTTTGCACTGGGGCACATTTTTACATTGCCATGTTTATCAGTATGTTTGTTTAGGTTAAATCTTGCATGCAGAATTAGAACCAATTACACTTATCTTATAAAGTTGAAATTTTACATGTTGGTTCAGTTCCGATGACAATGCATTTTTATGGTAAGCATGACCTGATTCTGCACCAAGGATTAGCTCGCGACGAGGGGACTCCTCAACGGTCCACAGCACAGTCACAATTCAATTATGATAGTCCGTTCTAAGTTTCACCATGACATGGCTGCTGCGTCCAGGGTTGGCTCCCGACGAGGGGACTCCTCAACGGCCAACAGCACAGACACGAAATTTTGAATATTCATTCAATTATGATAGCCTGTTCTAAATTCCACTATGATATGGGTGCTTCACCCAGGGTTGGCTCGGGACAGAGCATTTAAATAAAAGTTTAGTTTTAAAAATGTGTTTTTACTATTAACTTATTTTAGTTACGTCGCTAATTACATATAAGATAATATAATACAGTCACATGTATATTAATACAATTAAAGGAAGGGAATTTTAGTGTTTACGAAGTAGACGCGAATTTAGGCGATAAAAGTGTTATATTTACGAAATATAGCAGTTTGTGTTTTTTTGCGTAAAGGTTTGAGGGATGCTTTGGTGAGAAAACGTTGCATTTGCTACCAAACAATTGTGGAGAATTGGATTTGAATTTAAATACAATACTTCAAATCGCCTCTGAAAAAGTTTCAATAAGCTCTCTGCACATGAGGTTAAATGCAACAAATGAAGCCTACTTTCAAATTGGTCGATTCTTTTGTTCATCTTTTGCTGCAAGTACGACCATTTTTAATCAAAATACATTACTGGAAAGCTTTGCAAAAAATCCCCGCTTCAGAGCGGTTATTCAAAATAAGTTCATTGATGAGTCATATTCATCGTCTAATCCTTCCATCTATTAACAGAAATGATGATCCCAATGTAAAGGACATACCGAGGGCTACTAAATGCTGCTTGTAACCTTTGCTGAAGCAGCGTTACAAAGCATTTGGAGTCAAACTAACAGCTAGTCAAACTAGACGCAGAGCGGTTCTTTAGTACCTATTTATAATGTCGACGTTACGGATAGTAGAACGTTTCTAAAACAGTATATTATTGAAATTACAACAAATAATAATAATAATGTTATTCATTCAAAAACATAAATTTACAATCGTATTAGTTGCAGAATCTGCCTAACTAGGCCATAGCCCGTACCAAGAAAAACTCTATGTATGGCAAAGATTTATTCATGTGCACATAATATTAAAATGAAAAATACAAAATATGATAAAATATAAAATAAATGATTTTGGGGTTAATGATGTATAAATAAATGATGTATGAATTTGTATTCCTGTGTGCATAAAGTCCTGCTTGCCAGTAATAGAAAAGGTAACATCATTTGTTTTTTCACTATTTAATGTTAATAGATTATTCTGGAGCCAAATATAAATATTGTTTAGACCAAGTTCTGCGTTTTTGTAAACCGTCGACCAGGTCTTACCTCGGAAAATTAGGGCAGTATCATCAGCAAATAGAACTGTTTTACCTCCTTTTGATGGAATGTTGGATAGGTCATTTATGTACACTAAAAATAAAATCGGGCCTAGGACACTTCCTTGTGGTACTCCGTAACGTATACTACCTTCGACGCTCTGTGCTCCATTTAGTTTCGTAACTTGTGTTCTATTAAACAAGTAGTCGGTAAACCATTGCACTGCTTTCCCGCGAATGCCATTTTTTTCTAATTTACTTAATAAAATTTTGTGCGATACTGTGTCGAAAACCTTGCAAAGGTCCAGGAATACTACAAGGCACTTGTCTCCTTCATCCAGACTATTTACTATGTTATCGGATAGAAACGGAATAGCATCCTGCGTAGACCTGTCAGGACGAAATCCGTATTGCGTAGGAGATAACAGGTTATGTTTATTTAGGAAAGACATCAACCTCGATTTGACCGCCGTTTCCAAAATTTTCGACAATGTATTCAATTGGCCGATCTGATTGGCCGATAACAGTTAACATCACTAGTTAAACCGTCCTCAAATACTGGAGTAATTTCAGCTTTTTTTAGGCATCGAGGAAACACTCCAGAAGATATACTTATATAAATAATATATCTAATCGGGTTTATCAGATTTGCGCTGCATTCTTTAAAAATTTTTGCAGAAATACCATCTTCCCCAGTAGACGTTTTATTTTTTAGACTTTTAATAATTGTTTCAATTTCACTGCTATCGGTAGGCCTCAGAAATATAGTCTCGTGAAGATATTTTACATTCTTTAGGTTACATGACAATTTTGATTCTGTAGTTTCAAGGTTATCCAATGTTTTCCTGGCTAGTTTGGATCCTATATTTGAAAAATAATCATTAAAATAGTTTGCAACATCTTTAGTATTACGTGTATCAATGGACGTCAGTTTCCCATCAATATTTACTTCTTGTATATTTGTGTAATTTGTTTTCCTCCTGTCAGTTAATTCATTAATAAGATTCCAAGTTATCTTTGAATTGCCAGCATTTTCCGAAAATTCCCTAGTGTAATACATGTTTTTTGTTTTATTTATAATGTTTTTACAGGTATTTCGAATTGTGATATACTCGTGTTTTAGAATACTGTTTGAATCTAATTTAAGGGCTACATGAAATGTATCTCTACGTCTTATACTTTTAAGTAGTGCTGGAGTCATCCATGGCTTAATTTTCCTTCCGGAATAAGTTAAGTGTATAAGATGCTGTTTTATTTTATATGTGTAATAAATGCAAATTTTAGCAAAATTTCGTTTTTTTTTTTGCGAATTTTTTGTCTTTTATTTGCGAAAATTCCGTACCTCTAAATATAATACATATTATGATGTAGGCAAGATTTTATGAATTCATTGAGCGTTTTGAAAGTATTGTAGCCGGGCGTCCGCGTCTAACCGCGTCGTACGACGGGGTGTGTTGCGGTATTCCCGTATAAATATAATTTTGAGGCCGTAATCCCCGGAGCACTTTACCCTCGTAGCATAGCGGCACAGTGTCCGTCCGCAGACTACACAGTGAGTGGATTATATTTTATTTACAAAACACAATATTAATGGCAGGGCCGAGTCATAAGCGCGCATGAGATAACGCCGGACGGCGGACACTTATCGTCTCTGACGGTTACGCGAGTGAGCTCTGTCACTTTACCCACGCCCTATACTGTAATCAGCTATGCCCTCTGGCGATTCTTATTTATCAGGTACAAGAGGGTAGGTTTGTGCGATGCTTTTTGGCCATTATTAACTTATCCTTTCCACAATTTTCAATCGTACCCACTTCGATCATACTAAACAGACACTTTTATCGGTTAAACACATTTAACTGCCCCTGCAATAGCCCAGGAGGCAGGGAAGTGGACAACTAGAGCTGTCAACTACAACGGGCGAACCCGTCACCTCAACTAGAGTTGTCAACTGCAACGGGCGAGCCCGTCACCTCAGGAAATTTTAACGATTAGTCGTTCTGTCTCCCTGAAGTGAGCGCAGAAGACTTGGACAAAAACAGTCCACCGTCAAGATCCGCCACATGCCCGTAAGAGACCAACGCCTTAACCGCGAGATAGCCAGGAGTGTTACCCAGCGGGCTTACACTCACGCCCTTACTTCTAATTGCGACTAGATTTCTCCAGTCTCTCGATTAGTTACGAGTTAGAGGTCGCTTGCGCGGTCCTCTCCCTTGCGAAGCGGTGAAACTGTGTATACCGAATCTATCGCGGACCACGGCATCCAATATTCCGGCCGTTTACCCGGATCGGGTATCCGATCCTATCGCCTTGAAACTCTTAACTGTTAGTCGTAGTGCACAGTCGATTGGCTTAAGCCACACGGTGCGCAGACCATCCAGGAGCGCCAGAAGGTTGATTCCTAGGGGAACTGACCATAAGGCCAGAGTCCTGCCCGGGCTCGCACTTCATGCGTGGAGGCCGCCGAATGGGTGTGGACCCGTGAGTGTGACCAACCCTGAACAGAATGGGTCTTCGTGGTCAACTTAGTAAGGGCCCATTAGCTCCCACCCGTCACCTCAGTAAGTTTACGATATTGGATCGTTCTGTCTCCCGTGAGGTGAGCGCAGAATACTTTGGACGAAAAACAATCCACTGTCTAGTTACTCCACCTGCCCGTTAGAGGCCAACGCCTTGCGGCCAACGCCTTGCGGGCGGCCTCGCCCCCTTACTACCAGTTTGGAAGGACATCTCCATCTGGAATTAACCTTCAGGATACCTCCTGCCTCCTGACTGGTTAAAGGATCGAGATTGCTTGCGCGGTCCTCTCCATTACGTAGCGGTGATACTATGTCTACCGAATCTATCGCGGACCACGGCATACTTTGCCCGGCTTATTCACCAGGGATCGGGTGGCCGAATGGTCGTTTCAAGAGCAGTTTCAAGCTTAACAACTACCCCTGCTCTATAGGAGACAGTATAGTTTCCAGACTCCCCCGGCTGTCGGTCAGAATGCACAATAGATTGGCTGACGCCGCATAGTTCGCAAACCGTCCACGAAGGTTGACTCCTAGGGGAAACTGGCCTGCAGGCCAGAGTCCTACCCTGGCCCGCACTTCTACGCGGAGGCCGCCGGATGAGTGTTGACCCGTGAGTTTGACCAAGCCTGAACAAAATGGGTCTTCGTGGCCAACTCAGTAAGGGCCCATTAGCTAGCTAGGTATAAAAGCAATAAAAATGCTTTGCCCAAATCTCTGCCTGCTGCGGCCGTTCGTCCGCCTGCGCGTTGATTGTGTCCAATGAAGTTAATGAGTCGCCGTTAGGGGCTAAAGGGCCACCAGGAGCCATCGCCCTGCCCCAAAGTTGCTACAAATGTTCCGCGAATTGCTAATTGAAATCGTTACGCGGGCCCAAAAGCGCCAATCATTAAAATTAATTAGGGCCCTCCGTCATTATAGCGACGAAAGAGGAAAATATCCGCCTGAGATTGTCACCCCATCTGCTCCAAATGAAGGGACGGTAATCATCCCGATTTTGCAGTGATTGAAAGCAAGCAGCTTTTTTAGGAAAAAAGTGTGGCGACGAACACTTATATAATAAGCATAAATAAATGTGATAAAGAAAGATAAGAAACTCGTGTTTTACATACATTTTATTTTTGTTTTATGTATTTATTGAAAAAACATATATAGGAATATCTTTTACACAATGATTTTGCGTCACTCCTAACTTGGCAGTGCCTGTTCCAATAAAAATGACAATTGTATATGATATGATGTTAAGAAACTGTTATTTGTAATAAATTTACAAATAAAAATATAAAAAATAAAATAAAATAAAATCCAAAAAGTAATCATTGAAATGTCAAAATAATCATTAATTAATAAAAGTAGTGAAAAATTATTATAAAATAAATCCAAATACAAAATATTATTTTATAAAAAAAGAGATGAATTCACTCTTGTTTACAATAGGTAATTATATTGATAGAGATGTGAGGGTGTGTATAGTGTGTGTGTGTTTGTGTGTAAGTATGTGTGTAAATGTGTTGCTATTTTTGAAATGTCATGTCATTCCTTTACTAATTAACCACTGCATGAGACTTTCTTTAAGAACCACATGTGTCAGTTCTGAAGTATCGAGGTATTTTCCTAAAATATTCAATAATCTCGGAGCAAGGTAATGGTAATGGTGTTATCCAAACGACGTAAATGTCATGGGCACTGAATAATGTGGTATCTGCGCCGATCTTGTGTCCTTAGCAGGGAACAATGTCTCTGCTTGCACGCCATCGAAATTTAAAGCAGTTTTCAAACAATACGGTTGCCTAATATTAAGTATTTTCGCCTCGAGAAACAACTCATTAGAAGAATATTTCTTTGGTGTTTTGAGCAGGTATAATACGAATTACAGTTTTTTGTGCGATGGTAATTTAATTAATTACATTAATTTATTATTTTAAAATTAATTACATTTTAATTAATTTATTACGAATTACAGTTTTCTGTACGATAGTTATACCACAAGGAATGGTTTTTGACAAGGAAGTGTCCCATGTATTCTTATTAGTGTGTTTCTAATTATCCATTTATTAGCACACGTTCGTTGCATGTCGTTATCTTTTTTAAACAATGTCGCTCTTGGATGCTTAAAAGACACAAATATATTCTATTTTATAAATGCGTTTGGATTATTACCATTGCCAATTGGTGTTTTCATTCTTAAAAAAATAGGAAATCATTACTCCATCAATGATGCTTTGATGTAAAAAAAGTTGCAGCGAAGGACTTCCGGATTGGATTGGGAAATTATTAGGTTTAAATGATATATACTCGGATATGTATAATTGTGCACAATTTTCGACTGTGCTATGTCGGTTTAATGGAAGTCCCTTTGTCACCGGTGAACGTTCACCATTCATCCATATACTTCAAAAACTAATCTCCCAATATAAACCAACCTTATAATTAGAAAAAAAAAAAAAAAAGTTTTTTTAATTTTATGTTTGTTTTTTTTTTCGTGGAGAAGGTATTTATGCTATCCGCTTTGATGTAACTAGTAATTAGATAGCGTTGAAGATCAACCGTTCAATCAATGGTCATAGACGCAAATGTGAAAGTTGAAAAGCCCAAAAAAATGCAATTTTCTAAAGTGAGTGACATAGGCTAATAGACGTGAAGAGAGGGGATAGAGTGGGAGGTAGAATTTTGTGAAGGGGAAGGAAGCGGATACCCGAGTAATGTGCTCTGTGGGAGTTTGGCCACGAAGACCAATTTGGCCACGAATACCCATCCGGCGGCCTCTACGCAGAAAGGAGAGCCAGGATAAGACACTGGCCTGTGGGCCAGTCTCCCCTAGAAGTCAATCGATTGTGTGCGGTGTCAGCCAATCGATTGTGCACTCCGACTAACAACCGGGAGGGTCTGGAGACAGTAATTTTTCCTATAGAGCAATGGTGGTTGTTAACCTTATGGCAACTGATCTTAAAACGATCATTCGGCCACCAAATTCAGGGTGAATAAGCCGGGCAAAGGATGCCGTGGTCCGCAAAAGATTCGGTAGACACCGTATCACCGCGTCATACGGGAGAGGACCGCGCAAGCGATCTCGATCCTATAACCAGTCAGAACGTAGGAGGTATCCTGGAGGTTAATTCCAGACGGAGATATCCCTCCAAACTGGTAGTCAGGGGGTTCCGTAACTAGACTGTGGATTGTTTTTCGTGCGAAGTCTTCTGCGCTCACCTCACGGGAGACATAACGATAAATATCGTTAAAACATCCTGAGGTGGCGGGTTTGCCCGCTGTAGTTATCAGCTCTAGTACCCTACATAATCAATGATGGTAGCATCGCCTAAATGCGAAAGAATCGGTAAAATTCATTTCAGGGCGGAAAGGACACTACGAGAAGCAAGTGTAAATTATAGTGCAACCTATGTGAAATTCTCCTCATAAATGTATTTTAAATAGATAAAATTACTGTGCACACGAAATCGTTTTCGGCTTTCCGGTTTCGGCGGAAGAGGGATGAGGGTACAAGCGCTGCTGGGGCGAAGGGCAAATAGTCTGGGAGCTTGTAGCAGGTATCCTAAGTCATTATGTATTAAAGGGCGATTAAAACGGTTAAGACTCCCTTCTGAGCGACTAAAAATTTTGATATTTTTGTAATGCCACGCATCCGCGCGCTTTCGATATATACATAAAGATGTATAGGTATACCGCGGCGACAAGGGAATACGTCCCAACGTTGGCAGTGGCCAATTACGTATGACGATTTCGTCTTCGCGCGTCGTCTAATATAGTCGATTTGGCTTTTCAATTATAATATAATAAATTACCAAACGAATAGTTTTTTATAAAGTAAAAATTATATTACAGTAATAAAATAGCTTAAGATCACTCTGTTATTTTTATATCACTCAAAAGTATCTTTAATAAATAGAAAAAAAATAATATTTGGCCATAACATTTCTGGAAATTACGTAATTTTTCTTATATTTTTTGTTCCAAAAACTGTCTTTGTGCTATGCAAAAAACCATACGCTGGTGTAAATGGTATTTTTAAATATTGAGAATCATGTCTAGGTTTTTCAAAAACTGAAGACAAATCTCGCTCGTTTTTATTTTTTTGGAAAACAGTAACAGAAAAAAGATAATTTACAATTAATATGGTAATAATTTACCACTTTTGTTTTAGCGAAATGACAGCTTAAGGACCGGGTTTTTAAAATCCGGCATAATTGTATTAAAATTCTTTTTCATGTTCTCACAACCAGGCCACAAATTTATGCTTCATATAGCTATTATTGGCGGCCACGGCCGGCGAGGCCTCTTAAACTGGCAACTTCAGAGGAGGCGAATTTGTACGATATGCCAAGAAATGTTCTCACAAATTCATATGTGTAAAGATTGATATTCGGATTTATTTAAATAACAATCCCGACACATTTAATTGACATAGTGGTTAGGTCGCTTATTTTACTTTCTAAGTGTCCGGGTTCGATTCACGGCTGGGTCACCATTTTCCGTTGAGATACAATTAACTGAATTACATTTTAATTCTGTCAAATCACACTTAAACACATGCTACATGTACACATACATACATATAAACACTTCATAGTAGGTTTTTTTTTGTAAGAGGTTGTCTTATGCTACAGCGTTTGTTAAAGTACATTGTAAATTTCACAACAAAGAGTAGAAACAAACAAATAAACATCAGATGCCCAGCACGGGTTCGACCTAGACGTTCCACTATGTTTTTTTCCGTATTTATCGATTATTTGGCTCATATATTAGATATCATCACACTTCTATTATTATATTCAATATGGCGAATTAAACCACGCCTACGCAGAACAAAATAATAACATAATTACAAACGAATTATTAAACCACATTCTCTCTTATCATCTTCATTATAATTATCGACGTCGCTCTTATTATCTTAATATTATTTAGATAAAAATGTCAATATGTACATCGATATAAAGATTTCAGTACGTAATAATTACAAACTTGAAGTTCAGATAGACTAATAGGTGGCATTCTATCCCTCCGTATTATTTCTGTGATCTAATTCGCTGATAAAAAATGCGTTAGATGGCAATAATATTCCAATCTTATTATTGTCTTTTTGATTAAATTATTGGGTTTTTATAATCAGTCTTTAAAGAAAAAAATCATTTTCAATGGTATTATAGATGGCAAAATAAACTGCTGTTAGTTTGGCCGTCAATGCTATCAGCGCCACCTATATTTCGCCGTTTCAGAAGGATTGCCAAATCGTATATGGAGATGAGCAATCTAATACCATATACGTACGTACGTAAAAAAAAAGTTTATTTTTCAGTTTTTTCCAAAAAATTTTATCAAAAGTTGCTTACTACGTTGTACTGATTCACCCACAGAAAAAAAGCCCGTGCTGTAATAACACCCCGTATAATAAATGGTTCGGCATTACCATATATACACTTAACCGTAAATGGTATCCCAGCATCAATACCGATAGCGTTACATCCGTTGTTATATGGAAAGTGTTCCTGTAATATCACAAGAAACAATACATTATCCTTTCGTAATCCACCGGACGATATATTTCAGCCAGCATATATTTTCCGTTGAAAATTCTTACAAGTTCGAACGCTATTTTCCGCTAACTTATTACTGCTGGTGATATTACATGTAAATGCCATATTCTGAACAAAACTGTGAAAACTCCGCGGAACAGAAACTTGCTCCGTCATCAGAAACGATAGTTTTCATTCGTCGTTCGTGCATCGTTCAGTTCTTCGCCAATGCCGTATTCAAAGCAGTCTGGAATGTTAATTCTTCCATTTCTAAAAATAACTTATCCCTTATGCGCCCCGCTCCTTCGATTTCAAATTTATCCCGCGACTCCGATTCTATAGAAGTACCAAATTGACAACTTTTGCAAGCGTTTCGCATTTTGTTCGCGAAATCTATTACCGATCCGTTTCCTGCTCCAGCAGATAAAATCTCCCCTAATCAATAAAACTCGCAACCGTATTTTTAAAATGGTTATCTAATTTGTTTAATAACGCTTTATATTCGATTTCGTAAATTATCTTACTGTAATAATAAATCGAAGACTGTATCACAATATATAAAAACGAATTTACCGCGTGAAGTTTGAAGCACCCGACGTTTCGGCGATGTTGCAACCGCCGATGTTCAAGGTATACTGGAGAGCGACGGTTGCAACAATGCTAAAACGTTGGGTGCTACAAACTTCACGTGGTAAATTCGTTTCATCGTATTTATAATATTGTAACACATCTTTGGTAGCGAACGGTTTCGTGCAGCTTGAGCCATAAGATCCACTGGGTTTCCGGGTCGGTTCATCCTACGACTCCTTTTCAATTGTTTGGTTTCTTATAGACATTTTTATAATTTTATGAGTAATTTGAACTGTAATTTTATTTGTAGAAATACCATTAGATAAGTAATTTCTATACCCAGATCGAGTTTTTGAAAATAAATTATTCTTATTCTATTCTTATTCTTATTCTTATTCCTCGTATGAAGGACTCCTGGTAGGACTCTCGCCTCTGAGGCCTCGCGGCTGGTAGATAGGTTTCCCCTAAAGGAACGCCTCCCGGCGCCACTGGACGTCCTGCGCACTGTGCAGCGTCAGCCAATCGGTTGTGCACTCTGACTAATTACTGAAGGAGTGTGGAGACTATGGAAATATACTGTCTCCTAAGCAGCGGGGATGGATGTTGACCTGTCGTCAACCACCCTTAAAATGACCGATTAACTACTTGATCCTAAATTCAGAGCCGGGCAAAAGATGCAAATGGTTCTCGATAGATTCGAACTGAATCACCGCTGAATATAGACACCGGCAGGTAGAGATCGAGTGCCTCAAAAAACAAAGTAATAGATTGTAGTTGAAGTGATGACTTTTGCACCTACCATATTGGAAGAGCCCTCTCCCACGCAGGCGCGCCCGCTAGGAAACATCCTGTAATTTATACAATACCGCGCAGGTCGTCGGTGCGCCCTTCGCTCGAGTTTTTCCTCCCATTCCGGCCAATTCCGGGGCTATTTTGCCTGAAAGATTCGCCCGCAACTAGCGAAGCGTTCCGAATTACGGAAGGTTTGGGGGATGTACGGTCTCAAAGGCCTCGCGACGGAACTGACCTGGAAAATTGATAAGAAAACTTTTCACTTTTCCTTTTACCCGATTCGCTTTTTGATTTACGAAACACTGGGAGAAAGGTGGCGCCGAGGGGGACGACAGCGGTATTGTCCTATCTTGATTTATATACGATACTTTTATTTATTTCGAAAAACTAGCAAAACTAGCAAACTATTACTAGTAAAACTCAGCAGACAATGTCCTGCCTAAAAACATTATATGTGTATGTATTTAAGTTAACACTGAGAATGTTTCAACAAGGACTACGCATATAACTCGGATTGTGCTACATACGTATGAATTGACATTAGACGTTAAGGTGTTGGCGTAACGGTAGCTACCGTGCCGTAATGTTAAAACATAATGTTATTTTGTTAAAACATGTGCTAGTATACGCACGGTTATATTCGGATACATAAATGATGTTGAAACTACATAATACTCTTATTTCCGTATTAATCATACCGAAAATTTTAATACTTATAATCGAGTAACGTAGTTTTAACAAAACTCCTTGTAATTCATCAAGATTACGATTGAAACATCGTTATTGTCGTGACGGTAGTTACCGTTCCGTAATGTTTTAACATAAAATATAAAGTTATTTCATTACGTCGCGACTTTGGGATCTTGCTTCGACTACATGAAACTACATTATACTATTATTAACGGAAAATGTTGATACATGTATCGAATAATAGAGTTTAAAAAAAATCCTTGTAATTCAAAAAAATGAGGATTAAAACCGTAATAACAAAATGGTAATGTAAAAATCAATCCAATATTTTTTTGTATATATATACATACAAAAAATAAAAAAAATATATAATAAATTTTATATAGGTTTACCCTATTTTTATAACATTATACAATCTTTATTATAAACTCCTCTGCCAGAAATTAAGATTGAAGTTTCTTCTTTCATTTCATTGAGCATATGGAGGTTTTTTTATTTTTATTTCGATTTAATGGCTCGTTGATAACAAACTCAGCCAATTGTATCATATTTTAAATGTTGGTAGCATTCGAAATTTGAATTATTTCGTAATGTCACTTTCATTTAGAAAACGGCTTTGCCGAAGTGATCAATAATTAATTTTTTTATTTTTTCGCTTAATTCGTCTCAATTGAAGGCATTTTGTATTGCATAAGGATAAGCCCTATTTATGAGATATATGGATGAATAGTGATCGTTAGTCGACTGCAAAAGGACCTTTAAACTTACATTGCACCGTCGAAAGTCGTGCACATCCGTAAGTATATCTCATTGAAACATAAGCATTTCCCAATACAAGCTGGGATTTCCTTCGCTACTTTTTAAGTAGCTTTTACTAATTTTATTTTAAATAAAAACATCATCCTATAAACGGATTTCTTTACAAACCTTATCAAATATAACTATATATATATATATATATATATATATATATATATATATATATATATATATACATATATAAATATATATATATATATATATATATATATATATATATATATATATATATATATATATATATATATATATATATATATATATATATATATATATATATATATATATATATATATATATATATATATATATATATATATATATATATATATATATATATATATATATATATATATATATATATATATATATATATATATATATATATATATATATATATATATATATATATATATATATATATATATATATATATATATATATACATATATATACATATATATACATATATATATATATATATATATATATATATATATATATTTTAAATAAAAACATCATCCTATAAACGGATTTCTTTACAAACCTTATCAAATATAACTATATATATATATATATATATATATATATATATATATATATATATATATATATATATATATATATATATATATATATATATATATATATATATATATATATATATATATATATATATATATATATATATATATATATATATATATATATATATATATATATATATATATATATATATATATATATATATATATATATATATATATATATATATATATATATATATATATATATATATATATATATATATATATATATATATATATATATATATATATATATATATATATATATATATATACATATATATACATATATATACATATATATACATATATATATATATATATATAATATATATATATATATATATATATATATATATATATATATATATATATATATATATATATATATATATATATATATATATATATATAAATATATATATATATATATATATATATATATATATATATATATATATATATATATATATATATATATATATATATATATATATATATATATATATATATATATATATATATATATATATATATATATATATATATATATATATATATATATATATATATATATATATATATATATATATATATATATATATATATATATATATATATATATATATATATATATATATATATATATATATATATATATATATATATATATATATATATATATATATATATATATATATATATATATATATATCTATATATATATATATATATATATATATATATATATATATATATATATATATATATATATATATATATATATATATATATATATATATATATATATATATATATATATATATATATATATATATATATATATATATATATATATATATATATATATATATATATATATATATATATATATATATATATATATATATATGTATATTTATGGCAATCAGTTGAACGGTATATAATTAATATAATTAAAATAGGCTCAACCCGCGGCGCGTCATTGGACCGCCGCGGGTAACCGCCGCGCATAACCTGCTAAATCTATATAAACAAAAATGAAATGCTGTTCGTTGGTATTCGCATATTAGGTTGAACGGCTGAACCGATCTCTCTATTTTCTTTAATGTTCGCAATATAAGTCCAAATAAGGTCCTAACGGAAAGGAAAATTGCAAAAGTTGCCTGGGAAATTTACCTGGAAACTGAAAGTGCTACTTTTCTACTAAAGATTCGAACGATGGATATCCGTAATTCTTTTTTGAATAGGAACGACATACATGTATATTAGTATTTTGTATGATAGTTTTTTTGTTTTGATTACATTTTTTTACTTTTGAGTTGTTTTACGACCTGTCCAACAAATGTAGTTATTTTATTTATATTCCAATTTATTTATTTCGGTATTGATCGGTATTTCGAAATGTGACAGAATGATGACTTCGTCTAAATGCTGCTTCTCCGAAATGCCAAGATATCTTACTTGTAATTGGGGGGGTGGAATTGGGGGTTGGGGGGGGTGGAGTTTGTGGGGGTGAGATTGAGGGGGGGTTGAATATGGAGGGATTGGAGTTGGGTGGGAGGGGGAGTAAGGAGGGGGTAGAGTTTAGAAGGGGGTGGGAGGGGTGGGTTGAGTTAGTGGGCGGGTTGTAGTTTGGAGGGTGTTTGGGGGGTTGACGGGTTTGACGCGGTGGGGGGTTCTCTGATTGTCGGGATAGTTTCGGGTGACACAACCGATTTTTTACTTTGTTTACATATTCCAATAGCATTTCACAAATTCACAAAACGATCACAAACATATTTTTTGAAATTTGAACAGGGCAACATCTGTCGTGTCTCAAAAGCTCGTCGTGTCTCAAAAACTTGATTGAGCTGTAATTTGAATTTGATTTGAAGGCCAATTATGTTGGGCCAATTTCCAAATGAATATATTTTTCGCCCATAGCGCCAGGATTATTGTGAATAAATGTTTAAGTAGGCAAATTAATATATAACAAGTGTATTTTCTGTAGTGTTCATAATAAATTAGTATAATTACGTAAATAAGTATAACGAGTAAATATATTTAAAAAATTAAAAAACACAACTGTTGTTACAGAAAGTGAACAATTTTTTTCTTTATTTAAAAAAACAGATTTACATCAGTTTTACGTACTAAAGATAAAATTTCATGGAGTTATTTGATGTGAATATAAAAACGTTTTTTACTTATTATTATTAACGGACTTCAAAAAAAGGAGGGGGATATCAATTCGGTTGTATATTTCTTTTGTTTAACGTTTGTTACTTTAGAACTCATTTTATGAACCGATTTGGAAAATTCTTTTTTTTTATTCGAAAGAATATACTTACAGATTGGTCCCATTTTTATCAGAATCCTGTTCTGATTCCTCATGAATCCCATATTCATGAGGAATTGAGGGAACTCCTCAAATATTATCATATGAAATTGAAAATTTAGATGTTGGTTCAATTCCGATGACAATTCATTTATTTTTATGGTAAGCATAACCTGATTCTACACTCTGGGTTGGCTCCCGACGAGGGAACTCCTCAACGGTCAACAGCACAGACCCCAAATAAGTATCACCATGACATGGATGCTGCACTTATAAAAAAAATTGGAGTCGGTTTTTCTTTTTGTTAAAATTTTGTCTATTATTATATAGCCACATTGCAATTAATTTCTATCATTAATTTCAGTTTATTTTTTTTATATGTAATTTTTGTAGAGGCGAGTTGCTTGAATTGTGATTTGCTTAGAAGCCTACCATCAAAGCAATAATTGTATATATAAATATTTTTATTAAGCTTTTTATAAATCATATGTGGTGTATGTATTTATCCATATAGATATATTATTATGTATATTTCCTGAATATACTCAATCAGACCTTTCTTTTGATAATAAGCACGGTATATTTATATAAATTTATTGATATTTGGACATTTATACAGTTACTTACTTGATATTTGACCAGTTTATGTGGCCTATGACACTCGGAATGACAGCGATTCTAACAATACTAGACACTTCTTAATCGGTTCAATAGTTTAGAAGTTATGCTGGAATAAAGAAACGGAAAGCATATTATATAGATGAACCATGAACACTTTACACTCTTTTTTGTCGGGCAGTCGTGTAAAAATAAAAATAAAATAGAAATTAATGACATATGTATATCAAGTCAATATGGAAAGGAGGAATGGGATATAAGGATAAGCTAGGGGTGGGAGGGGGGGGTATTTATACATCAAGTAAATGTATCTTAATAGATTTTTAAAACCCGATCAGGTTTTCAAGTTGTCTCAGTGACTAACACATAATTCAATATTCGTGCTGCTTGCACTGCAAATGACGTCGACATGAAGGTTGATGAATGCTAAGGTAAAGCCAGTAATAGATTTTCCTAACAGTGTAATGGGAGACTATCAATAGTTAGTCTAACTTTTGAGTAATATTAATAATAAGTACATTAATGTAAACGGATATTTTGGATTCAATTATGTAATAGTAAAATTAAAATGTAAGGTATCAAAAACTTGTTTTTTTTTTAAATAGGTACTCCACTCAATGCGTCATGTACACCTAGGTACAATATTGTCGATATGTATATTGAATGCTGTACGTAATTCGAGCACATGAAGAGTGATATGTGATATTATAAACAACATCAAATGTTACTGAAAAAGACGTGTGTGAAATTGAAATAGCATATTCTACTAAACAAAAAGACCGTATATCATTTTTAAGCCATAAACCACATAGTTTCAGAAAATTAGATATAACCTAAAATTTGGGCTGTCTTTGATTAGTACATAAACATTAAAAACCAGAATCTAAGAGGTTTTTTAAAGGAGAGCGAATAAATTTCACAAAATGAGCGTTTTCTCAAAACTATATGGTAATGTCACTTAGGACGGCAGTATGGCTAACAGTGGTAACACTTTTATTTATATTTCTCATAAACTAAGGTGCAAAGCTGGTAAAAATCATCTTCTAAATCTTCCATAGCGGCGACCGATATATACACCCTCCAATAATAGTCAAGAGTTCAAGCAACTGTATGAATATACAAAGATCGTAAACTATAACTATAACTAAACGAAACTATAATATGTCCAGGCTGAGCTGTAGATGGACAAGATCGCGACCACGAATTGGTCGCAACCATTTTGCTTAATACAGGTCACACTACAACATCACCTTAATGTCGCAATGTCAATTCACTAGAGCCTAAACTTTTAATACTGTTATTTGATATATTTAAACGCTATTTAATATTGCTTCCGGATCAGTTAGAAATTTACTTTAGATCGCTCATAGTAGGGGCTAATTACAATATTATTTTGAATCCATTATGCCCCGTAATATAATGTATATTTGATTCACCGAAGTCTATTGTCCCCTTTTAGCAAACGAATTTAAATTCTACAGCTTGTTTTTCACGGTTCAGCCAACGCGGATATTTATAAAGTGACTATATAATGCCATATTGCAAAAAAATTTGAATGAACGGCAAAAACAAGGAAATTGACGATTACACTTTTCCAAACCAAATCTACCTTCATATAACTCCATAGCAATATAGATTATATATTAAGCTTTTTGTTTTGCAGCAAATAAGAACTATCTGTTTTTTTCGTATGCTGGCTGAAGCTTCAGTGACAGAACGAGATAGGAGACAGATGGGTAATTTATTAGAGACTAAACATATAGTCAAAATATTAGCGACAAATTCGCTTAAAATTGCTCATTATTTTATTAAATTGTTACATTCTTGATCCTAATATTTGCTATGATAGAAATTTTTAGACTAATTCTTTCTCCACTCCCCGGCCAAAGCAATTACCTTTCCCTTTTGAACCAGACTATTCGAAACGGATAGCACTTGCTGATAGTAACACCCTCCTCTCGCGAAGTAAAAACTCACCTATCACTTTTGCGCGCGACATATTCGGGCAAAAAATCGACGCGAGTCAAAGGCCTTGAGAAAAACGATCATAACTTTTAAACCACTAAACGGATTTAAAAAAGATAAAGAGAAAAATGATCGCATTGAAATTTGACATATAAAACATTATAACCTTATCTCGTAAAACAATTAAGATAATAATGAATAAATATTACAAAATTGGCAAACTGAAAAAACTCGCCTATAAAATCATTTCGATTTTTTTGTCACAAAATACGTAAAATATGCAAAAATTGTAAATACAGTTATGTTCTTTATTAAATGCTTTACCAAAACGATATTACTTATTTGCATACAAACATATTTATTTATTCAGCCAAGAAAAATTTTATGTATTCTCGTAAAAAAAAATTTTTTTAATTTTTAATTTGTGACTACTTATGGTATTTTTTTATATGAAATTCTTTCAAAATAACTTTATTACTACATCACACTTCTTAAAAATTACACCAGAACTTTGGGCTTTGTCTGATATTATAGAAAAATCTAAAGTTTTGAGAGTTTGCGTCCGAACTTAATAATAAACTTTGAATGCTCATAATATAAAATTCGTTAGATTTTTTCAATTATATTGTCTTATCCTAGACTTACTATATGTCTAATAACTAATTACTATACTCCAAAGAGTCACATTTCATCGAAAAACTATGGAAAATCGCACTTTATTCTCTCATAGTAATTATCAAAACAAGTTTCTTTGCGCGATTCATATTACAAAACAAGATATAATGTTCAAAATACGCCTAATTATGTGATAACTTAGGATGTAAATGAAGCAATACTTATTTTGTTAGTAAATTAAAGCGACATTACGTTATATTTCGCGATATATCAGGATATTTCATAAACATTACAAAATAATAACAACCATTTTTTCGCGAGCCGTTTGTTGTCGCCGAAGTGTTTTCTTTAAAAATTCGTGAAAAACAGCAAATGGACTATCTCAATTGACTAATCCTCATGCCTAAACTACTTAGAAATTTGAATTAAAAATATTTTGGCCATATCGTTGCGCCCCCAGAAAGCATATAGTACGACGTTTCGAATCGTAAATTGCATTTTTCGCAGCGGCGAGCGCTTTGTCCGGTAGCGGACGTTTCGGTGTTTAGGCGGCCGACATAAATGTCCCCAATCGGATGTTACGGAGTGAGCGGGTAACTGAGAATTGAGGGTAACCAAAGACCTAGCGGTAGCGGTTATCCTGGTTCAAAAACCAAAAGGAATCTCTAGATAAATGGATAATGTACATTCTCAAACTATTGCACCAGCTCCAGCTTCAATACTAAAAGTCGACATTTACGACTTATCTCGCTGATATGTATTTTGCAGCGAGAGGGCACATAAACCAGACAACTTCAGCTATTGAGTTTTAGTGTGCGGATGACTACGCTTACGGGTGAAGTGCTAAGATAGGTGTGAAAAGGGTGACCACCTGACACAACTAGATAAATCTTTTTATATTTATCTCTGATTTTTTCCAGTCTCGGTAGAAATTTCTGCGAAACATTTGCATGACAAAATAGTGCCATAGATAGACGGGTGAAATAAAAACGTAATATGGTTTCAATTGGATACAATCTAAAGACGTGGACAAGGTCAAACTTTAAAAAAACAAAAGCTTTTAGCTCACTACTACTAAAATGGAGTTATCGAGTGTGTTGAGATGTGTTCTGCTAGAACTTTTCTTTAACTGTCGCTGGTGAGAATTGCAGGATTCGAAAAATGTAAAAACCTTGTTCCAGTGGTTACACACTTTATTGTCGTTGTTGATACAATATACCAAATATGTATACATATAATACGTAACCAAAGACACTAAATTAAGATATAAACAAACAACTATACCGCAAACTATTCTGTGTAGCGCGAAATCCATATACTAAATTCGGTAAAAATGCTCAAAGGCTTTTCCACTGAGTATCAAAATAATAGCTAATAAAATATAAGATTTAAAAATCTCTTATTACTGTCAGGGTCAGGCTTCTTATTTTATGAAGGAAATATTTGCTCCATATTTTACTGAAAATAATGCATTTTGAAAGATTTCAAACCTCTTTTTTGAGGATTGATTATCTTATTGGCTATAAATTACCACTGGGAACTATTATATAAATCAAATAAAAAGAAAAGAAAGAATTTAAAAACAAGCTTTCAGGGAGTTTAGGTGGCAAACTCCCAGCTCCACCTTCAGACCCTCGACATCATATGTAATGGAAATTACTTGTGACAACAAAACAAACGAGCACAAACTCGACTATCTTAGCATTTCTAGCGTGAATTTTGTAACAACTAGGGTTGTCGACTATAGCGGGCGAGCCCGTCATCTCAGGAAGTTTTAACGATTATTCGTTCTATCTCCCTGGAGTGAGCGTAGAAGACTTGGACAAAACAGTCCACCGTCTAGCTCCGCCACAAACCCGTAAGAGGCCAACGCCTTAACCGCGAGATAGCCAGGAGTGTTACCCAGCGGGCTTACACTCACGCCCTTACTTCCAATTGCGACCAGATTACTCCAGTCTCTCGATTGGTTACGAGTTCGAGGTCGCTTGCGCGGTCCTATCCCTTACGAAGCGGTGAAACAGTGTATACCGAATCTATCGCGGATCACGGCATCCTTTGTCCGGCTGTTCACCAAGGATCAGGTAGCCGATGGTCGTTTTAAGAGCAGTCGCCGTAAGGTCCGCAACCACCCCCGCTCTATAGGAAACAGTACTGCTTCCAGACTCCCCCGACTGTTAGTCAGAGTGCGCAATCGATTGGCTTATGCCGCACGGTGCGCAGACCGTCCAGGAGCGCCAGAAGGTTGATTCCCAAGGGAAACTAACCATAAGGCCAGAGTCCTACCCAGGCTCGCACTTCATGCGTGGAGGCCGTCGGATAGGTGTTGACCCGTGAGTGTGACCAACCCTGAACAGACCGGGTCTTCGTGGCCAACTCAGCACGGGCCGATTAACTCCCTGGTTTATAACAGCCGAGGTTTGGGTGATGGTGCAACCGCCGTTCTATAGGCCAGTCTACCCTAGACAACAGCGGTTGCAACATCGCCGAAACGTCGACTGTTACAAACTTCGTAACTATGTAATGAAATGTAATGTAAATACATGTATGTGTATGTAAATGTAAGATGAAACTAATAAATAAATGACTCCTTGGGGGATTGGATGGGGATAGAAGCCTCTGATCTTTGGATATATTATTAAGCTCGGGCAGAAAAGACGACTATAGTCGTTATAACTGCTCGGGTGGTGGATGGATTGGCTTCTGTCTCCATCCACCTCGTTCGAGTAATAAAAAAAAATGTTACAAACTTCACATATATGTCATATATGGTCACAAACATTGTCATATATGGTCACTTTTCTAAAAACCTTACCTACGAGGAGATAAGGTATCCCATTTATGGAAAGCGGTTTGGGTACATCCTGGGATGAATATTAAATTTCGCCTCTGCTGCTCGGGCCAGTGTGCTATTTATGGAGAGTGACCGGATATTCTGCCAATGGTGATAATTCAAATTTATCTCTGTATGGAGAGAACGGTTAAGGGCCCCTGCGATCTCCCTCGCTGGCCCTGCTATATTTTATATCATACCACTTGCATGCCTTAAACGAATCTGCACATATATGTAAAGATACGATTAATCGGAAGTGTACATGTTCTGCTGGATATCATTAGATACGATTAATTAAGTGCCGTCTTCTATCGCATGCTTGTGATCGTCATAACTATTTTCACTCTCTAAACTGCTGAGATAAGCATAAGCGAAATGAAACGGCTGATGTGGTGGGGGAAGTTTTGTTCGAAGTGTTTGGTCGGGGTGTTGGCAGCACCATTAATTATATATATAGCATTAGATTGTTCGACTCAGTAGTAAGATCTGGCAGCCCTTCTGCGCCGTTGACATGCATGTGGCGCAGACAGGACTGCCGATTATACAAATAGCAATTTATTTGACCATCTATAACATTGATAATGGATGTTATTTTTTATAAAGGACTATTTTTTGTAAACTTCTGGTGCTACACATTCGTATTTGTTTTATCCTATTTATAAAGGACTGATTGGTTATAAAAAACCCAATAATTTTACCAATTATAACAATAATAATATTCATTTATTAGTGTTATCTATCACATTGACATCTTTATGTAACAAATATTGAAATAATAAGAGCTTTGGTTACATTTGTTTGTTATGATATTATAATTGTATACCGTATAGACAAGTTTAACGTGCCAGTAACAGATTATTTAATTATTTGAAACTCTGAGTGCCATTTACACGTTGCATTTGGTAGTAAAATCCTGGTTGCCAATTTGTAGTCGGACATTAAGCAATACAATACGCTATATAATCAATGTCAGCACTGAGGACAATGGGAAGTTTCATGAAAAGCTTAGTTATTTAATTAAGGACATACGTATACATCTATACATTGGCATTAATAAACACATGTACAACTTCAAACTCCGAGACACAAAAATGTGCAGGTTCTGCCAAGGGGCAGAGGAAACTCCTCTGCACCTCATATTTCAATTTCAATTTCAATTTCAATTTATTTCCAAAAAAAACTTAACAGATTGTAGAAACTTAATATTTAGGTACATTTAAATTACAGTCTATTAGTCCGATTTTACAATATTTACATTTATCCCCAAGTACATACAGTTACTTCATTATTGCTTTTAGGGCATCCAAATCATTTTAAAGATTTATTTACTAAAACCACAAATTAAAATAATCAATAAAAATAATCAAGAAATTAAAATCAGAAAAAGTCAGAATAATTAAAAAATGCTACTTAAAATTGTAAAAAAAAATGGCCAAAAATTTGAAAAAATATTTAAAATTAACAAACTCATCGATCGAGTAAAAAGCTTTGTCTAATATGAATTCTTTAAGTAACTTTTTGAATAAGCTTCCCACTTGAATTGTTTTTAAACTTTCCGGTAGCCTGTTAAAGTAATATGGCCCGGAGTATTTTGTGTCTTGCCTTGCTGTGTTTAGTTTAATACATGGTATAAAAATGTTTAATTTATTTCTCGTATTTTTAGTATGTGTATCTGAAAACTTTTTATAATGTGTTTCTTTATTCTTAAAAAACTCAGTCAGTAACTTAAAGAGATTTAAAAATGGGTCGACACGACTCTTCCCTTTTCACCTTTGCAATTACTCGCACTGCTCTCTTTTGGAGTATAAATATGGGTTCCCTATGACAAGCATAACAATTTCCCCAGATCGTAATGGCATAACTTAGGTTAGCTTCAATATAGCTGAAATAAACATTTCTTGTTTGCAATTCATCCAACGACCTTCTTACAATACTTAAAACATAACATGTCCGACTTAACCTACTTTCGAGGTTTTCACAGTGAAAGTTCCATTTTAAAAGTTCGTCGACATGAACACCTAAAAATCTAGTACAAGGAGTTTGAGGAATGGCAGTGTTATTTATTGAAAGTATTATTGGCAAACCTTTATTCCGATTTCGATGATCTGTAAAATGTATGAAGTTACTTTTAGACGCATTTAGTGTGAGGTTGTTGCTCTCAAACCAACTATTAAGTTTGAATAGATTAATTTTAACGTTAATCAATAATTCTTCCATATCTTTACCGGCAACAATTAAACTAGTGTCGTCGGCAAACATTGTTACATTTATATCGTTGAAATACATTGGTAAATCATATGCGAGTGTGGCCCGCTGATGAGTAAAAGATACACCCATTTGGGTGGTCATTACCTCGAACCTGAGGAGGTAAAACAATCTGGCGCCAAAAGAATGTTGCGGTTCTTAAATGACACGAGGCTCAGCGCAGAACTATAGTAGATGGCGAACACAATAGATCAGCAATGGTAGCAGTGTTACAAGGCTCATAAAGACCTTATAAAATATATTAAATGCCCCACACAACAAATAAAAAAAACGAAAATACGTCTATACATACGTAAACGCCAAAACAACATATCGCATAAGGAAGTGAAAGGTATGATTACAAATATTTTAATTATACATAATACGACATTCAACAAAAAGTGATAATAATGGGCCCGATTGCGTTTCAACGTTTCAACAATAATACAACATTTTAACAAAAAAAACCGACTCCAAAATTTTTGTAAGTGCAGCAGACATGTAATGGTGAAACTTAGAACGGGCTATCATAATTGAATGCGTATACAAGACATTGTGTCTGTGCTGTTGACCGTTAAGGAGTTCCATCATTGGAAGCCAAACCTAGATGCCGCAGTCGTGGAGAGGATAATGTCTCTAAGGTTAAAAACCGGTTATATCCCGAACTGTTTTTAAAGGACGATTTTAAGTTAAATTGGCAGTTTCTCGTATAAATTTTATACGAACGCGCCCGCTGAAAAGTAAATATTTCGAGGACGATATATGACTAGAGCGCCTCCTGGTGGACCGATTTCAATCACATTTTTTTATACTCTTGTCATGATCAAATGATGCCTGTATAAGAAATTTCAGCTCAATCGGATCAAGCGTTTGAACGCTGTCGAGGAGGAATAGACACTTACATATACACACACATACACACAAACAGACAGACACACAGAAAGACTTCAGTCTGCAAACGGTCTTAATCATCACAGGGGGGGGGGGGAATCAAAATGGCTATTTCCGTCTTCATCTCGGAAAAAAATGCGCCTTCACAATTAAACTTTCTCTCCTCATCGGTTTGTGGTCTGGGAAATTAATAGAACATAAATGAGTGTTTCACTTTGAATAAATGTTTAGAAGTCTGTAGCTTTTCCTAATTAATTTAACGCTTGGCCTATCTCATAACGCGTGGAGTATCGCGAATCCAGTTGGAATTCAAATGCTAATTTTAAATTTTTATGTACGTTCAACGCGCGCGGGTGCCATTGTCAATAAGGGCGGTGATAGAGCACGACGCGACAATATGGCTAAATAGCTTATTATCATTATGGAAGTTGCATTGTGCTTTTCCTTGGTAGCGAGCAGTTTCGTGCAGCTTGGGACACAAGATACCCGGATCGGTCCAACTCATCATTCAACTCCTATTCAGTAGCCTCCTCGTGTGGATGGCTACCCCGGGTAAGACTCTCGCGTATCACCTCACGGCTAGTTGATCGGTTTCTCCTAGGGGATCGCCTCCCGGCGTTACTGGACGGTTTGCTCACCGAGCGGCGACACCGATCGGTCGTGCACTCTAATTTCCGCCATTTGGCAGAAAGGATTTTACTGCGAAACGCAACGTGAAGGTGACACTCGTAGTTCCAAACATTAATTAATCTTCTCTTATAATACAATACAATTTATTTTACTCCAGTAGGTAGGTTTACTGATACATGCGTCACAGCGTCAAACGTTTTTAGTGACGAAATGGAAATGAACTATCATGATAGTTGTGACTATAAATTAATTAAGTAATTTATAACCGATTTGAAATCCTTGATAATAAGAAAAAAATCGGTTGTGTCACCCCAAGACTTTCCTGACTAGTATCCGGGGAGGTGCGAAAAAACGAACGATGTAATCAAGGTTCCCCAAATTTGTATGGCAGGTACCCCAAACGTTGGTCGTAAGTACCCCAAAAACGAATAGGTTCTTCCGATGGTTAACAGAAGCTTCTATGCCAAATTTTAACTTAGACAGATTAAGCGTCTGGGCGCTATCGCGGAAACAATTTTTTCGCCGGGAACCCCAAATTTGTATGGGAGGTACCACAACCGTAGGGCGTAGGGACTCCAAAAACTAATGGGTTCCTCCGACGGTTAACAGAAGCTTATATACCAAATTTCAGCTCAATCCGATTAAGCGTCTGGGCGCTATCGTGGAAGAATACATACATACAGACATACAGACATACAGACATACAGACATACAGACATACAGACATACATACAGACAAAGATCGGTCTGGAAATAGTCTCAATCGTCTCAGGGAGTCTCAAAATATATATTCCCATCTTCATCTCAAAATTTTTTTTTAGCGCGATCACAATACTTTCCTTTCCGATAGGTCGTCAGGAAAGTAAAAAAATCGGTTGTGTCACCCCAAGACTTTCCTGACTAGTATCCGGGGAGGTGCGAAAAAACAGCGACATTTTTTACTCTAGTACCCCAAATTTGTATGGCAGGTACCCCAAACGTTGGTCGTAAGTACCCCAAAAACTAATAGGTTCTTCCGATGGTTAACAGAAGCTTCTCTGCCAAATTTTAACTTAGACAGATTAAGCGTCTGGGCGCTATCGCGGAAACAATTTTTTCGCCGGGAACCCCAAATTTGTATGGGAGGTACCACAACCGTAGGGCGTAGGGACTCCAAAAACTAATGGGTTCCTCCGACGGTTAACAGAAGCTTATATACCAAATTTCAGCTCAATCCGATTAAGCGTCTGGGCGCTATCGTGGAAGAATACATACATACACACATACAGACATACAGACATACAGACATACAGACATACATACAGACAGAGATCGGTCTGGAAATAGTCTCAATCGTCTCAGGGAGTCTCAAAATATATATTCCCATCTTCATCTCAAAATTTTTTTTTAGCGCGATCACAATACTTTCCTTTCCGATAGGTCGTCAGGAAAGTAAAAGCAGTGATTAAAAATTCTGATTAAATAAAAAGCACAATGTCTATAGCCGTAATTATCAAAGCAATAATTTGATAGTCAAGAAAATAGATAATGATATACTACAAATGTAAAAAAAATATATATATTTCAAATCCATCAATATAGTCTTCGTTGATAAAAATAAATATTGGGTCCTTACCTATATAATTGCAGTTTTATTACACTGGCTACTTCAAAAATTGAATAACTTGGGCTTGAGTTGCAATTTCAAATTCAAATACATTTTAATTCAAGACCATGTAATCCATTTTAAGAAACAGATGTTTATTTGTCTTTCCGTTGTTTATTTTTGCTCAAATATGTTCGTTTGTGCAACCATGATAAAGTTGAAAATTTGCACTATTTTCAAATATGAGATCCTGTGCCGGTGTTTTTTATTACAGTTTTTTGCAGTCTGAATATACAGTTACCGTAAATGTGTTCTGTTAAAAACTGTAAACAATAATGGAGAAGCTCGTGATTAAATAAACGAGCCTGGTCAATCGCTCATCGCCACTGCTTCTGCATGACAACGTATAGCCACAGATTCCACTGCAAGTAGTCGCAAAGTTGCAGCAGTTGCGGCTGAAGACTCTTGATCACCGACCGTACTTGCCAGACCGTGCTCCAAAACAGGTTATTTTTTTTTCAGGATTTAGATAACTTTTTACATAGAAAAGAAATCTACTTTTAAGAGTCGGTGAAAAACGCCTTCAAGGCATTCATTGGTCCCTGTCCACGAGAGTTTTACAACAGCAGCAGGAATTAGGCAACTCCCAATAAAATAGCAAATCTGCGTAGATAATAGGGGTCAATGTTTGTAATTATTAAATGCGGTATGGCAAGAACAAATCTTGACCCACTGGTCAAAGCGCAAAAGGCTTTGCTCAAGAAGCCATATCGCTCCCCGTCAGACGACCTATATACAGACTTTAAAGTACTTGACGTACGCCAACTATACATACGCGCTGTTCTGGTGCGCTATCGGAGGGACCTCATGAGGAACACGGATGAAGACAAACCAGAGCACAAACACAACACTAGACACAAAGACAAACAGATTCAACCAAAAATAAGGACTGTATACGGACAACGATATATTTAACTCGTACACAGGACAGATTTTAAACATAACCGACAACCAGTTCAAGAGACGGGTGTCTCATTGGCTCTCAAATTATACTGGAGATGAATGCGAAAGTATGATATATTAAAATATTTTATTTCTAACCACAAATTATAGGATATACAGATGTAAATTATGGATGTACAGATATACAGATCATAATATGCTATATTTTATTATGTTATACTATATTATATATATAAATATGATACATTATTTTGTATGTTATAATATATGATATTATATTGTATTGTATTATGTTTTGTTATATTTATATTATAGTATGCTAAATTATATTACGTATTGTTTTTTTATGAGGCGAAAGAAGGACAGCAGGCAAGACGTACAGGCTCAGCAAATACCACAGTACTTTGTATCCATCACCCCAATACAGGCGTATACCTAGTGGGGTGATGTAATCCCGACAAGTAATGCAATTTCGCGACTTTTATCATGTATTTTTTTTAATGTGTTAAAAAAATACGCAATTTATTTTATGTAATTATAAAAAGTTGCATAAAGTATAAATAAATAAAAATTTATATTTTTCATTTAAAAAATTGCCCTAAATTTTATTTATAGAACAGCAACTCCATTGGTAAGGATTATATATTATATTTAGGTCATTAAAGAACAGAGATGTCGTGTTAGATACAAACGCGACACTGCTTTTTTTTAACATAAGCATCATTTCCTTATAAAAGTGAATTTCCGAGATAATCTCCTTTAAAAGAAAATTTGATGCGCGGAAAGTAAATGTCTCGTTGGCGGCGTGTCCTACGCGTGTCGCGTCTCCGACACGCAAGTCACTCCATAACCGCAGCAGGGACGGATTATCAGAGGGCTGAACAACCTAATACACATTCTCAAATACACGATGGATCATAAGTCGCGCAACCCAAAGTTCAAATGCATTTGAACTTTGGGTTGAATCGCGCGACGTTAAATCACGCGCAAGCGGAGACATTGTTCCGTGCTAGGAAAGAACACAAGATCGGCGCTGGTATCACAATATATAGTGTCCAAGAGATGTACATCGTTTGGACAACACCAACCTTGCTCCGAGATTAATGAATATTTTAGGAAAAACAAATCTATATTTTAAGGACTGACGCAGGTGGTTCTTAAAAAAAGTCTCATTCGGTGGTTAAATAGCTAAGGAAGAACGGAAACTGATTGTTGCTCCATGACATTTTAAAAATAGCAACACAATTTACACACACACAAACAATTTACACACCCTCACATTTCTAACAATATAAAATATCTATATGTAAACAGGACTGAAATCAGATTTATATTTTTATAGCATATGTTTTGTATTTGGATTTATTTTATAATTATTTTCTACTACTTTTATTATTTAATAATTTCTATAAGTATCTATTAGTATTTTATAAGTATCTTTATTATTTAATAATTTCTATAAATTATCTACATGTAAACAAGACTGAAATCAGGTTTATATTTTTATAGCATAATGTTTTGTATTTGGATTTATTTTATAATTATTTTCTACTACTTTTATTATTTAATAATTTCTATAAGTACTACTACGAAAATACCAACATCAAAACTTTAGTTAAACTATAAATTTTAGTCGAAAAGAAGTAAGGTTTCATGTGATTAAAGTTTAGAGAAATACACGAAGGTAATATTGGTAAAGACAAGGTAACATGGATTGATAATTATTTGGATACGGTATTTAAAATAAAATATTCTGTGTCAATGTCTAGGTCAGTAAGTAACGAATCTTGTATACGAGTAAAAATCTAATCGAGTTCTTTATTTCTTCCGTAAATTTAAGCAAAAAAATTATCAGAAACACCTGATAATGAAATTTTGCATTTTTTAAAGTACTTGTTCTTTTTGAAAAGCTTTCAATTCATTAAAAATGGTTTTCGACTTATTAACTTTTCGGTTAATAGTCTTTCGTTTGCGACAAATGTTTAACAATGTGATACCAGTATTTAAAAAAAATATATATATACTGACTTTCACATTTACTGATTTACAGTTTTACAAAACGAGAGTTCAATCAAAATGAATTTTAGTCCTTTATTTACCAATCTATGTATATAAAAAAAAAATGGACGTTTGTTAAAAAATATATATACATCCGAAATTTCTTCACCGATTGTTTTGAGATTTTTCACACAACGCTGCCTACGAATAATCGTGTTTTTTTAATATTATTAGTATAAAGAAGTCGTACCTGCGACAGGTATACATGTTTTTTTAACAGACTGAGCCACAGCGACGCCTGGCCAGTTAAAGCTGGTACATACATATGTATATAAAATCAATTATAAATAATTAGTTATATTGTTCCAAAAGTAGATAGAAATTCTTATAGATAGAAATTCTTTATTGCACATTAAAGTGACAAGTGATACTACGACTTAATATTTCTAGGGTTTACTATTTTCCCCTCCTTAAATATAGATTATTATATTGAAAATTTGTATTAAATACTTTGATTCATTACGTTTCCATTAATGATTTATATTCAAGTAGTTCGTTTTCCATGTTTCATGGGACAAATAGTTCTGCTACAGCCCAGCAGATTGCATTGATGACAATTTCATTTTGACGATATTAGCTATGTTTTGACGTATCTGTTATTTTTATACAAAAACCTTTGGAAAAGAGTCTCGGCATGTTTCGCGAATCGCAAAAGAAAATCCTATTACGGAGACTTCAATGAACGGCAACTTCCTAATATGATCCTAATACCACAGTATACCGAGAGAACAGTAGACGCTATCTCAAGCAACAGGACATTACGGGAATAGGGTGCGAGGGAAGTGGGCAAAGGACATGTCTTGACGAACGACTTTGGCTAGCATTACCCGCGGGTAAAGATCGGCGACTTTTTCGAACGTTTGCATATCCGCATGGTTAGAGTAGCGAACATATGACATAGCGAGCCCTTATGACTCGTGACGTATTCCTATTGATTTCAATTTTGTTATAAAAGAAGCTACTGTCTTGTATACTCTGCTAATACTCTTGCCGGCAACCTAATATTATAATGGAGATGGTATGTAAGTCCTTCTTAGTCCGTCCCTGACCCCGGTGGGTGGCATCGCGCGTTTTTCTTTCTTCAGGTGAGGGCTGTATGTATATATCCTTCGCCTTCCGGCACTTTTATGAATATTTCAATCAATAATTCATCCGCCCGGTGCTGCAGGGGACGCGTAAGCACGGAATAAGTATGATAAATGACAGTTGGCACTTATCGACTCCTCGCATTTCCACTTCATTGATTTATTGGCGTCAACTCCGGCCGGGCGCCCACTCCGTTGCCTTCTCAAATATACCGTGTACCGTACCACTGTAATGGAACATCGAGTCCGCGCTAGTGACGGGCTCGAGACGAGGCTAGTCTCGAGTCTCGTGTCATCTCGTCGCGAAAATTCGAGATTTGCCTCGTCTCGACTCTTACGAGAGGATACGAGACTGTGACGCTCAAGACCCGAGACGAGGCGAGACTCTGACAATCGAAATTCGACACGAGACGAGAGTTTCGTAGACGGGACCCAACTAAATTTTTGGAGTCTAGACGGGCTCGAGACGAGGCTAGTCTTGAGTCTCGTATCAACTCCTCTCGACTCTCACGAGAGGATATGAGACTGTGACTCTCATGACTCGAGACGAGACAAGATTCTAAGAATCGAGACTCGATGGGGTACTGCAGCGCACTTTAACAGTGTATTCATAAATTGGTTTAAAAACGGATTTACCCCGTGAAGTTTGTAGCACCCGACGTTTTGGCGATGTTGCAACTGCCGTTGTCCAGGTTAGACTAATAGAGACTAATAAAGGTTTTTATAACACTCTTTTGTGCGGCATAAAGTGATTGCAGAACGGTTTTAGCACAGCCCCCCCCCCCCAAGCTATAATACCGTAATACATAACGGTTTCACAGAGAGTAAAGTAAGTCTTGAGCGTTCCTGGTTCCAAAATGTTTCTTAACTCTCGAAAAATAAAACCTAACTGATGCACCTTGTTTGATAGAAAACCTATTTAGATTTGGATCAACTGTAATGCCCAAATATTTTATATTTTTTACTCTATCTAAATAGGGACACTGCTTTAATAAATAGTTTCTGATGCCTGAGACGTCTTGTTAATATTGAAGACCATGTCTTTTTTACATTAAGTTTAAGCCTTGCTTCATCCAACCAAGTCTTAATTTTCTCTATTTCTAAATTCGATTTATCAAAAGTTTGGCTCCAGTTTTGCCCTTTAAAAATAACGGCAATATCATCTGCGTAGGTTATTGTCGAACTGGTGAGGAGATCACAAAAACAATTAATATAAATTAGGAAAAGAATCGGTTCAAGAACGCTACCCTGAAACACCCTGTATTTTACAGTATGTTGGCTGCTTTGTACACCTTCCATGACTACGACCTGTTTTCTCTCTGTTACGTAGCTTTCGAACCAGTTTAGCGTAACACCTCCTTTCCCAATGTCCTGCAAGGACATTATAAGATAGTCGTGTGGCACCGTATCGAAAGCTTTAGCTAAATGGAGAAAAACTGCTAAACATTTCTCGCCTTTATCGACACTGCTAGAGATGATCTTGGTAAGCTCAGCCATTGCATCAGATGTGCCCTTGCCCTCAAGAAAACCAAATTGATTTTTGGATATTATTGTCTTTACGTCCAAATATTCCATCAGTCGCTTTCATAATTTTCTCCATAATTTTTGACAGAGTATTCAGTAGAGAGATAGGTCTTTAGTAGAAGATTAAGGAGGCACTTACACTTACAATTACTAAATCAGGAACGATTGTTTAGAAAGCAACTTTTATTTCTTTGGCATTAAATATATAATTAAATTATTAAACCTACAAATAAACGTTAATTATTAAATTAATTAGATTTTTGACGCAATTGCATACAAAGTACAGGTCGTAAAGTAGCGCATATGTTAACCATTTGTCAAACTGATGAGTTTGTTAATGATGATTATTTGATATGATGATTGTTGACGATTTGATATGATGATTATTTCAAATACAAAATGTTTCACCAGCTAAACGCAACCCCCACGCGACGCAGTCTAGCAGTCACTAAAGGGGGTGATATACTGGCGAGCCGGCCAGTTAACGGTATAAACTGTTGGCTCGTTGGGTTGTCGACTCGCGTTGGTGATCCATTGGCGGTACAAACAGTCGACTCTCGATCGCCGGAGTGTCATGGTGTGTTACCACATAGATTGCTTTGTTACTTAGGTATACCCTTACAAGAAGAACAACCAAAGAAAAAGAAAAGACGCCACATAGTGTTGGTCAAAAATTGCCTGCAAGAGAGACAACGCTTGTCTCATGTGAATTTAGTGGCAGAACTTATTGGTGAACCAAACGATTATCAAAAGTATATGAGGATGACCGAGCAAGTGTTTATGGGGCTACTGGGTTTGGTGTCTCCTTTAATAAAAAGACAACATACAGTTTTTCGTGTACCAATCATATGAACGCTTATGTGCAAGCCGGGCGGCACGGCTGTCGGCTGGCAGGCTCGGCTGATCCACGGGCAGTTTATTATACCGCGGTTTTAGAATTTCAAGCATGCACGAAGAGCCAACGAGCAACACTGCGGCACTTTAAAAGGTCATTGATATGTCAATGCGCCTGTCATTCTAGGTCAGTCTGCGAAAAATATTTCTAAAATACCCGTCATAAAATACATAATTAAATAGTAAAGGAATTACAATAAAACGTGGAAGAGATGAATAATATTTAGGGTTGGAAAAATAACATTGCAATAAATAATCAAATTGAAATAATTATGGATGAAAAAATAGCATTGCAATTCCAAGTCTGAAAATCGTATGCCCAGATACAGGCTATATTCGGCCTAGTTGGGCATGCGCTGAGCATGGTCATATGAATGTGGGTCATCGTTTACGAATACCATTTTATGAATTCTGCATGTTATGTTTAAAATAAATAAATAAAAATAAATAATTCATAGTCAATAAACCCAATTGAAATAGCATATATATAGCCAGCTTTTCCATTTTAAAGTTAAATTCAAAAAGCCAACACTTAAAATACTGGAATTATAAATATGCCAGAGCAAATATAATAATTAGCAAATATCCCTCGAAATGTCCCCATTAAATCTCTGGACAGCGCCCATTAGCGCGCGTTTATAATGACATCATTAGATCATTACATCATGTCACTAATTATCGAGTGTACTTAACGTTCTTACCGAAATATATAATTTATTCATCGTTATAATTTGAATAATAACTCTGAAGTAAAAGCACTCAAAGTAAATTATAATGTGAATACAGGAAGTTTGTCGCTTAATTTCGTAAATATACTCGGTAACTAATTAATAAAGTATAACGCAATCTGGGATCTTGTACAGGGGCGATACTTTCGATTTAAACTGTTATAATAAGGGTTTTTTAATTGGGTATAATGAGATTTCTTTGAGAAGGGGTACAACCTTAAACATACATGCATAATTAAAATGAATGGTGTAATCACAAATGTTTTCACTACAAATTTTATACGCATATTTAGATTAGGATTTTTATAAATAATACTACCCTATATCTTAAAAGAAATACATAGAGATAGGTATATCGCTAGAAACTGCGGAAAAGACATAATGATTTTACATTGCCGATCTAGCAACTGACGAGGAGGTAAAGTATTATGAACATGCTAAAACAATTTTTCAAGATGAAGACGGATACATACATTTTGACACCCCCCGAGACGACTAAGACCATTTCCAGACTGAAATATATCTGTGTGTCTATCTGTGTGTGTAAGTGTATTCCTCCACGATAGCGCCCAAATGCTTCATCCGATTGAGCTGAAATTTGGCATGCAGGCATTATTTGGTCATGGCAAGAGTTGAAAATTGTGGCTGAAATCGGTCAACCAGGGGTCTATCGGTCCACCGCGCTAGCACAGCATAGCGCCACAGTATACATAGATTGTGTATACTGTGGCACTAGTCATACTTCAATCTCGAAATATTGGACTTAAAGACGTTAAATTTGGTATACAGATACGTAGCTCGTAGCTCACGTGGGGCCGAAACCACATTGTAAAATTTTGATTGGAATATCTCATGTATAAGCTACCCAAATAATATTTAAATTCCGCCATACATTTTGGTCAAATATTACCGTCGAGCCGCCCGAGGCTAGAGGAGAAACAAACCGCGCTGCCCGAGTGATACGTAACCCTAGAGGGTTCGTCCGCCGGCCGAGAGAGGACGCTCATCGTTTTTCTATATGAAATATTATTTAGCTGAAATCATCATATGAAATATTATTTAGCGGATATGACCGCCAGATATCCCGCTACTCGGCCCACGCGGATATGCAAACATTTGAAATGTCCCCAGCCTTGAGACCTCAGAAAAATATCCGAAATGGGCGGACACGCGAAAATATAGGCGAAGTCAATTATTATTGTGTAGGGTTTGACCAATAAAAATACAGCGTTGACGAAGCGTCAAGCGCAGATTTCACGTCCGCTAGCGCCGGGAACCAGACGCATACTAAACGGTCAATTGCAGCGCTAGCACAAAATAACTATCTTTACGCAGTGGTGATATAAGGGTGTTAATGGCAAAGCATATTTAGCGTAACTCTCAGAGCGCTCTCACGTTTTAATTAATTGTAATTAATTTAGGGCCTAAATAAAAAATGTGGCTAAGTGCTGCCCTAGAAAATTAACCAGTCAGTATAATGACATTATAATAAAGTACAGTCACAGCTTACATTGTAGGAATAAACGCGCCTGAAAGTTTTCGAAGTCAGTTTAAAGCCTTAATGTCCTAGGCAATGAGCAACTTTTTTGAGTCCAAATTTTAAATCGGTTCCTTATCGAGGGATTCACTTAGAAACTTTTTTTAGAATAATGCTTATATTTATTAAAAAAATCATAAAACTAAAATTCCTCAGATATGTTCGTTCCCAGGTATCATGTCCTCTCAACCTGCGCGTAACGCTAACCAAAGGCGTTCATCGAGGCGTACCCCTCTACCCACATTCCTCGCACCCTTTTCCGCAGTGCCCTGTAGCTCGAAAGTAAACCTACTATTTGATATACTGTGCAGATATTGTGTTTGGCCCCGAGATTCTGAAGTGGCGATATAATACGTCAACGCGACACGACATTGAATTCGATATCGTCCTGGATCCAACAACTCGACTGACGCTGTTTCAGAATCATCGGCTAATCTCGGAGCTCGATACTTGCCACGTTATTCCCACCTCGGTATCTTGTTTTGATTGGCCGGAGTCGGCCGTTTAGCAGTGAGCGCCGTATGCTGAATTCTCTGAGCGTGCCCAGTGCGTTAAATTAATGGCAATTTGGATCGCGTCCTACATTTATTAAATCAACTATATACCTGTTTCTCGGCGCTATATTCAAATTTCAATCATCTTTGGTGGGAATAATCGGCAATAATTGCTGAATGGGGATATATACTGCCATTTCCCAGCTATGTCCTAGAGCATGGGTCTTCAACCCGCGGCCCGCGGACCGCATGCGGCTCGCGGTTGCGTTCTTGGGGGCCCGCTCGCGCCCGCCCGCAGTTTTACTAGTACGGCGGGTTGCGACGACATACTCGTTTCGATCGCTCGCTCAGTGCGTTAATGAGAGTTGACTAGAAAACACGTTGCAACTTGCAACCTTGAGACCAGTTTGATAATTGCAATGACCACTATAGGGGCAGATATTGATAAAATAGTTAAAACTAAACAATGTCAAACATATCATTGATTGAATTTTATTAAAATATGTTTTTGTTGGTAAAATTGTATAATAAATAACTTCAACGATTATTGTTCTTCAATTATTTAAGTTTATATCGGAATATTTTGTTTGTGTAGCCGCCCTCCGAACCAAAATCAAAGTATTGTCGGCCCTTGACATCAAAAAGGTTGAAGACCTTAAGCATCGACATGCTGACGATACCTCATGTGCTGTCGTCTGTTTTAACCTTACTTAAAGGGCTGTAAAATCGCTTCCAGAATCGCAAATATCGTCGAGTGACGACAATCGTGTATCGTATTGTCGCTTCAGAATCCGGGGGCAGTTTTGTACGTATATCGGGGTTACCAATAAAAAGAAATGACTGAATGAATGAATAGGGCAATATAATATTACAAAGATTATGAGGTTTCCCTGCCTCGGTGGTTGAGATCTAAGGCGGTTCGCTTTGTATTTCATTGATACGTTTATCCGCATTGGGAAGTTTTATTGTAATTGGGTCAACGGTATTGCAGCAATAAACCATAGAGTCCCATACGTGCCCGTAATGCGAAAAATGCGGACAAAAGCTCTCGATAGAAATCCTGCGAGATTCTTTCAAAGAAGAAGCTCCGCATTTCGACCCTTATTCTATAAATATCACATTATTCTTGTACAAGTATAAGCATTGATTATATAACGTATTAGATTGATCAACGCCGTACTACAATTTGGCAACCAGAACTGTACTACGAAACGCAACGTGTAATTAAGCATGACTCATACATCCAAAAACTGTTTAATATTCTATTATTATCTATATGGCGACTTTCGTTGTATAATAGTATGGTGACGCTCTTTAAATGGCCCTATAATCACTATAATTAAAAGGAATAAAAATCTACTGTATTTATAATAATTTGTATATTATATATTTGTGGTTTGTGTATTTATCCGTATAGATACATATATATTTTCGGAATATACTCAATCAGACCTTTCATTTGACACTAAACACGATATATTTATGTTAATTTATTGACATTTGGAGATTTGGACATTTAGATAACTATTTACTTGTAATTTTGACAGTTCCTATGGCACCCTATGGCACTCGGGATGACATAACGGTTCTAACAATACTGCATACTTCTAATTCGGTTATATAAATCACCGGCGTGATATTATAAGCGACTGTTTACCTTCCTATTGGCATAAACGGCCCACTGACATAGTGGTTTTAAATCGTCTGATTTTACAATTTAAGGTTTCGAGTCCGATTCCCGGCTGGGACACCATTTACCGTTGGGATAAAATTATCGCAATTACATTTCGATTCTGACGATCGACTGCCATGACAATATATACACTTACTCGCACATATACATAAAAAAAACTTCATATTTTACGTTACACGCAGTATAGTTACGCACACATATACCTACATATAAACACTTCATAGTAAGGTTGGTTGTAAGAGATTGTCGCCCGAAACCCGCCTATTGTAAAAATTCACAATAAAGAGTAGACAAACAAACAAACCTTTCGTAAATATATTCTGATCCAGCATTGCCAGAAATGTTTTAGTGAAATCCCACAGCATTCTAAAACTTAGTAGATGTCTATTTCAACGGATTTCAGGAATGTTTAAAGAAACAAAATACTGCGGAACTAAATTTGTGCGATGTACGATATAGTTGGTGGATTTTCCGATGATGCATCTTATAACCGATAAAAATAATCGTACGAATAGGTTTTGAATTGTAGATATAATTTTCCTACGTGATTTTAGTCCAACGAAACTTCTGTGTATCGTATTTCAAGTCTAAGTTCAATATTTCGAGATTGATGTATGTCTAGCGCGCCCTCTGTTAGACCGATTTTACCAAAAATCAACTGTTTATTTTTATTTATTTATTTAAGAATTAATTACTATACAACATTGATTTGCTTAAAAAAATAACAGGAACCGGATGGCAAAACCTTAACCTTTTGCTTATTTGTTTCTGTCACCCAACTGGGACTAGCCCGTTCTAGGGTGGACAGGACTCTAATATTACAACCAAGTTTGCTTGATTGCTTGATTGTTTACAAATGTACAAGTTTTAGTAAAAAGCTAACAACACTAAATTGCCCTAAAATGTGGTCTTCAAAATAAAAAATAAATAAAATAATACTAAAAAATATCAATAGATACTAAATAAAATGCAATTCCATTATATAATCGGCAATAACTGTAATATAAAATTCGATTAAATAATATAAATAAAGTTATACGTGAGAAAAGAAAGAAACAGTCATTGATAATATATGTTAAGTAATATAAGATTTAATATAAATATACCTAGTCAATAAAGTACAATTCAACAGTGAAATAATTTTTGGTAATTAGTTCCAGGTTAAAATATACTCAACATACATGTTTAAAAATATATTAATAATTTGTGCACCTAAGTTTTATTAAACTATTATTTCTAACATTTGATGTATGGTTAGTTTGTCATGATTCGATAACCATTTCTTTAATTTATTTTTGAATTCCCTAAATGTCAAATTCATTTTTATTTCCATATTGATCAGATTGTAAAATCTCGGTGCAATGAAAGAGTAATGTCTTTGTCCAAATGTTTTTTTCATTCTGGGTATTATTAAGCTATTTTCTCAAACTTGTCTCGTTGGCCGCCGGTTCTGAATTATTCCTAAATTTGAGTTATTGTCCAAAAATAGCCTTAAGAGGGAAGTTTTTAGAAAAAGTTGCGTACAATCAAGAACTTTAGCTTCCTTATAAAGTTCATTAGTGCGATGGCGATATGGTCTACGTAAAATATTTTTTAATACAAATTTCTGCGCAACTTGCAATGGCTCTAGCAGGGTTTTATCACATAATATATGATCGAATTACTCCCGCATGATAAATTTCAGCTCCATCGGACGAAGCGTTTGGACGCTAACGTGGAACAAACAGATTTTTTATTTTATTTATTTTAAACAACTTGATTTACAGACGAATGGCTATAATATTCGGTATACAGTACAATAAAACGTGCAGGAAAAACAAGTTGAACCTATAGCCGTTGGCTCATCGCATACCTAACTGAGCAAGAACGCCCTTATCTAGGGATGCTGATATTTGACTTAGCATATTGCGAGCTGACATGTATGGCGTTCGGTTATATAATTATTATTGGTATAAAGTTCAAAACATTCATTCTTGCATAATACAAATACACAAGCACAAAGAGTTATACCAACATACAAAAAGAAATATATAGTAGTGAGAAATTATTATTAAACCCAAAATCAATATATAGTAATACATAAATACAACAAATACATATTTAAAATAAATATACATACTAATATAAATTACTATTATACGCAAATAAATTAAATTAAAATACCTCTAGTCTTAAACCTCACAACGTATCATATATTTATAAATAAAAAATAAAAAATAATAAAAAAAATCTAAGTATTTGCTTTTCATTTATTAATTTTCCCTAATCAAAATTTCTGTTAAATTCCGTTTTGTCATAGAGTGGTCCTTTAACAATCAAGCACTTTTTTATTGCTTTTTTAAATGCTACCGTGTTAACTAAATTTTGTATCGTAATTTCAATATTATTATAGAGCCTTGGAGCTAAGTATTTAAAGTATCTTTGTGCGAATGAAGTTCTCACACGCGGTACCAAAAACTGCCCCGCTCCAGAACTTCTAGTAGTTTTTATTTGTTAGTTAGTTGATAGTTAGTTAGTTAGTCGTGTTGATAGTTAATTAGTTAACGTGTCCAGGCCAGGTTAGGACACATCTCCAAAAATATCCTGCCAGGATGGCCTCGTCGTTCGTCTCTTGTAAGTCGTGGTGTGTGATAAGGTTGACAGCTGCGGGCAAGACATGAGGTGGTCTTCATCCTGCAGCATTTCACAGTCGCATATTGGGTTTGCTGTGTAGCCCTAGCGGACGAGATTGGCTCGGCATCTTGTCACAGTGTCTTTTGGCCCGGTGGTAGAAGGATTGGCCGGTGAGTTTAGACTCACCGTTTCCAGGGACGCCCGATTGTTCTTGGTCGCAGACTAGGAAGTTGAAAATGCGCATAATCTTCGGGGAGGCTCCTTCTGTGTCCCATTTTATATTATATTACGATTTTATTAATGAAAATTCAAAATGAATGCTGCTGTCACTTGCTAGCCAGGAGTGTTATTCAGCGGGCTTACACTCACGCCCTTACTTCCAATTGCGACCGGATTACTCCAGTCTCTCGATTCGTTACGAGTTCGAGGTCGCTTGCACGTTCCTCTCCCTTACAAAGCAGTGAAACGGTGTATAGCGAATCTATCGCGGACCACGGCATCCTTTGCCCGGCTGTTCACCCCGGATCGGGTAGCCGATGGTCGTTTCAAGAGCAGTCGCCGTAAGGTCCGCAACCACCCCCGCTCTATAGGAAACAGTACTGCTTCCAGACTCCCCCGACTGTTAGTCAGAGTGCGCAATCGATTGGCTTATGCCGCACGGTGCGCAGACCGGCCAGGAGCGCCAGAAGGTTGATTCCTAGGGGAAACTAACTCTAAGGTCAGAGTCCTACCCAGGCTCGCACTTTATGCGTGGAGGCCGTCGGATAGGTGTTGACCCGTGTGTGACCAACCCTGAACACAATGGGTCTTCGTGGCCAACTCAGCAAGGGCTCCTTTGGCCCCTTAGCCCCCCTTAGCCCACACAGATATACAGATGGATACACAAATAGACTTTAGTCTGGAAATGGTCTTTGTGGTCCTGGGGAGGGGGGGGGGGGGTGAAATATATATATATATATATATATATATATATATATATATATATATATATATATATATATATATATATATATATATATATATATATATATATATATATATATATATATATATATATATATATATATATATATATATATATATATATATATATATATATATATATATATATATATATATATATATATATATATATATATATATATATATATACGGTTGGTTGGCCGGTTAAGTAAAATAACAATGTATCTAATATCTTTAATATCTTTCAGATGTTTCGAATGTTTCTTTGTCATTTTCCAATAAAATCTTTCGACATATTTACGAAACCGCCTGCTCGTTTTCTTCGTAGGAGATGTATTGGGGGCAACTTACTCTGTTGTTTGCGGCCGACATCGCGTAGGTATTTTCCTCGGAAAGGAATAACACAACTTTCTATTCGTGTTCATAAAGAAACGTCCGTATTATTTTTGTGTTTTTACGAAGAGCATTCAAGGCAGTTTATTTTGCTCAGTCAAAGAAAGATCTTTTTGGTAAAAACAACTTACTTAGAATGGTTATACTGTAAATACATACAGATTGATATAAGATTCATATAATACAGTTGTTCTTTTGCCGATGATAAACAGGATTTTTCGGAGTAAGGGGGACTGTGGAGGGTTCGTCACTTTTAGTGCCGAACTCTTCAGTGTGTCAGCACTTTTAGTGCCGAACTCTTCAGTGTGTCAGCTATGATGTCATACAGTTTAGAAGTGAGGGGTTGGGAGGAGGGGAAGCCGTTTGAATTTCCCCTAGGCGCCGTAGGACATACATTGGGCAATTTTAGTTGTTAAACATATATTTTATAGGTCCATACATTTTCGATGTTTCCATCTCTGTCCGTCCCATGGCTTAAAAAAGGACATATATAGGTCCCTATATTCGGTTCGGGGTCTCTATATATATCTAATTTCTTTAGCACCTTACTTATTCGATCTGTCACACCCTTGACGTATAGTAAGAATGCTCTTGATCTGCTCGGTTTCTAAGTCTCGTCTCTATTAAATCGTGTGTGTATCTTGTGATATTTCCCTTATCCATTTCTTCTAAGGACATCATTGACATGTTCCATCTTCTGCGGAAAATGCTCAGCGTCGCATAGATCGCGTGCTCGATTCACGAAAGACGTTTGCACTGAACGTAGATGGTAGGGATGATGGTGTGAGCATGCATGCAAATATCTATTCGTATGTGTGGGCTTTCAATATATTGTATATCCGAGAGTATTGTAACTTCTCCTCGTCACTTTGATATCCAAAAATGTTTGGGAGCTGTTTTTAACCTATTTATAATGTCAAACAACCGCGATAGTCTTCGATTTCAACCCACTCATAGTCAAGAATTTAGTCAACTTGACTCTTCGAGCACGTTGACGTAAAATAGATTTAAATGAATAAATTAACCCGGATACGCGACCTTGAAAGATGACTCTCGACGTTGCTGATTTAAGTAGTCGTGATGAGCCTGAAAAGTCGCCGTCCATTTTCCGCGAATGGGTGGAATTAGAGGCGCCTTTAAGAATCACAATCGCCACCCCGCCCGTCATCCATCAATGCCATCCTCTAAACCAACAGTGTTCCCAGCATTCTGGCAATCCTCCGTGCCAACGGAGCGACGGGGAGCAGGAGAGCTGAAAAGCCAGGGCGATTAATTCTGATTTATTGCGGTGACAGAAGCTGAAAATCACTCGGCGTTTTGGGCGCTCGTTTGCGTCCGATCGATCACTGCCCGGGGCGCCCTTAAAATAAAATAAAAATCTAAAATAATATGAAAATAAAGCGCATTCAATGTATAGCCACTTTGTTGTAATTTATATTAACTCTTGGAGTAAATGGGTATTTTCATGGATGCATCTGTCTCTTTTGCAGGATTTTCGGCGACATCGACCTTAAAGTACTCTAACTACGAAACTACTACACCAATCATAAAAAGAACAACTGCACAATGATTGCATTGAAATTTCGAATATAGAATATTGAAAATCATTTTGTAAAACAATTAGATAATTATGAATAAATATGAGAACGTCAAAGAAGTGAAAAAACGCGTAACCAGATCTGGTCGTATCATACTCAACGGATAATTGTTTCAGAACCAGATTTGGTCGTATCATACTCAAGGGGTAGTAGACAACACAACTAGAAAAATAAATTTTAAAAAAAACACGACTGCCGTTACAAAAACTGAACATCATCAGATCATTGATGCATGTTATTTCTATAAACATCCAGTGCTTATAGACAATTGCACATTCTATGACTCATTCGACGGGCTTGTCCATGGACCGCTTTACGCGAGCCGGGCCCATTGACCCGATTTTCTGAGTGTGGTCTCGCAGGGCTGCGCGCCCTGCGGCAGTTATTACATAGCCTCGCTTCTCGCGCCGACGCCTCTCGCAGTCGGTTGCCCGCGGTGCTCACGTAATCAATCGTTTTTTTTAAAAGAAATTATGTGGTTTATGTATTTATCCATATAGATACCTCTATTTTTTCTGAATGTACCTACTCAATCAGACCTTCCATTTGATACTAAACACGGTGTTTTTATTTCAATTTACTGACATTTCGACAATTACTTGGTTGACATTTAGACAGTTTAGGACATGGCGATTCTAAGAATACTTATTTCTAAATCGGTTCAAGCATTTCAAATTTATAATGGAATCAATAAACGGACAACATACATAACATACAAACAAAAACACTGAAAATCACTCTATTGTTTGGGCGGTCGTGTAAAAAGACAACTTAAATTCCACGTTGTCGCCCGCCGATTCGGATAATCGGATTTCTTAATTGCAATAACAATTAACTCTAACAAACGGTTTAAAATTGTTTTTACTGTAATAATAAGATTTTGAATAATATAAAAATATGAATTAATTATACATTTAGAATTTATTTTATTTATTAATATTTCACACACATTTATAATACTAGATTAATAAGATTAATATCTACCTTGCTGGAGTAATGCCCGTACTAAGATAGGCTTTTATGTATTCTTTTTTCCTTTTTTTTTAGTTGGTAAGTGTAACATAATGTAGCCAAGAACCTTGCACTCCATTTTTTCTGGAAGAATATCTGGCAGCTTACGATCATGCATGGTGCTTCTGCTTGATATTATACTTGTCACATTTAAAATAGGTTACATATTATGTGATACACTATGTGATATTACCAAATAACCCAATCATCGAAATACTCTCATGGATATTTCGAAAGCATTAGCTGAGTTTTGGTCAAAATTTTTGTACAAGTGTCGATATATCGGAGGATGAGCGTGGTGCAATATCAAAGAATGATTGTTTTGCTTACCTTGAATGATTGATAAGTTACTTAGTTGAAACTTACCTCACAGTGGCCTCTTACCGAATCGGTTGAATCACCCTAAAACTTTCAGCAAGTAGTCAAGGAGTGACTTCTTCTGAATTTTATTTCATAAATAAAATCTATGAGCGCCCTCACTCGACCGGCGAATGAACTCGTTTGGAATCCCGTTTATAACCACCTTAAGAGGCGCGGTTCGTTTCTCGGCTAGTCTCGGGCGGCGCGGCGTTAATATCTGATATGCAGCTTGTATATGAGATATTCATACACAAATCACAGCGTGATTTCGGCCTAACAAGGCATTGTGTACCGAATTTCAAGTCTCTAAGTCCAATATTTCAATAATGATATATGACTAGTGCACCGATTTCAAAAGTGGACCGATTTCAAGTACAATCTTTTTAATTAACTCTTGCCATGATCAAATGATGCTTGCATACCAAATTTCAGCTCAATCGGATTAAGCGTTTGGGAGCTATCGTGGAGGAATACACACACACAGACACACAGAAGTGCCTTCACAATACTTTCCTTGCCTGGAAAGTAAAATATCATTATATAGGAATAGAATAATTGGGAGCTAATAGGCACTGTTGCAGTTTGGCCACTAAGACCCAGTTGTATAGGGTCGGTCAAACGCACAAGTCAACACCCATTCGGCGGCCTCCACGCAAAAGGGAGAGCGATTAATTAGTAATAATAAGTACTCAAGACAACAAAGCAACGAGCCCAAATCTTCATTCCGGCTTCATCTTCAGTCCCTCGTCATTGTGTGTAATGGAAAGTACTCATGATAACAAAACATACTAGCCCAAATTCGTCTGTCCTACCATTTACTATCAGAGGGTTCTAATCCCTACATCCCAACTTCATCATTAAAACAGCTTGATGGTACCATAGTATTGCATTGTCACTGAGCTTACATAAAATATGCAAAATTTCAGCTTAATCGGATACCAGCAAATGGTTGAAAAACGGTTTGCAAATTTTGAAACGGACAAACTACATTTGAACATTGCCAGTTAATTTAAAGCTTGTAAATATGCACCGTTATTTTTGAAAAGACGAAATTATGTACATAAATATGTATATGTTAAACGAATGGCCCACCTCGACCTGTGCGCAGAGGCGTAGCTAGGGGGGGGCAGGGAAGTACATATATCCCCGGGCGCCACAGCTTAAGGGGCGCCAAAATGAGGATGGATTTAAACTAACTTTTGTATTTATATTTTATAAAAATGAATGTATTTTAAGACGTGAGATGTTAAACGAAAAATTAAAAATGTTGAATGTTCAAAAAATTTGTGACATTACAACCCTGGTTTTTACGTTACAAACAACTCAACAAGAAATATCAGTACGGTTTTTACGTTTAAAAAACCCTAATACCACATTTGGATTTCTGCTAGACGTAAAAAGTCTTCTGGCTGAGACAAACATCGATTCACTTCATCAAAATTGTTTATATTTTGGAAATTTCTTCTACACCGACGTCAATGGTCAAGAATTGTTAACAGAAATCGGAGACTGCAAAATGCTGCTCAATACCCTGACTGAAATTCTACCAGAAACTCCTTTAGACCTTCTTGGTTTTATTGTATCATATGGAGATGACGTGTTTCCCAATACGCGTATTTCACTGTAAATTCTTTTAACAATTTCTGTTTCAATTGCAAGTTGTGAGCGGTCTTACAGCAAGCTAAAGCTTATTTTATTATATTTACGTGCTTCAATGGGACAACATCGTCTGAGTGATCTTGCACTCCTTAGCATCGAAAGTCAAACCCTTGATTCTATTAATTTTGACAACGTAATTGATGAGTTTGCGACAGTCAAATCGAGGAAGATCAATTTATAGTAGAAATCCAATTCATATATACTACACATACACACTCACGTAGCAGTACAATAAATATATATAGAATTTGGTTTTTATTAGTTTTTAGTAATTTTAATAATTAATTAGTATTTATTTTAGTACTTTAGTGTCTAATAAATAAATTGTTTCAATTCATAAAAAGAATTTTTAGTTTTTATTCTATTTATGAACCATATATTATGGAACGCCGATTCGGTAAAAACTAAAGTCCTATTATCCCATTACAATTTTATTGTATTTAGAAAAAAAATAATTGCAATGGAATATTAGGACTTTAGTTTTTACCAAATCGGCGTTCCATAATATAAACTAAAAATAAAAAAAAAATTGGGGACTCCGGCCCGAGTGAGTCTCCAGACTCTCGATACGAGAAGGGGCGCAGATTTTGTGTCTTGTCTCCGGGCGCAAATTACCCTAGCTACGCCACTGCCTGTGCGTACTGAGTACTGTGAGTTTCGTGATTTTTCAAGATATCGGAAAAACCAGTAGTACTATATATAGTAGTTTTGGAGAAGATTTTACCTACCACCAGGAGAATAAATAGATAAATCTTTATCGTTAAGACATTACCACTAATTACCTTACTTGAATTACAGCACTTATTGGATAAACTATTACGATACATCATTAAAATAGTATTATAAAGTTAAAGTTAAGTTTAATAGTCATTTACATATTATCTGCTGAATAATCCGTTCTTGCGCTGGGTTATGTAAGTAAGAACTGCACTGTCATTGTAAAGCTAGTTAGTCATCGAACCGCCTGCTATAACATCGCGCTATAATCTAGGTATAATTAAATTAATTTTGAAAAATACATTTCATGGCGGGCAAGATGATTGCATGCATTATTCTTTAACATAAAATATATAATTTATAACAATATTATATCCTATCCGTTTTTCTGAAATTTTATAAAAATATATGAAAATATTTTCCATTTTATGAAAATATTATATATTCCACACATAGTACCTTGCTGAAGTAGAAAATAACGATTTACCATAAATGAAACATTTTTCATTACAATTCTAGGATTTTTCTATGATTCTATGATTCTTTTAATTACAACATGGAGCGCGACAATTCCTTTGTGGCCAAATAATATGTTGGTGTTTGAATGATGTTATTTTATTTCTGGGTATTTCATTTCTTAAATCCATAACATCAACTCCCTGAATGGTGTAGAGGAGCAGTTTCCTACCTGTTTCAGGCTATTACCTATAAACCCAGATAGATAGTTTCCCCAAAAAAGTTTACTTTAAAAAACAAATTAGATATTGCATTTCTTGTCTTCTGTTCCTTGCTTATATTTTATTGCCAATATTGTCGAAAATGTAAGTGTAGCAAAGGGATCGTCCATTAATCACGTGAGGGTCGAAAGGAAGGGGAGGTGATTCGGAAAAATTCACGAAATATCGCAAGGGGAGATGGGGGTGTAGTGAGATATCGTGTTTTTTGTTAAACGCTCGATTTTTATAGCGAAAAACGGCGCAAGACAACAACTGACTTGCAAAATGCTTATCCGCTTGTAAGTGTTGAAGAAAGTCTCCCTAATTCGTGGTCCGAGGAAAATCACCATGAAATATATTCATGTACTACTACAATTATATCCTGTACTACTACAGTCAGAAACAACCTGCAACCTTAACATAGCAAAATAAGAATAGTATAACATCTCCATAGTAAGCACCGATTTCGCACTCATACAAGCGCCCGTTGTCCGTACGCTTCCACTACATAGATTCTCGGGCGCCTCGGTGCTAGCCAGTCATGGCTGTCGCGCGACAGCTAAGTATACAAAAGAGGAATGTTTTCTGTACAGGCTGTAATGCAACCTATCCGAAATTACATTTACGAGTAATTATATTTACATTACGAAATTACTTTTACGAGGTAACGTTTATTGTTCATTTGCGTAGATAAGTATGTAAGTAGGTGCATAGGTATGTAATTGCGTAGGTAGGTAGGTAGGTAGATGCGTTTTTGTTAAGTACCAACTTTAACTTACTAAAATGTAGGTATTTTGAACACATGCAACAAGTGATGAACGCTGTCACACAAAGTCAGCACTTACTCATATATTCTGTTACAGTACAATTTTGGGAACCGACTCGATCTATAAACCAAAAATACATAAAGGTACATAATAATTATAAAGAATTGCATTTCTGCTTTAATGGGATCACAAGTTGTTTATTGAATATTTGTTGTGGCAACCCTGGTGGTTCGGCGAAGAGTAGGTACTTATTTCGAAAACGAACTCGAGATGTCCCACTGATGTTATTTTACTATGACTAATGTCTGTCTGGACTTTATTATCACTCCTGATTTTCCAGAATTAGATTAGATTATACATGTATTTTAAGATAATGATCTGATTTTTTAAAAGATAGTTGCTAAATAACATCACGTGATTATTGTACGACCCATGAGATCAGTATTTTCATGGTTTTTTTTTCAATAATTCTGGATACTCGCCACCAATCTTTTACAAAAATGTTGCTACTTGTGTATTTTCAATATCTACTTTCAGTATATAATATTGTTTTCGCAAAGTCCAAGGAATTGTGATTTGGCTTCAAATTCAGTATCTGCATTTCAGTATCTACAATTCCTTCATCCACTGACAAGGGGCCCTAGCACCAAAGTCTACGTGCTGGAAAATATTTGTTAATAGAATGTACTAATAATGATAAGTAGAGAGTTACTTTGTCTGTGAATCAGCAATATTCTAATTTACTAACTAATCCTTAATGATTCGTGATTAGGTCAATAGTTAGATAGGATAAAGATGATTTTGGTATTAATTTTGACTAAACAATGACCGAATCTTTGTCCTTATCTTTACCCTTTGTTAATCCCATTTTACCCTCTGATAGGAATCGTTGTTGAAGTAGTCGGGGAGGGGGGCGGTGGTAGTGAATTTTTTAAGGATTTTTTTCCAGTTTGTTAAAGTAGTTAAATCTGATTTATTATTGATGATTGATCGAGACATTCCGAGTCTGGCAAGGATTATAAATCCTTTCTAATCCCTAGAGTCGATCATTAAATGCACAAAAAAGCAATTGAACGAAGCTAGTCTAGCGGGAATATTTCAACAACTACAAAAAGTAAAAAAATCGGGGTGATTACGAATACGTCGCCTTTATTTTTACACGTTTAAAACTTTTAATTCAAATTCATATTATCACAGATTATCGTTTGAAAGAAGTCCGGCTACTTTAAAAAGTCGTGGAATGCGTTTGGCGGGATATAGAAATTAGACAAAAATACAAACTCATTGCTCTCATTTTCCCTGTCTTGAATTTTTCGTGATGTTAATTGACCGCAACACGTAAAAAAGGATCGTACCACGAAAAAAACACTATGTTCATGATGTTATGTTCACTACGGCTGATGTTCATAATAACTAAAGCCTCGCCAGTTTCTACTGAAATTTGTGATAGCGCGCACTGTTTTATGCGCGTAATTCGTTTAATGCGCGTCAGATTTGTTGAAAGAGTTAATTTGCCTCACTTCGGCGAGCATTAAACGAGTCTGGCAAGGTTTTGGCGATCGCACATCACGACCAGATATTATCGTAAGCTATCGTTAAAAATGCCAATCTTAAACCACAGGCAGATTCCTTTCTCCAAGGAAGTAAAGTATCTGGGAGTCACGCTCGACCAAAGACTCACCTGGAACAGCCACCTAGATAAAACAATTCAAAAAGCTAAAAGTGCTTTGGGTATAAGCAGAAGACTGGCGGGAAAAAACTGGGGCCTTAACCCCAAGATCTCCCACTGGCTATACACTGCCATTGTGAGGCCGATAATCTCGTACGCCTCGGTGGTATGGTGCAACAAAGCCAACCAGAAAACTGTGATTACCAAACTAAACAATATCCAAAGGACGGCGTGCCTCATGACAACTGGCGCAATGTCCTCCACTCCTGGAGCAGCTCTAGATGCACTGCTGAACTTACCGCCCCTACACATTCATTTGCAACAGGTGGCGAAAGCCAGCATGTACAGGCTATCTGCCCGAGAGAAGGTAAACTGGATCTCACAAGCACTAAGATCAGTTCTTGACTCAGTCAGTGAAAATCCAACCCTCAACATGGTATCAGACACCATGCTCCCACTCCTAAACTTTGGAAAACTTTTTACAGTGGAACTGCCGCCCAGAGACGACTGGCTAAAAAGCCAACTGCAATGGGAGGCCGGTAGCCTTAAATGGTATACTGATGGGTCCAAATCGGGACTTGACGTAGGCTGTGGTATATATGGAGAGCGACCAAACTTCAAAAGAAGTGTAAACTTGGGAAAATACGCCTCCATATTCCAAGCGGAGGTTTACGCCATTATTGAATGTGCGGATATCAACCTCCAAAAGGACTACGCCAACCACCGTATCTATATCCACTCGGATAGCAAAGCAGCTCTTATGGCACTAGCCTCGAATACCATTAATTCAAAGCTAGTGCAAAACTGCATATCACTACTGAATTCCCTGGGCGAAAAGAACAGGGTAATACTAAGATGGGTTCCCGGCCATGCAGGAATCGAGGGAAATGAAAAAGCCGACGAACTTGCTAGGACGGGAGCAAAGGGAACGTTATACGGCCCTGAACCTTGCTGTGGCGTACCAAAAAGCCTTGCAAACCTAATGCTCAAACAAATGTGTTTAGAACAATCCGTCAACCACTGGAACAACACGCCAGGGTTGAATCATTCCAAAGCGCTTATTAAGCCTTACGACCGTAAGACGGCCCGTGAGGCCCTATCGCTAAATAGGAACAATCTACGCATACTGGTAAGGGCGCTCACGGGGCATTGTGGCCTGAACAAACACATGTTCAACCTCAAGCTCAAAGACACAAAAATGTGCAGGTTCTGCCAATGGGCAGAGGAAACTCCCCAGCACCTCATGTGCGAGTGTGGCCCGCTGATGCGTAAAAGATACAACCACCTGGGTGGTCACTACCTCCAACCTGAGGAGGTAAAACAATCTGGCGCCAAAAGCCTGCTGCGGTTCTTGAATGACACGGGGCTTAGCGCAGAACTATAGTAGGTGGCGAGCACAATAGATCAGCAATGGTCGCAGTGTTACAAGGCTCATAAAGACCTTAGAAAAGCCCCACTCAACAAATAAAAAATAAAAAATAATAAAAAGCTATCGTTATAATGTTAACTATCATATGACGAATTTTCAGGTCCGAAAAATACCACCATTTTGTTCGGTTTTTCAGGTGCCAGACACGTTTGCCATGCCTATAAATAAGCCAGATTATTTTTTTTCTAATCAATGTTGCATTCGACTTGACTATAAAGCGATTTTCATTAGTGTGTTAAAAGTGTGCAGCACATTTGTATATTCCAAAGCATTTTCCAACTCAACCTTTGGAAAATCCCGTTACAAAATATTCATTTTTTGTTGGGCAGTCGTTTTAAAAATCTCTAACTATCTGACTAAAGAGGGAGTTTGTCGATTCAGCTCGCGGTAATTATTTTTTTGATTGAGGAGTATATAGTGTTACTCATAAATCTACAACAACTTGCGGTGTCAACTACAACGGGCGAGGCCGTCACCACAGGACGTTTTAACGATTTTCTCGTTCTGTCGCCCTGCAGTGAACGTAGAAGACTTTGGACAGAACAAATCCAACGTCCAGCTACATATGTCACAACCCGCAAGAAGCCAACGCCTTACCGCGAGATAGCCAGTAATGTTACCTGGCGGGCCGACCCTCGCGCCCTTGCTTCCAATTGTAACCAGATTTCTCCGGTCTCTCGATTGGTTCCGAGTTCGAGGTCGCTTGCGCGGTCCTCTCCCTTACGAAGCGGTGAAACGGTGTGCACCGAATCTATCGCGGACCAAGGCGTCCTTTGCCCGACTCTGAACCGGGATCGGATGGCCAATGGTCATTTCAAGAGCAGTCGCCGTAAGGTAGGCAACCACCCCCGCTCTATAGGAAACAATACAGTTCCCAGACTCCCCCGATTGTTAGTCGGAGAGCACAGTCGATTGGCTTGCGCCGTTCGGTGCGCAGACCGTCCAGGAGCGCCAGAGGTTTGATTCCCAGGGGAGACTGCTTGACCCAGTGTCCTACCCAGGCTCGCACCCCATGCGTGGAGGCCATCGGATGGGTGTTGACCCGTGAGTGTGACCGACCCTGAACACATGGGTCATCGTGGCCACCTCATCATGGGCCCATTAGCTCCCTAACAACAGGATGGATGAAGTGGATACAACTAAGAGGCGTTGTGTGCGACAGAAAAATGACCCTTAAGATCAGAGGGCAACTGTATAAGACAGCCATTAGACCTGCTGTCTTTTATGGATCAGAATGTTGGGCTACTAACAAACAACATCTTAATAAACTACATACAACAGAAATGCGCATGCTACGCTGCTCAGCGGGTGTCACACTATTAGACAAAATCCGAAATGAGTACTTAAGGGGAAGTTTTAAAGTCGCTCCGATAATTGATAGTCAAAGAAAGACGCATATGGTGTTACGGTCACGTCCAGCGACGCCCACATGATCACATGGTGAAGCTTGCCCTAGACCTGCCAACGAGGAAACATGCTCTTGGAAGACCATATGCTACCTGTTTGGCGACGCGTCCACCGTCGCGACGGTTGAAAAAGACCTGAGAGAAGCTCAACTCGACGCCGACACAGTACAAGATCGTTCTCAGAGGAGAAGAAGGACAAGGAAGACGACCCCAAGTAAATAGGACTATCTGCATCTCGACTAGATCTCTTCTGTAATAGGTTTTTATATCGATTTTCAATTTGACTAAAATATATTGACTATTTATATTATTAGGTAGGCACATATTAATTATATCTTGACTATTTTTATTTGCAATATAATCACTAAGACATTTTATTTTACTTTTTGACAATCGTCACATTTTTTTGGTTCTTTTTGACATTACATTTATTAATTTTATACTAAAAAAACTTATTGTTATCGGTATTTTAAAGAATTAATTATGTTCATTATAACCTTCTTTTTTTTCTCATTACATTATTCATTATATGCAATTTAATAGAATCACTACTTATTAAGTTAATTTCTACATATCTTCTGTATATCTTACATCTCTATATCTTACTTTCTATATATCTTACTCTGTGTTTTTTATTTGGTAGACTAAATGGTGAGACTCGATTTAATTCTACAATAATACCATCTTTATTCTTAAGACTAACCTTTTATGTCTTGATTATTAATAGAAGGATTTGATCATTAATTCTACTATGTATTAGTTTTTCTATTCTATTCTATTCAACTATGTATTAGTTTTTAGGACAATAAATGATTTGATTGATTGATTGAGGTCAGGGTATAGGAAGAAGAAGAAGAAGAAGAGGAGTGTATAGTGTGCGATCTGCTTGGCTTCCCACCTTAGTGCTCAGGACGGAGGCATTATCATTGGAGATTGCCACTCGGCCTGTTTACCGAGGTGACTCCCTTAATGTCTGCCGGTTAGTCTTGCTAATTGCGCTGGCATTAGCTGAACAAACATAGACATTTAATACCCCCTGCAGCGGCCGTTGTGTTTACCATCCGCACGTACCACTCACTACCTACCCGACACCAGACCTACCGCCTCAAATAGCATTGGTCATCCATTAATACATTACATTAAATTCAAGATTGATTCGAATTCTACACGCCGAAATACTTACTGATTGATATATCACATTCCAGATGCAAAACGGCGGTTGACTACTCAATTAACTTTCAATTTCAATTTATTTCCAAAAAATCTAGGTACATTTAAATTACAGTCTATTAGTCCGTTTTTACTATATTCAAATTTATCACCACGGACATACAGTTCAACGTACTTCATTATTGTATTTAGGACATGTCGATATGCAACATTTCAGTACTGGCTATACTCAAAATCATTTTTTAGATGTAGTTACTAAAACCACAAATTAAAATAATCAATAAAAATAATCAAGATTACATTATTTGGTTACATCACTCTTCTGTTTACACGCACTCTTTTACAGTCCATTCTGGTCGTTAATGGAATTAGCTCCTACACTCTGTCAGGCGTGCACCTTCGTTGCTTACACGCTGAGAAAATCGGAAATGCCCATGTTTCAAACAGGATCACGTGTATAACCTGGCTATCTCACGGAAAAGCGTTGGTTTCTTACGGGCGAGTGGCCTAACTAGACAGTGAACTGTTTTCATCCCTCGTCTTCCACGCTCACATCGCGGGAAAGAGAACGATCTGATATCGTTAAAACTTCCTGGGGTGTCGGGTTCGCTCGTTGTAGTCGACAGCTCCAGTTACATCTTAGTTTGGTAGCGAATAGTTTCGTGCAGCTGCGGTCATAAGATCCATTGTGTTCTCGGATCGGTCGAACTCACGATTCAATTCTTATTCAGAAGCCTCCTCGTGCGGAAGGCTAGTGGATCTGTTTCTCTGGGGGATTGCCTCCCAGCGCTACTAGACGATTTGCGCACCGTTCGGCGACGCCAATCGGTTGAGCACTTTGACTAATTGCTGAAGAAGTCTGGAGACTATAGAGATATACTGTGTCCTAAGCAGCGGGGATGGATGTGGACCTGTCGCCAACCACTCTTGAAATGACCAAATGGATACGTGATCCTGGATTCAGAGCCGGGCAAAACATGCCATTGGTCCGAGATATATTTTTACTGAATTTCCAATTTTGTTTTGATACTTCCTATTGTGTGATTATTTTTTGTATAAAGTGCTTGATGACTATTAATATTCTTATAATAATCTATTTTATATGTATACTCATGTACATGGATTCAGCTCAATTTTTTTTTTATTTTTTTTATTTTATTTGTTTGCCGTGTAAAGCCGACTTTAGTCAACGCTATTTTCGAATTAATATTTATGCTTTAATCGTTTTATATCAACATTTAAACTGACGAATTCTAATATGCGATAATTAGCTTTAATTCATAATTCATGCTTTTATTGTATATTCTGAATAAATAAATTGAATACTGAATACTGAATACTGAATCGCCCCTGAATATACGGGAGGCAGAGGTCGAGCAGGCGACTACGGACACGTGACCAGTCGGGAGGTTGGAAGTATCCTGATGGTTAATTCCAGACGGAGATATCCTTCCAAAACTGCTAGCCAGGGGCGAGGTGGCCCGCTGGGTACCTTCATAGTGCCTCACCGTAGGCCAGACACCAAGGCCTCTGGGAGCTAACGGGCCCATGATGAGTTGGCCACGATGACCAATGTGTTCAGGGTCGGTCACACTCACGGGTCAACACCCATCCGACGGCCTCCACGCACGGGGTGCGAACCTGGGTAGGACACTGGGTCAACCAGTCTCCCCTGGGAATCAAACCTCTGGCGCTCCTGGACGGTCTGCGCATCGTGCGGCGCAAGCCAATGGATTTTGCACTTCGACTAACAGTCGGGGGAGTCTGGAAACTGTATTGTTTCCTATAGAGCGGGGGTGGTTGCCTACCTTACGGCGACTGCTCTTGAATTGACCATTGGCCATCCGATCCCGGTTCAGAGCCGGGCAAAGGACGCCTTGGTCCGCGATAGTTTCGGTGTACTCCGTTTCACCGCTTCGTAAGGGAGAGGACCGCGCAAGCGACCTCGAACTTGGAACCAATCGAGAGACCGGAGAAATCTGGTCACAATTGGAAGTGAGGGCGCGAGTATCTCGAGCCCTCCGGGTTTATTCCTGGCTAACTCGCGGTAAGGCGTTGGACTCTCACGGGTTGTGGCGTAGCTAGACGTTGGATTGTTATTGTCCAAAGTCTTCTACGCTCACTGCAGGGCGATAGAACAACTAATCGTTAAAACGTCCTGTGGTGACGGGCTCGCCCGTTGTAGTCGACACCGCAAGATGTTAGTCAGCAGTTTTGGGAGCTAACGGGCCAATGATGAGTTGGCCACGATGACCCATGTGTTCAGGGTCGGTCACACTCACGGGTCAACACCCATCCGACGGCCTCCACGCACGGGGTGTGAACCTAGGTAGGACTCTGGAAACAGTTTTCCCTGGGAATCAAACCTCTGGCGCTCCTGGACGGTCTGCGCACCGAACGGCGCAAGCCAATCGACTGTGCTCTCCGACTAACAATCGGGGGAGTCTGAAAACTGTATTGTTTCCTATAGAGCGGGGGTGGTTGCCTACCTTACGGCGACTGCTCTTGAATTGACCATTGGCCATCCGATCCCGGTTCAGAGCCGGGCAAAGGACGCCTTGGTCCGCGATAGATTCGGTGTACTCCGTTTCACCGCTTCGTAAGGGAGAGGACCGCGCAAGCGACCTCGAACTTGGAACCAATCGAGAGACCGGAGAAATCTGGTCACAATTGGAAGTGAGGGCGCGAGTATCTCGAGCCCTCCGGGTTTATTCCTGGCTAACTCGCGGTAAGGCGTTGGACTCTCACGGGTTGTGGCGTAGCTAGACGTTGGATTGTTATTGTCCAAAGTCTTCTACGCTCACTGCAGGGCGATAGAACAACTAATCGTTAAAACGTCCTGTGGTGACGGGCTCGCCCGTTGTAGTCGACACCGCAAGATGTTAGTCAGCAGTTTTGGGAGCTAACGGGCCAATGATGAGTTGGCCACGATGACCCATGTGTTCAGGGTCGGTCACACTCACGGGTCAACACCCATCCGACGGCCTCCACGCACGGGGTGTGAACCTAGGTAGGACTCTGGAAACAGTTTTCCCTGGGAATCAAACCTCTGGCGCTCCTGGACGGTCTGCGCACCGTGCGGCGCAAGCCAATCGATTGTGCACTCCGACTAACAGTCGGGGGAATCTGGAAACTGTATTGTTTCCTATAGAGCGGGAGTGGTTGCGTACCTTACGGCGACTGCTCTTGAAATGACCATTGGCCATCCGATCCCGGTTCAGAGCCGGGCAAAGGACGCCTTGGTCCGCGATAGATTCGGTGTACACCGTTTCACCGCTTCGTAAGGGAAAGGACCGCGCAGGCGACCTCGAACTCGGAACCAATCGAGAGACCGGAGAAATCTGGTCACAATTATCCAGGAGCGCCAGAAGTTTGATTCCCAGGGGAAACTGATCATAAGGCCAGAGTCCTACCCAGGCTCGCACTTCATGCTTGGAGGCCGTCGGATAGGTGTTGACCCGTGAGTGTGACCAAACCTGAACAGAATGTGACCAACCTCGCAGCACAGCACATCCGTCTGCCCTCTCCGCTGGCAGGCCGCCAGAAGTTCAGCTAGGTTAGCAGATCGCGCACTATGCTAGGTTAGCAAACCGCCAGCGCGGGATAGCAGTCATCGCTACAGAACACGGCATGGACGCCTATATACACAGACGATCAACACAGTCGGTCGCATCGTAAGATACCTGCCGCGGGGCGTCAGTCCTGCGACGCCATATCCAGAAATTCAGGTGAGTGAGCCTGGCTCACAAGAAGTTTTGCTAAAGGGCAATTACCCAGCGGAAGACCCCACTTGCCTTAAACAAGGCTTGTCGACCAAATCAGGGAATTCCACCAAATTATTCGAAAATGTATAACAACATTTAAATTGTACCCTATTTCAACGGTACTGGTTTAAGAAGGCAGGGGCATAATATCATTGGAGTTTAATTAACTAAAATCGAATTATTTAGGAAAGTTTCGCAGTTGTTATTATTGCTACCGGCGTTTGGGGATTACGCTTTAATCAAAGTTCGTAATTGGTCGTGGATTTATACAAAGATGAGTCGTATCTCCTAAGGGCATGGTAAGCCAAAGCGGTTATGTTATGTATCCTTCGCTTTCTGTCTGTATACCACTGCTAGATGGAAATGTATTATTTATACAGAGTATATATATATATATATATATATATATATATATATATATATATATATATATATATATATATATATATATATATATATATATATATATATATATATATATATATATATATATATATATATATATATATATATATATATACGAGTGGTATTACCCGGCGTTGCCCGTGTTATATCTGTTCTCAAATACCAATGTATACCAATTTTCATGGCGATCGGTTGAGCAGTATAGAAGTTGGTGTGCTGCAGCGCCGTCTAGTTGAAAGTTGCAACAAAGCGGATATATATAAAAACCTTAACCATGAAAAAATACATATATATATGCCAACTTTCATGGTGATCGGTCAAACGGTTTCGGAGTCTATTAAACTCGGACAGACGGGCATACAGACATACCAACATTTATTTTTATATTATATTATTTTGGCCTGTTTTTTAAATTTAAACTTTGAATGCCTATATCTCGCTTATTTATAGCGACCGACATAATTTTCTTCCAGATTTAGCATTAAAATGAAAAAAATTGGAGAGAGGTTCCTATACTGCAGTTATTCCACTTTTATAACTATGTGATAATACTTACATGTATATATTTTAATTAAAGAGTTTTGAACAATGAAGCACAAATAATTAAAAAGCAGGAATAATTTCAGTGTATTACCTTCACAATATTTTGAATTTAGAATAACGCTTGGCCGACCGTGACGTTTGTAGGTTTAACATAGCAGCGCCATCTATGGATTACTCAATAGATAACGCCATCTGTTAAAATCGTTTGGAACTAACAGATAATTGCGAATGTCAAATAATAGACATTGCAATAAAATAATATCGCGACTATAAATTAAGACGTAAGCTATCCTATCTTTCAAGTTGGATCAAACTGCACATTGTGTGCAAATTTGATTCAAATCGGTTAAGTAGTTTAGGAGTCCATCGCGGACAAACAACGTGACACGTAATTTATATATATTAAGATATATATATATATATATATATATATATATATAGAAAAACATTTTATTCTAGAGAAATGTCCAATTAATTAGAAACCCATTTTCTTCTTTATTTTCTCATGCAGAGTTATGACTTCAAAGGAATGTCTAGTATTCGTGAACACTCCATACGTATCAATATAATACAGATCAATATTGGTTGACTGTAAAATATCGCGATCGGGACTTGAGGTATGCCTGCTCCGGTATGAAGGCCAAAATTCTTCCTCAACATTTATTCGAATAAGCCATCGTAGGTGATAATGGCTGTCTTCTTGATGTATTTTTTCGTTACAGGTATCTGGTTGGATGCCTTGTTAAAGTCGAGGATCCGTTTGTTAAAGGGTTTAAAGACTGTGCTTATGCCGTAGAAGCGATGGATATATTTCAGAATATATTTTGCGATTTTGTTTATTATATGCGACAAACTATGAAAGCAAGTGCGATAGACAAATAAATGACCTCTATAATTTGAAAAAATACGAAAACATCGCAAATAATTTTACTATACAGTGTCGATCCTGTCTACTAAGCCAATAACATGATTTTGTTCTATCCTTCAATTGTAAAACCTAGATTACATTTTATATTAAATTTTAGATTACATGTCACTTTGATAATTTGTACTATTTCCAATTGTCCACTATATTTTTGATATTTACTCCAAATTGGTTTATTTGATTTGACCCTGGATATTTTGTTGTTCGACTATCTACCAATTTTGTTACAAAAGGGTTATTCAATTCTTTATTTTATCATTGTTAATAGCTTTTTAATTTCTTTATTTTATAATAATATAAATATACTAAAGTTATTATTATACTAAAGTTTATTTTATTATATTTTTTAATTCTTTGTTTCATTATTGTTATTAGCTTTTTAATTTGTATATTTTATATTATACTCGTATTAATACTAGTAGCATTGATTTTATATAAAATCAATGCTAACCCGGCGTTGCTAGTGTTATATCTGGTCTGAAACACCTTTGTATACCAATATTCATGGCGTTCGGTTGAGCGATATAGAAGTTGATGTGCTGCAGCGCCAGCTGGTGGCGAGTTACAAGAAAGATAATAACCCGTTAATATTATGCGATCTGAAATTTCTATGTATATCAATTTTCATGGTGATCGGTTGAGCGGTATAGAAGTTGATGTGCTGCAGCGCCATCTGGTGGCCAGCTACAATACAGTAATAATAGCACTAAAATATTATGCGTGCATAAATGTCTATGAATTTTTTCCATGATAAAATACATACATTTGCTAACTTTCATGATTTCAGAGTCAAACGGTTTCAGAGTCTATTGAGCTCGGACAGATGGACAGATATAGCAAGATCCATTTTTATATAGTTATATAGATAATTATACTAAAGCTTATGATAAGTTTACATAGAGCTCAATATCATTAAATACGTTATATCATTGATTCAATAGTAGAAAATTATTGGTGATTTTGTTCGGTTTTTCTTATCGTCTATTTTTTAAATTATGAAAAATCCCAAACGAATTAGATTTAAGAATTTCCTCTGATTATGATACTTATTTATTGTATGTAAATTATTCCTTCTGGTAGGATAAAAAGGTTATGATTATGATGTTTATGTGCTACTTTGAAAAATTCACCGGAGCTGATTTGTTTACTAGTTCAGTGATTCTGCAGAGGAACGCAATATTATATCGCTTCCTGGTTTTTGAAATGTTATTATGGTTCAAATTTCGATATCAGGCAAATTGTTATATTTGTTCTCTTAACGCTGAAATGCGCCGTTCAAATCCTATAAAAAAATTAATGAATTTAGAGATACCCATCCGTTCTCATTCCGCCCTCGCCAAAAATAGGGTGACCAATGGATTTTCAAAGGCAGGACCAATTCTCAATCAGATCTACCTTCTAATCAAAATCTAATCTACCTTCTAATCAAAATATACGTAAAGCTTAATTAAAAGTCGATTTAGAAGTAAAGTGGACTGGAGAAACTTCCACTAAATCGATATCCGATTACGCTATCCAGAGGGATACCACGATGGAATTTTTAAACTGCACCAAGTGGTTCGTTCCCTATTAAGATGTGCTCGCAGATCGCTGAAATTTCTAGCTGATCGTTTTTAACACGAGTCTACGCTGGTCAACAGCTGTTGTAACATCGCCGTCACTTCCGGTGCTTCAAACTTCGCGCGGTTCTCCGTTTTAGTCTTATTTGTAATATATAACAACCGCGAAAGCCTTCCACTTATAAGGACTACTTATTATTATTATTATTATTATTTATTCCGTAGCCGGCGATTGGGGAGGGGGTCGCCCTCGCAGCCAATACGCTGCTGTCGGTGCCGCTGGATCTCGTACTCCATTCACGATTCGCTTCCATTCTTGACGATTTTTTGCCACGTCTCGAGCATCCCTAGCCGACAATCGTTGATTTTTAAGGTCGCCTTTGATGGTATTTAACCAGGTTTTCTTCGGTGCCGATCGCTGAATTCTCCATTCTGTCGGACGGTCTCGCCAAAGAAGTTTACGTGGCAAGCGATTGTCGTTCATTCGGCAAACATGGCCGAACCATCGTAGTCGACGTTTTTGTACTTCTTCTTCGATCGTTGTTACTAGATCGCATCTTTCTCTAATGGTCTCGTTTCGAATTCGGTCGCGGAGTGAGACACCGAGAATCTGCCTCAAGCATCGCATTTGGAAGACTTCGAACTTTTTGAGGTCCGATTGTAGTAACGTCCACGTTTCCGATCCATAAAGAAGAATGGGAAGAACCAACGTTCGGTATAGTCGTACTTTGGTTTTGATGGTAATATTCATTCGCTTCCATATGCACCACTTGAGCGAGGCGAATGTTGCTGTTGCCTGACCGATCCGGCTATGGACATCGGCCGTCGAAGCCACTTTCTTTTCCGTAACCAACGATCCTAAATACTTGAATTGTGGGACCTGTTCGATTTGGGTTCCATCGAGGTAAACGCTGGCCTTCGAACCGTCCGTAGTGAGCACTTTGGTCTTATCCGCATTGATTTTCAATCCATATGATTGAGCAATTCCGGATATGTCGTATAAAATGTCCGTTGCTTCGGCATCAGTGTCGGCGAAAACGGCGCTATCATCAGCGAACATCAAATCGGTTATGAAGTTTGATTCGTCGTATCTAACTCCGCGTCGACCGTCGAATGCTCTCCGCATAATCGCGTCGATCACCACGTTAAAAAGTAGCGGCGATGCGACGTCTCCTTGTCGAACACCAGTTTGAATCGGGAATTTCTCAGACAAATCGTTTCGGATTCGAACGCTGCTGGTTAAGCCATCGTACGATGATTGGAGAAGTTTAATGATTTTTGGTGGCACGTGTTCTGTCTCCAAGGCACTCCATAAGCTGTTCCAATCGATGCAATCGAAGGCGGATTTAAAGTCTATGAAGACGACGATTGTTCGTTTGCCGCACCGTATTCTTTCTTCCATTAGCTGACGAAGAGCGAATATCTGATCAATGCATCCTCGATATGGTCTAAATCCTGCTTGCTCCTCTCGGCTCGTTTGTTCTCGATGTTTTTGTAGCCTCGACTGTATGATTTTTGTAAATACTTTGCCGACTATTGAAAGAAGGCTAATACCGCGATAATTCTTGCATTCTCTGCTATCGCCTTTCTTTAAAATTGGCACAACTATGGCTTTCTTCCATGCCGACGGAATACGATCCGATTGCCAAATATGCGTTAGGAGAACATGTAGTTGTTGTAATAGAATGTCACCTCCGGCTTTGATCATCTCGGCGGTAACTTGATCTGGACCCGGCGCTTTACCATTTTTCAGCGATTTTATTGCCGTTTTCACTTCGTTTATTGTTGGTTCGTTATCGGAAAACGGATTCGCCGGCTGATTGATAATCGGCGGTTGCGGTGCTGGACCTTGAGGCGGATCGTGATTGTGCAGCTGATTAAAGAATTCCCTCCACCGCTGCAGGCGCTCGTGGGGGGAGATCACGAAAGTTCCATCCGATTTCTTGATGTTGTCGTTCGTTGATGTTGTTTTCCCGCCTAACCGTCGGATTGTTTGGTATAGCGTCCGGTATTCGTGCCTCGATGCTGCTTCTTCCAATTCGGCTGCAACGTTATTCCAATGCGCTTCTCGTTCCGATTTCATTCTTTGTCGGACTTCTTTGTTCAATAATCGGTATTTTTCGAAATTGACGTGTTTCATCCGTTTTCGTTGGTCGACGAGGTCTAAACAGTCGTCCGAAATCCATTGCTGCGTCCGTCGACGGATGGGTGGGCACAGCTCCGTTGCACACTTCACAAGGGACTCCGATAATTGCATTTCTTCAAAGTCGATATCGTCTGATATTACGAGCGTTGCGAATTTGTTGGATAGCGCGATTTGAAATTTCTGTCCAATGGCTGGGTCCTGTAGACATGCCCAGTTTCTCTTGGTTGGTGGTGGCGCTTTTTTCTTCGCTCGTTGTAGTCGCATTTGTAATTTCGCTCGAACGAGATAGTGATCCGATCCGCAATCGGGTCCACGCATCGCCCGTACGTCTTTGACTGTTGATCGAAATCTCGAATTGATTAAAATGTAGTCCAACATTGCTGAATCTTTACCGGACGGATTTCGCCACGTTAGTTGATGTTTGCGGGGATGACGAAATATGCTGTTTCCGACGATCATGTTGTTCGACAATGCGAATGATAACAGGCGTAGTCCATTGTCGTTAATTTCGCCGTGTCCAAATCTTCCCATCGTTTCTTCCCAACCCGTCCGATCTACACCCGTATGTGCATTAAAGTCGGACTACTACTAAAGGACTACTTATATACTATGTATATACTTTCTTTGTGTTTCCAGTGTAATACTTAGTGTTAACAGTTAAAATCGTTCTGTTATATATTTAAACATGCGTGATTCTGTTATTTTGTTACAAATCGTGACTTATGCAACACAAAATTAGAAACATGCATAAATAGAATCGAAGACTATCGCGGTTGTTTGACATTATAAATAGGATAGAAAACGAATTTACCGCGTGAAATTTGTAGGACCCGACGTTTCGGTGACGTTGCAGCCGCCGTTGTCTAGGGTAGACTGAAGAGCTGTCAGTCCGTTGTTTTGCGGGTAGGCCGCAAACCGCTGCCGCCACTGCGTAGGTTATAACGGTGGTGGGGGGGCCGGGCTCGGAGCGCGGGAATTTTGAAAATCCGTCTTGCACACAACACTCACTGTATCCTGTTTTACGTCTTTGCGTTCGGCGTTCGGCGGCGGGAACATTTTAAGAAGAGGGTTCCACGTAGAAGAGAGTTTGTAGCAGTCGTCTCTATTGAAGTTCGGAGTTCTTCTTATTTCAATGGCTTCCCGGATCATGCGAGGAAAGTAGAATTGTTCCTTGGATAGAAAAATGGGATTCAGTTGGGAACGATGGGGGGTAGTTTCAAAAACCCATTGTTCTATCCAAGGAACAATTCTACTTTCCTCGCATTCCTCCCCCACCACCGTTATAACCTACGCAGTGGTGGCAGCGGTTTGCGGCCTACCCGCAAAACAGACTGACAGCTCTTCAGTCTACCCTAGACAACGGCGGCTGCAGCGTCACCGAAACGTCGGGTCCTACAAATTTCACGCGGTAAATTCGTTTTCTATCCTATTTATAATCCATAAATAGCTTCCTCTGTATCGAATTCCAGATACATAGATAGCGAACAGAAAAAAATATTATTTATTTATTTATTTGTTTATATGCCTAATAAACATTTTTTTGACTACTCTAAAACTGACTATAACTGGGTAACAAGCCCGTACTAAAAAAGGCTCATTTTATAATCAATAAAAATAAAATTACTTATCAGAATAAAATAGTATACTTAATAACAACAATATAAATCAATTATGTAAAATACAGCTAAACATAATCATAATACTCATAATAGTCAAATAAAATAAACGTAAGGGTCAACATTGATATGAAAGGATATTCATAGGAAAATAAACAAAAATCATATTAAATGAAAAAATACAAACTTATCTTGCGACACAATAAATTTAACCGATTTTTCAGTTTTTTTTCCTGTCATGGCAATTGGACCATGTGCCTTTACCAAGGTTTTGACTATTTAAGTCGATATTTCAATTCTCTGTCTTTTGATAGAATATCTAAAGCTCCGATTTTTTTAAGTAGAGACGGTGCTAAATAGATGAAAGATCTCGGGGAAATGTACTCTTTTTATTTAAGTATTACTTTTTCCTATTTAAATTAACTCATGTAGCTGTGTACGTTATGATCAATACATTTATGCCACTCTTTGTATATATTATAATATTATTGTCGAATAAGTTTTCCCTATTGTCAAACACCTGGACTTCTTGAAATAATTGGTCAGATGGATGGAGTCTGTTCTCTTATTGGTCAATCTTAATATCGCCTTCTAGGCGTTGATTAGAGTATCTATACGAGTATGTCATCACTTATAGATTTATACGATTTTTTTAAATCGAATATTAACAAAAATTTGATAGCCCATTTTGATTCATTATAGTCTATATTAGATTTATTATTTATTTAAGTGATTATTTCATTATTATACAAAAAAGTAGCTATATTGTCACCGATGTAAAACCTATATACATTGTAAAAAGAACAGTTTGAGGTTGATACAGCTCAAGTAACAAATGGCGCTATGCACTTCTAACGAGGATATTTAGGCCTGTATCTAAGTGCACAATTATGGTGTGAAAACCATAAAATTATAGCATTAGACTAATATTATTGGAAAGGACAAAAACAAATGGAAAAAAATAAACGATGCTTTAAAGGCAGTCCTGAATATGCGACATTGGGTATACTTTACAATTAAGTGATTTAAAGTAAAAATATTTTGAAAAATGTACATTAAAGTCACCTAATTGTTGGATTAAAATGATATCCAACAATTGGGTGAATTAAAAATATATGTTTTTAATATTTTACCTTTCTGTAAAGTTTGCTCAATGTCGCTTAGTCGTATTGCCTTTCAAGCGTCGAAAAATAAAAATAATAAAGGTAACTCTGCACCATTCTTTATAAACAAATGTCAGAAATATTTTTATAGAGATAAATAATAGATTTCACCACACATTATGAATTTATAGAGATAAATAATAGAATTCACCACCATATATAATTTAATAAATTCACAGAAAAATAATAATCACAATAATCATAATCATAATAACTTTTATTTTTTTTAATTACCAGGTATCTTTGTCCTAGTTAGCAGACTTTGTAAATTACTATTTTGAACATTAGTTTCGAAAATCAATTTATTGTTATTCTTATTATTATTATCTACATCGATCATATAAATATACATAGTCAGGTGAAATCGTCAAAAAAAATCATATGAGGAACGTAGCTACTTACATAACTACAAAGCAGTGTAATTAAGCGTTTAAACATTAGAAAACATACGTTTATACGTTAATACATTAGAAATAATTTGCCTCTTAATAGCAATTAACTTATTATGTTTTATATAATTATTACTATTATGTTTTATTTATTAATCTTAAATTTCGAGTAGTTAACACATACAGAAATAGAAATAAGTCACATAGACACATACATCGAAACAAAATACCGATACATAGATACTAAGATTGTTCCTCATACAATAATTCATAGAAGTTAATTGTTCAAACGCAGGTTTACAAGATATGAGTATCAGATATTGGAATAGATCACATCCAAATGGGTTCAGCTGTTCTCAAATTATTCCGACTGAGCTTGCTCGACAGACAGAAAGACTAACAGAGGATCGTTGCCTTTCGAACCGACTTCAAAAAAGGGAGGAGGTTATCAATTCGGTTGTATTTCTTTAATGATTGTTACCTCAGAACTCCTACTTTTTTAAACCGATTTGGAAAATTCTTTTTTTTTGTTTAAAAGGATATACTTCCAGATTTTGAAAATCCTGTTCTGATGAAAGGATCCATGAGGAACTGAGCAAACTCCTCAAATATTATTATATTGAGTTGAAATTGTACATATTAGTTCAGTTCCGATGATAATGCATGACCTGATTTTATGGTAAGCATGGCCTGATTCTACCCAGGGTTGGCTCTCGATGAGGGGACTCCCGAACGGTCAACAGCACAGACACGAAATTTTATTTACGCATGTATTTATTTATGATAGCCCGTTCTAAGTTTCACCATGACATGGCTGCTGTACCCAGGGTTGGCTCCCGACGAGGGGACTCATCAACGGTTAACAGCACAGACACGAAATTTTGTATATGCATTCAATTACGACAGCCTGTTCTAAGTTTCACCAAGACAGGACTGCGGCACCCAGGGTTGGCTTTCAATGATAGCCCGTTCTAAGTTTCGCCATGACATGGCTGCTGCACTTATACTTATAAACATTTTTGGAGTCACTTTTTTTGTTACAGTTTTGTCTTATATAAATTTGGGTGCATGGTCACCCTAGCCAGGGGAGGGGTTACCCACTGGTAACGAGTTTCATTAAAATATTTGTCGGAACGCGGAGAATGCGAGAGTAATGCAAAATAAATATTTATATTTCGCATTGCTTGGAAAGGATTCCGGACAGAGCGAGGGAAAAGGAGGAGGGGTTCGGTCAGTATTCAAATGGTCCTCTGGGATGTGTTATTGTGTATAACGAGGGCTATTAGCTTCGGACGCCTATTTAATAAGGTCTTGATTCAATATTTGCAGTGGATAAGAAATAATATTAAAGACAGAATTCCTTTACTCGCAGGCGTAAACTAAGTTGGTGCTAAAAAATAGGAACTTAGCACCTTCATCGTTTTTTGGTATTCCGTTTCAACAATATTAAAAACCGGTCTTAAATCCTATATTGTTTTGTCTATGGCCATTCCAAAGCGGGGTCTTTATTTTGACAGTTCTGTCACTCACTCGCCCGTCCACCGTAAAGTGGCTATAGAATAGAGCGCGGGTGTGTGAAGGTGGACTGTGTGTGAATGCGTTCACCGCAAGAGATAGCTGCATATGAGATCCCCTCTATCCGTGTCTAAACGCGCATGCGCGTTTATCAATGGCATAGTATACTAATGGCGTCGAAGCTATATACGCGTTGCCATAGTGATATATAAGCGTTGCCAAAGTGATATATTTACGTGTCACGTGCATGCGCGACTAAATAAGGATAAAGGGAATACTATATGCTACTGTCTCTTTCTATTCAGCTGAAGCATTCTCAGGCTGGTCGCGCGGTCTAGTACTTATATGTCAATGGTTCACCGTCGTCTCGTTACCGCACCCAGATTGTCGCCACGTTTTCGTTTGTTTTAAAATATTTAAATATACAAGGTTTTTTATCATAAACTATACAACGCTAAAGAATATACAGTACTATTCTTATGCTATCATTTTTCTTATTCTTTCATTATTATTCTACAATGCTCTCATTATTCATGTTTTTACACCATCTGTATCATGTGCATCTAGATACAGGCCTGAGAAGCCCCGTTGGGTGTACATAGCGCAATTAGTTACGTAAACTGTGTCTATTTTAAGCTGTTCTTTACAATGTATAAATTCTTTAATTCGGTAAAAATGTAACTACTTTTCTTTGTACAAGTATTAAATAATAAAATTAAATGAATAAATTGTACAATAAATATTACCACATGATTTTCAGGGCAAAATATAGATATTACTAAACGATTACTTACTGTAATCGGCGCTCACCGTCACTTATTCGATTTAGAAGCCAATGCTGAGCAGACATCTTTGAAATCGCGACAAAAAAAGCTTCGAAATCAAAAGAGAAATAAGAGCTACATGGCTGTCAGACGCAGACTGCTCGATTTAGACCGTTCTTAGTTAAACCCCGAACTAGACCCATCCGCCATGACACGTATAGAAACGGAATACGAAAAAGGGTCTAGACGATGCCTAACATCAATTTAAGAGCCTGATAGTCTCTACGTAAGCACGCTACAGTTAGGATCTGTGGTGTCTTGGACATGTGGCACAGTTGAGACTGGGCCGCAAAATAATGTGACACACCAAAAAAGTGTACAAGGATGTCATGTCGGAAAAGTCGAGAATAAAAATGTGCTCTCTTTCTACAAGGCGCAATAAATTATTGAGATCAGCTTATATACGGCGTATAAGGCGAAACGTAACAGGATCCATGAAAGAGAATACTAAAACGACAGTTTAAAATTAAGACTCGTTTTAGCGCGTTTTTAGACCCAAGGTTAGGCACCTGCGAAAAACGGAATACGGCCTAATAGCTAAATTCAGAAGTTTCTTATCTGGGGGTCATTACACCCAAAAGGGTAAATGACAAATAAATATGTTAATGACACGTTGCACAACGGCCTTTTAATATTTACGAATGGTTTGACTTGTGACTTAAATTGCATCGACATTGCATCGCATTGCATCGACGAGCAATTGTTATCGCCGCGCGTACTGTGAATTATTAATTCAGAATGAGTATTGGCTGGTTGGCTTTGGCTGTACGATTATGTGTGTGATTTATCGCTCGAACAAAGCTGACAATATCTGTTAACGATCAGCTTGATTTACTGCCCAAATTAACGATTGCTGAATTTTCATAATAATTACCGGAGCACAAACAACACAAGTAGCTATTCATAATTTTCACACAAACGGTTTGAAAATGTTGACAGTATTGAATTGAATTGTACCTATTGTATTGTATGTACGTGTGTATGTATGTATTGTATGAAGGTATGTACATGTATGTTATATGTGTTCATGTTGTATGTATGGAGACTACGTCACACCAAATGTAACATTTAATTTGCCCCGTTAAATATCAATTCAAACTTTCCCGAAGCAGTATGTTGCCACTGCGTAGAAATGCCGAGTCAGATTTCGGATTTTCATCGTTGTAAACACTGAACGTTCGAGAATCTTGCCAGCTTAACAGTCGTAATTAAATCTTCAACCAGAGAACATACTATGTTTCACTAACGCCGATACTGCGCCGCGCGTAGTACCGCGTGATCAAAGGATTATTCTAAGTGCAACAAATTGGTAATTAGGGATAACCCGTAAGGGTCCATGCATCCTAACATATGTATGTATTGTATGTATTGTATGGGAGTTATTGGGCCCTTGCTGAGTTGGCCACGAAAACCCATTCTGTTCAGGGTTGGTCACACTCACGGGTCAACACCTATCCGACGGCCTCCACGCATGAAGTGCGAGCCTGGGTAGGACTGGCCTTATGGGCCAGTTTCCCCTGGGAATCAACCTTCTGGCGCTCCTGGACGGTCTGCGCACCGTGCGGTGTAAGCCAATCGACTGTGCACTCTGACTAACCCGTGTTGACCCGTGAGTATGACCGACCCTGAACACATGGGTCTTCGTGGCCAACCCATCATGGGCCCGTTAGCTCCCTCATGGGCCCGTTACAGTCGAGGGAGTCTGGAAGCAGTACTGTTTTCTATAGAGCGGGGGTCGTTGCGGACCTTACGGCGACTGCTCTTGAAATGACCATCGGCCATCCGATCCTGGGTGAACAGCCGGGCAAAGAAATAAGAAATAAGAAATAGGAAAAATTTATTTTCATAAACCCGATCTGGGTATAGAAATTACATTACAAAAAATTATTATATATATAATAACATTAAGAAATTACAAAAAATAGTATTTCTACAAATGAAATTACATTTCAAATTATAAAAAAAGTGTATAAAAAGTTCTGCGATCTAAGCTAACAGTGTATAAAAAAAGTGTATAAAAGTTCTGCGATCTAAGCAAAGCATTCGACTGTATAAACATCAATACCTTGGTAGACAAGCTAAACCATTATGGAATTAGAGGAGTGGCCAATTCACTCATTAAATCGTACCCACAAAACAGGCAGCAAGTGGTGGAGATTAAAATAATTGATGGAATTGAGGAAAAGGCTGAGCAATCGAGTTGTGAAATAGTAAACATCGGTGTGCCTCAGGGCTCAACATTAGGACCTCTCCTCTTCAAACTCTATTGTAACGGTTTAGCAACTAACATAACTTGTGCCAAGACTGTCCAACTTGCAGATGACACCACGTGCATTCTTGAAAGTGACTGTAGAACAAAAATGGAGGATCCAACAAGCGAAACACTTTTTGAAGTCAATGATTAGTTTAGAGTGAACTCGATGTCGCCAATTTAAGCAAAGCAGTGTTGATAAACTTCTCAAATAAAAAAGAAAAACAGTAAATTACGCTATCGAGATTGCCAAGTCCACTAAATTTCCAGGAACTTCAGGAACAGGAAAAGGACGCTGTGGTCCGCGATAGATTCGGTAAACACCGTTTCACCGCTTCGTAAGGGAGAGGACCGCGAAAGCGACCTCGAGCTCGTAACCAATCGAGAGACCGGAGTAATCTGGTCACAATTGGAAGTAAGGGCGCGAGTGTCGGCCCGCCGGGTAACATTCCTGGCTATCTCGCGGTTAAGGCGTTGGTCTCTTACGGGCTCGTGGCGTAGCTAGACGGTGGATTGTTTTGTCCCCAAGTCTTCTTCGCTCATTTCCAGGGAGATAGAACGACTAATCGTTAAAACTTCCTGAGGTGATGGGCTCGCCCGCTGTAGTCGACAACCCAAGTTGTATGTATTGCATCAAATTAAATCATTCTAACTTAATCATGCTCAATTATTCAGCAGTCTCACAGTTGATAGTAGCTCACAGTTGATAGTAGCTCACAGTTGATAGTAGCTCACAGTTGATAGTAGCTCGCGTAAGGCGTTGGCTTCTGACGGGTGAGTTGGCATAGCTAGACAGTGGACTGTGTTGTCCCTAAGAGTCTACGCTTATTTCAGTTCGAAATAGCGATTACATATTGTTGTAATCCCTGGGGTGACGGGTTCGCCCATTGTATTTTGGATGACAGCTCGAAAGTGCTGAGTGCTGCCTAACGGTTCCGTACAGCTTAAGCCATATTTTTAGATCATATTTATACAATTATAACTAAGATGAATTTGACAAGGCTGTATTGTACCTAAATGTAAATGTAATTATAGCAATCATTAAATCATCAAATAATCATATTTGTTTATTGTTGAATAAACATTTTTTATATTTAATTATGTGATAATATGATATGGATTATTTATATTGTTTCAGAGTATTTTTTTTAGAATAATATCGTTTTTATATTTGTTATCTTAGTAGTTTTCTGGTGCTGATTATTGTCGGAAACCCAATTGATTATTTTGAAAAATATATTAACTATTATTGTATTGACTATTATGTATTTATTTTTAATTTGAGTCTGATTAGTTTCGATAATGGAACCATAATTACCTTTATATATAAATATGTAGGTACCTACATGTAATGAAGATATGAATAATGTTACACCAATGCAAAATGACGTATTCCACAGTAAGTACATTTTGGAATTAATAATAGGTATATGACCATAAGTATGACCTGTTTGTCATTTGAGGTCGGCTCAACTCACTGTTCAACTCCCACACGGTAGCCTCCTCGAAGACGGACGAACATGGAAATGACTTAGTGACTTCTGTCTTGGCTGTATCAACACTTGCAAAAAGTTTTATCAACAGTTGCTTACATGCTCGTACTGATTCTCTCCCTTCAAAGATGCCGGTAACTAAAAACTCACTCTGGATATACATATTTATGCATATATATATGTATGTATCTAGACAAATTTGTTAATTGAAATTTCTTCAGGTACCCATGCATGCCAAAAATTTGGCTTAAAGCCTAGTAAACTATTTTTATGCTCGTATTACTTAGTAAGTGTATGTGGGCCTATTCGCCTGTCGTTCATCAAGCAATGTTCAGAATGCGCGCGGTTCGCGAGGAGCGCGGGCACCACGGTTCGTTACATCCCTTTGGAATTCGTTTAGAGCCGACGTTGTTATTCGCCTCTCAGACGCCATAATACCGCCATTTTCGCTTTGCCAGCAAAGGAAGCGGCATCATATTTTCTACTCGTTACTAAAAATGACGTCATAGGTGAAATGAAATAAATTACACGACATAACTTATTATACTACTATACTGGGCTCGATTGCGTTTCTTCGTGAACTAAAATCGTAAATTAGTCCGTGTGAACGTGACAGAGCAATACGCTAGAGCGGAGTGTGAGATGACCGGTTATCACTTTTTCGCATTAAAACTGCCCGCCAAGGTCAAATCTTACACCGCACGAAATATGCTCGAATTTATTCGGACGAGTATAAGTTCGCCAGGTAGTATTTATCGTCGATCGTTCGTTTCATATCCCGCTCTAACATATTGCTCTGTCTCGTTCATTTGGACTAATCTTAGTTTTAGTTCACAAAGAAACGCAATCGGGCCCACTGCCTACCTAAATCTTACCAATTCAAAAAATTCTTCTTAAGAATCCAGTTTAAGATGAGAGATTTTGATATGCTAAATTTATATTCCAAGAACATTACAATGTAAAATAAAGGAAAATTTCTTATAATTACCTTTGTCAGAAAGCGTAATTTTTATTTTAATAAATGACAACTATATTGTTAAATTTGACCATTAATTTAAATTTTAATATTTTGAATACCTATACGATTATCTATTTTCGTCACATTATTATTTTATTTTATTTTATTCTGGAACCAAACAGAACTACATATAATGCAATAAAAGCCTATTTAAAAGTGACAAAAATCCATTTTAATGTGATTCCGAATATAAAGTATACAAAATGAACGCAATATAATTTTATATTGTTTCCGCTTGAGAATGGGGGGAATCAAGATGGAAAGTAAGGTGAAAGGAAGAGACAAAACAGATTTTTTTTAAAATTATATGTATGTATATAAATATATTTATATTTAATTTTAGGTATGATATATAGGTATTAAAATGGATATGCTTGAGATAAAATTTATGTCCATGAACTAAATGAAATGAAATATAATATGTATAAATGTTTTGTGATCATCTAGATAGACTAGTTTTTTTTTATTGAGTTCTTATAAGAGGTTTTTGAGGAGTGTAATATGTCCACACTTAAAAAGTCTTTATTATATCTATGACACGCTCTGTATAGAAATGCATTTTGAGATGTGTTGGTTTTCACCACAGACAGGGAGATGAAATAGTCGATGCGATCGAACAGGGCGGGGAGGAACATAAAATTCAATGCGCCCCAAAATCGCGTTCGCATCGATGGAATTATTTACCAACCAACCCATGCAAGAATACGGCATCGATCTAGACTCTATGGCTCTCCTCCTCACATTAACTTGTGGGCTTTTAAGGATTCCTCATAGGAGCTGGGCTTAGTAAAAGAAGTGAAATTTAATCGCTTCACAAATCTTTTTTGTATCGATTCGATCCGCGATACGTAAGTCAAATATTGGGGATTCCAGACCACTGATGGAAATTCCAACTGAGCGTGTCAGTGGATTTGAAGACCGATGATACCCTTAGAATAAAACCTAGTAATTTATATGCTTTTCTAATAATATTATCGATGTGTTCAGCGAATAGCATTTTCGTGTCAAGTGTAATCCCAAGATCTCGCACAGCTGATTCACTTCCAACTATAGCGCCGTTCAAGTTGTAGTCAAACATTATATTAGTATTTTTTTTGGAATATGTGATTATGTGACATTTGCTTACGTTAACGAAGAGACAGTTATCGGAACAATATTTCATAAGGCGGTTTATATCCGCCTGCAAATTAAGGCAGTCAGTCAGGCAGTTCATCGGATCTCACTAAAAATCTTCGTGTCATCCGAATATATGACTATATTGGAATGTAGCATGCAATCGGTGATATCGTTGAGGTATATATAGAAAGAAAATAAGTGGCCCCAAGTGGGAGCCTTTGCGGTACTCCTGAAGGAATTTCGGAAAACTCAGATTGATAGCCCTGAACAACTACCGCTTGAGTCCGATATGCGATATACGAGGAAATCCAGCGATACAAGTCACCCTAATCCATAAAGCCCATAACTTTTTTTAATGTATGTTATGATTTATTTTATCAAATGCATTTGAAAAGTCTGTGTATAGAGCATCAACCTTTATACTTTTATCCATAAACTTAAGCACAGTATCAGTGAAGGTAATAAGGTTGGTTTCTAAAGACCTTGATTTGAAAAATTCGAGTTGTTCTGGGACTATGACTGAACGAATAGCTGCGAATAATTGGTCGAATACAAGTTTTTCCATTAACTTACTAAATATTGGGAGTTTTGATATAGGACCATAATTTTGAACATTATTTCGCGAACCTTGCTTAAATATTGGACATATATATGCTTGTTTCCATATTTTGGGAAAAACGCCTTTTATTAATGATTTACGGAACAATGTCGTTAGTGGATAAGCTAAATTAAATGCACAGTTAAGGACGAATATAGGATGTATTTAATCAGAGCCAGCGGTTTTGTTTAAATCTATTTTGCACAAATAATTATAGGTTGTTTCCTCGTCAAATCGTACGTCGTATATGTCGACTGATTGTTGGTTGGAGTAACTAGGTACGTGGAAGTCAATATGAGGATCGTGGTTTCCATAAACTGATTGAAAATACTGAGAAAATCACTTGCATTCCGGACCACTCGTAGCTACATCAGAATTAAAATTCATTTCACACGGAATACCGGGGGTGGATCGTTTAGATTTTACATATTTGAATTTTACATTTTTACAGAAGAATATTTTACAGAAGAATTTTGATTTGTCTTTTATACATTCTTCAGACTTCTCTATGTAGGCTTCGTAAAGAAGACTATTTAATTGTTCATGGCGGCTTCTAAGTATTGAAAATGCCTCATAGTGGACGAGATTACCGGTTATCTTCCATTTACGGTGGAATTTATACTTTTCTTTGATTATTTTAATCAATGATGCATCATCTCAAGGAGGAAATTGACGATGCGAAATAGTTTTCGACGGTACATGCTCGCTGATGATACCATTAAGGACTTTATAGAAACGTGTGGTGGCTAATTCCATTTCGCAATTGTTAATTTTTGAGTCCCAGTCAACCTTTGATAGTGCTTCATTAATAAGTGAATAATCTGCTTGCCCGAACAATTTTATGACTCGACCATTACAGTTAAGTGATTTTAAGGAGATTGGAATCGAGGTCAGAAGAGCTGGGTGGTATTCATCTATAGGAACAAAAGGATTTGAGCAACTCTCAACTGTACACTCTAAATTACTAAGTACGAGGTCTAATATTCTGTCCAACTTGTTATACTGAGTGTTATTGATTCAAGAGCAGAAATGATAAGGTATTGGAATTCAACAATATGTGACATTTAGGGAATTCAAAAATAAATTAAAGAAATGGTTATCGAATCATGACAGACTAACCATACATCAAATGTTAGAAATAATAGTATAATAAAACTTAGGTGCACAAATTATTAACATATTTTTAAACTTATATGTTAAGTATTTTTTAACATTGAACTAACTACCAAAAAATATTTGACTTTGACAATGAATTATACTTTTAGACTAGGTATTTTTATATTAAATCTTATATTACTTAAAACATAATATTAAATAATAATGACTGTTTCTTTCTTTTGTCACATATAACTTTATTTATATTATTTAATCGAATTTTATATTATATTTATTGCCGATTTAATAATGGAATTGCATTTTATTTATTATATATTTTTAATATTTTTTTATTATTATTATTTTTTATTTTATTCTGAAGACCACATTTTAGGGCAATTTAGTGTCATTAGCTTTTTACTAAAACTTGTACATTTGTAGGCAACCAAGCAATCAAGCAAACTTGATTGTAATATTGGAGTCCTGTCCATCCTAGAACGGGCTAGTCCCAGTTGGGTGACAGAAACAAATAAGCAAAAGGTTAAGGTTTTGCCATTCGGTTCCTGTTATTTTTGTAAGCTAATCAACGTTTTATAGTAATTAATTCTTAAATAAATAAATAAAATAAATTGATAAAATGGCAACTGATACTGTCAGTATATTGAACTGGGATTGCGCCACTTTCTGAGGAGTTGATCCATTTGATCTTGGGGAAATTCCAATCTCCAACAATTACAAAATTATCGCCAGGATAACTACTTCGTATGTCACTTAATTTTAACAAAAAGGAATTAACATTTTCCGCAAGATTTCTGTCGGGGGGAAATAGCAGCAACATAGATGAAAACATGATTTAGACCGCGGAGAGGAGATGAATACCCAAAGGTCTTCCGCATAGGTGGACCAGTCCTCACGTAAGCGGACTGACAGGTAGTGCTGAACGCCTATCAGTAAACCACCGCCCCGAGATTGTCCTGTCAGAGCATAGTTTCCATCCCGTCTAAAAATAGCGTAATGAGAATCCAAAATTTCGGAGTCCCCTATTCCATCTATTAGAGATGTTTCAGTTAGACATATAATATCAAACTACTCAGAAAGCGCATTACCTAGATAATGGGCTCGATTGCGTTTCTTCATGAACAAAAATCGGAAATTAGTTCGTGTGAACGAGACAGGGCAATACGCTAGAGTGGAATGTGAAATGAACGGTTATCACTTTTTAGCATTAAAACAACCCATCAAAGCTAAAAAATCTGAATCTAAGACCGCATGAAAAGTATTCAAATTTATTCGAAGGAGTATAAGTTCAACAAGTAGTTTTGAAGCGGGAAAATCGACGATCGTTCGTTTCATATTCCGCTCTAACGCTCTATTGCTCTATCTCGTTCGAATGAACTAATTTCAGTTTTAGTTCACATAGAAAGGCGATCGGGCCCAATGTTCGTGCTTTCCAGCGCGAATATTTTTTTTTTATAATTCTGAATAAAATAGTTCACTTTGTGTAACGGCACTCGTGTTTTTTATTTTTTTAATTATTGTTCTTGTAGTATAATATTCCTCATTAGGAACTTAGTTTCGCTTAGTTTAGAGTCTATATGTCTATTGTGAGACATAATATGTACGGGAATAGGGTGTTTATTGTCACCTATTCGGCTGAATGTGTGAAAGCCGAATTATATATTCGAATCCCTGCGCGGAACTCTTTGTATACCTAATGGAACTAACTATTACATTACTCAGCAAGTGGGGTTAAGACGCGCATTCGTAATAACATTATTATGCATTAATCTATTTGTAAAAAACATTATTTTATTTTTAATTTACTTTAGCGGACTTTTTTTTTCTTATTGTTGCAGGAGGGGAAACCCTCATGGGCACCCTGTGACTGGGTAGTGTCGGACTCTTACCGACTAAAACCGGACTAAAACCGGACTCCTACCTCCTGGCGTCGACGTGCCTGCCTTTCGGCCTACCATTGGCGTTTTTCGTCATTTATTTCTCTACATTCTCGTCATTTTCCTTTATGTTCATCACTTTTTCCATGTATTCTTGAACCATTCTCCATCCCTGTTTTGACTCCAGCATTACTGCGGCTACACCGTCCACACAAATGATTCTTCCTGCTTTTGCCTGCAACTCATTTCTTTCTGTCTCGAATCTCGGTCACACAAATAAGGTATGCTCGGCATTGTCATCTGTGCAAGTGCAGTACATACAGCTTGCATTGTCCCTTTTTTTGATGCCTGCGATATAAGTCATAAATACTCCGTGGCCAGTAATGCATTGCACCATTTTTACTTTAGCGGACTACCAACCGACGAGAAGGTTAAGTATTGTGTATTTTTCGAGATAAAGACTGGTATATGTATACATTTTGACACCTTCCCCCCTAACCTACCCCCCCCCCCCCCTAGATGATTAAGACCATTTCCAGACTGAAGTCTGCCTGTGTGACTTTGTGTATTGCTCCACGATAGCACCTAAACGTTTCATGTGATTAAGCTGAAATTCGGCAATCAGGCTTTATCCCCTCAAATGTGAGGCGTCCCTTAAGGGATGCCTTGGCAAAATGTATACAAAATGTATATAAATTTATATAAATGTAAATATAAATGTAAATGTGCGCCGCTTTATAGTAATCCGCTCTATAGTAATGCTATAGCTCTATAGTAAAGCCCGCTCTATGTAAATGTAAATGTAAATATAAATTTATATACATTTTGCCGTAGGCAACCCGAGCTAATCGCCATTCATTTGAGGGGTTATTCGGTAATGGCAAGAGTTGAAAATATTGTGGTATAAATCTGTCCTCAAAAGGGCGCGCTACTTATACTTCAATCCTGAAATATTAGACTTGAAATTTGACATGAAATTCGGTACACAGATGCGTTATTTGACATGAAATTCGGTACACAGATGCGTTATTTGACATGAAATTCGGTACACAGATGCGTTATTTGACAGAATTCACTTTATGAAATTTTGGTCTTTGAATAAATAAAGAAAATAAAATAATTTTAATATTTAACGTTATTTTCCGGTGAATCACAATTTCGATTTGGGGGTCGCTTTTGAATCGACAGAGAAAATGTCATATTGGAGATGACCTCATTATCTCGCGTTTTTTTTAAACGATATAGTGATATGAAATCATCACGTATACGACATTTTTACTGTGGATTCAAAAATCACCCATATTTAATATTTTTCAAATAGGCCGGTTGATGGATCCCTACTTTTAGTATAGTAAATTTGATTTTAGATAATTATGTGGTATACCTTATGCGGTATAAGTATTTTTTTTAATATTGCCTAGATTTTAAAATAGTAAAACAATTTATATAAATAAATTTATGATAATAGAATAGAATAACTTTATTGTGCTATACAAACATAACAATGATTTTTTTTTTTTTTTTTTAATTATGCAAAACACAATTGATTTTTGCGAAGCAGATAAGATTGCATTTGTGTGGATTTTATCCCCCCACTAGATTGTATATCTGTTCTGGGGTGATAGTATTTAAGACTTCACTTTAATCATAGTGACTTCACTTTCTTTCTTTTTTTTTTTTTTTTTGTTTCTTATTCATTTCGATCTCTCATTCATTCTTATAAATTTTAAGGTTATTATAAATATATAAATGTGTATATAAATAAATAACTAATATTAAATAAAGAAAAAGAAAATATTTAAGTTTATAGATAAGTAAAATAAATAAATATATAGATTAATATATAACTAAATTGACCAATAAATTAAGTAGCCTAAAAAGGTTTCTTACTGTGCACATATACTTGTGAATTTAATTAATTATTATAATATTATCATTTTTTTTTCAAACATAATCAACAGATAACATATTTCTTATCAAGTATCAGGTGACAGATATGGACCGAAGTTTGATCCCTCAAATTATCGACCGATATCAGTATCTGATGTTTTAGCAAAAATTTTGGAAAAAATAGTAATTACACAACTCTGTAATCATCTAGAGACCAATCACATGTCATCCGAAAACCGATACGGCTTTAGATCCAAAAATGGGAACACAAGATGCAGTACTAAAAATGTCAGAGCATATCACTAGGTATGTAGACGCCAACAAAAAGTGTAGAATATTACGCTGGTTTTATAAAAAAGACAATTTATGCACAAATGGTGGACTTATCGCCATTGCGATATCTTACAGTCAACCATTTGATAAAATAATTCCTAATTTTCACCGTACAATACACAAAGAAGTAGTAAAGTTCAATTTAAAATAAAGTTATAGAAATATATGTCCGTAACTTATGCTAAGGTTGCCCACGGAAGGATAAAGGGGAGGACAAGGTGAGGTATTTGGTTAGTGGCTGTGTAAAAATAAATGTTTCTTCAACAACTTTTTGAAAGTAATCAGCAAAGGTGCATGCCTGATAGTGTGAGGAAGGTGATTCTATAAACGAGCAGAATGGACTGTAAAAGAACGCGTGTAAACAGAAGAATTATGTATCGGAATGGCGAGTGTGTTATCCCGGCTTGATCGAAGTAGAAGACCGTTGCCTCCCAAAGGGTGGAAATTCTCATCTCATTAAAAATAATTTAAAATAAAAATCTTCCCAAAATAATTTCAACTGATAAAACACTGCAGTAATACTGCGTAATAGAAATAGTGAATATATTTAAAAAAAATATAATCCATGTTTAATAATCAAAATTATTGGATTTAAAGATGTATATAGCCAAAAATAGAAAATAAAAAATAAAAGAGATTGTAATAAAAATAATCATGGAATATTAGAAAATTCAATACTCTCAAAGTCCTTAACAGAATACGTTGGGTTCCACGTACCAGAATACATTGGTACCAACGTAGTCATAATCGATTTTTTTGGTCGTTGCTCGTCAAATAATTATTCGATTTTCTCTTATCAACTTCGCCTTATTTTTGGCTCGCCCTAGAGTAAAGTTTACGGACCACACATCCGCCAAACAATTAATTAAACGTGCGTGGCTCTGACACGCCATCTGCATAGCTTTCGGCCGAAAGCCACAATTTGGCCCCCATTCAATTGTGAACTTATTAATTAGTAAACTAAGGACGACGCTCGCAATTATTGGCACTCGATTTCGCTTTTGTCTGGGGTAGACAGGAAAGAAGGTGGAAAGGGGTGATAATATCAATTGTGATTCTGAAAACACTGTCTCAAATTTGGAAATGATTTCTGAGGTTAATAAAATATTTTAATTATCTTACACTATATATTTAAAGAAAAGCACGATATACACATTCCTGCAGTATTACAAATTTTCTTGTTAGTACCTGTAGCAAATAATACCAAATTTTAACAAAAAAAAACGACTTTTTTTTTTGTATATAAGTGCAGCAGCCATGTCCTGGTGAAACTTAGGACGGGCTATTATAATTAAATGCATATAGAAAATGTCGTGTCTGTTCTGTTGACCGTGGAGGAGTTCCCTCGTTGGAAGCCAACCCTGGGTTCCGCAGTCTGTCAGTTAAACTTAAATCGGGCTGTCGTAATTGGATGCATATTCAAAATTTCGTGTCTGTACTGTTGATCATTGAGGAGTCCCCTCGTCGGGAGCTTGGTGTAGAATCAGGTCATGCTTACCATAAAAAATGTATCGTCATTGGAACTGAGCCAACATGTAAATTTTCAACTTCATATGATAATATTTGAGGAGTTGCCTCAATTCCTCATGGGTCCCATCATCAGAACAGGTTTTTGATAAAAATGGGACCAATCTGGAAGTATATCCCTTCAAATAAAAAGGAGAATTTACCAAATCGGCTCATAAATGACAGAGTTCTGAGGTATAAAAATACAACCAAATTGATAACCTCCTTCTTTTTTTTAAGTCGATTAAAAGGAAAGCACACTGCAGCATCCTAATCACTATATCAACGCCGCCTACCGGGCCTATGCCTGTACTAAAGCAGACAATATTTTACTTGTGAACATGTTTGGATATAATTTGAAGAAAACCATAAATAAATCAAATTGGGCATTAATAGATATTTAAAAACTCATGAATATCATTTTTAAAAAATCCCTAAGATGGAATTAAAACTAAAGAATTATTTTAACGTAGGTGGTCTAAAGTATTTCAAATTAATGAATATCTGAACTACATTTTCTAAATTATCTTAAATATGTGTTAGTAAAAATATAAAAATGTAGTCGAAATTAAAAATAAAAGCTTTACACAATAAAAAGTCTTCGTTAGATTTATAAAATAAAATATATTAATCAAAAAAAAAAATACTGAAAATAAAATAGAGAAGCAGAACTTGAATACCATATTTCCTTGTTTTTTTTCAATTACAAGATTTTAAATTAGACGAGATTATTGTAAATAAAAAACTGACATCAAAATAACCTATAATATGTTTTGGTCTAGGCCTTCGTCATTGAGGAAAAACATTGTATTAAACTTGGGCTATTCGATATTTTTTCCTCAGTAACTGAGACCTAAACCAATATAATTTCTAGGTGATTTCCAACTCATTTTTTAGTGTAGCTAGAATCATTTCCTATCACTAAAATCCTCTTAATATCCAAAAATATTTTCTTCAGGAAAATATCATTTAAAAAGTATTATTTTTCCAATATTTCTTGATTATATGATATAATCTCACGAATCATTTCATAATTTTAAGGCTGTCCTTGCAGAAGTACTCTGAGCCGAATTTAATCGAAAGACAATGAATAATGGTTGACTGTAAGATATCGCTATACCGATAAGTCCGCCATTTGTGCATAAATTGTCTTTTTTTATAAAACCAGCGTAATATTCACTAAGTTATGTTTTTATAGCACAATAAAGTTATTCTATTTATTCTATTCTAAATCGCATAGATTAAATCGGCGAATGCCGACGACTGCCCGCGAACACAGTTCTTAAATATACACATACGAGAGTTCGAAATATTTCGAATATACCCATTAAAGATGATAAACATATGCTATGGTCGTTATAAGCCTGCTTAAAATAAAAAGGTTGATATGGTCATTTTTATGATAGATAGCACTCAAATGTTCATTCTTGGTTGTGAAGTTTACACTTTTAAACCTAAATGTTATTTACGAGAGTTTTTATAGCGCAATAATGGTAGCAACGAATGATAAAGCTGTATAATAATGTTCTGTGATTTTTAAGGGGAAATGATACCCGGGAACGACCATATCTGAGGAATTATAGTTTTATGAGTTTTTTAGAAAAATATAAGCATTCATTTAAAGAAATTTCAAAGCGAATCCTTAGGAACCAATTTACAATTTAGACTCAAGAAGTTGCTCATTGCATTGGATATTAAGGCTTTAAACTGATTTCGAAAACTTTCAGGCGCGATTACTCCTACAATGTAAGCGGTGAGTGTGTTTTAATTTTAATTTTATTATATTGACTGGGTAATTCTCTAGCGTCACGCTTAGCCACATTTTTTATTTAGGCCCTAAATTAATTACAATTAATTAAAACGTGAGAACGCTCCGAGAGTTGCGATAAATATGCTTTGCCTTTAACACCCTTATACCACCACTGCGCAAAGATAGTTATTCCGTGCTAGCGCTGCGATAGAATGTTTAGTGTGCGCCCGTTCGTCGGCGCGAGCGGACGTGGCATCGTGCCTGACGCTTCGTCAACGCTGGATTTTTATTGGTCAAACCCTACAAAATTGACCTCGCCCATTTCTTCGGGTGTCCGCCCATTTCGGATATTTTTCTGAGGTCTCGTGTCGCCTTAAGCTTCTTTGAAAAACAGAAGATAGCATACATCTTGGGCTTCTCGTTCTAGAAGATTGGTTACTTGCATTTATTTATATTATTATTTATTCTATTTATTATTCTATTCAAGTTTAAACTCATAGATACTATTAAACAGATAACATACATTTTAATATAAAATAAATATGAAAATAGAGAGGATATAAAAAATCACATATGTACATTTAATTTTCATTCTAACAATTTCAATATTATTTATTATTAAAAATCCAACTTTCTAAACTTAACAAAAGTGTATATCACCAAACTTTACTTTCGATTTAGTTGAAGTTGAAGACGTCTTTAGAGCTACTTTTTGGGTAGTCAAAGTAGGCCTCTGTTGTTTTCTTACTGCTTTGTTCCATGTTGGATCACGGTAAAACTAAAAACAAGACAGAAAACTGCAATAAATATATATTTTTCAGTGGTATTAGACACGTTCCTTATTACGGTTTACTGTGTCATTTTGTATGCACGTATCAGGTGAGACGATTGCAAAACATTGATGCCCATGGAGACATACCTACATATCAATGCCGTGTAACTATGACAAAACGGAATTTAACAGAATTTTTGATTAGGTAAAATTAATATATAAAAAACAAATACTTAGATTTTTTTATTTATAAATATATCGCCGGCCCAGCAGTTCACAACAAACTCAGCGAGCACATTAGGCAGGCGCAATCTCTTAACATGTTTAAGAGACGCCTTAAGAGATACCTTACAGATAAGGCGTTTTACTCACTGGAGGAATATTACTCGAGTGAAGTCTAAAATGCTTTGGTGTCAGAAATATTTAATCATATATTTTTCCATTTTGTCTTGTATTTCTTCTTTTTACATTATTATTGTGTTTTTTCCTTCGTTTTGTTTTGTTTATTTTATCTTTTCTTTACGATAAAAAAAATGTTTGTTTGCTAATATGTATGAATGTTTGCTAATCTGTATCTGACTTGTATAGTATACTAATAAAATGAATATGAATATGAATATAATAGACGTATATGTGAGGTGTAAGACTTGAGGTATTTCAATTTAATTTATTTGTGTACATTTTGTGTATATTAGTATTTTATATTAGTATGTATATTTATTTCAAATAGGTTGTATTTATTGTATTTATGTATTACTATATATTGGTGTTGGGTTTAATAATAATTTCTTACTACAATATTTTTTTGTATGTTGGTATAACTCTTTGTGCTTGTGTATTTGTATTATGCAAGAATGAATGTTTTGAACTTTATACCAATAATAATTATATAACCGAACTATCAGCATCCCTAGATACGGGCATACTTGCTCAGTTAGGTATGCGATGAGCCAACGGCTATGGGTTCAACTTGTTTTTCCTGCACGTTTTATTGTACAGTATACCGAATATCGCAGCCATTCGTCTGTAAATCATGTTGTTAAAAATAAAAACATAAATAAATAAATAAATAACTAGATCTGGGCCTGTTTAAAGGCAAAATCAAGAAGTATATATAAAGCGTAAAATTGAATAAAACTTCTATCGTTGTTCAGCAATAAGAACGTCTGTCTGTATAGAAACTATTCAGCGTCCTAAAATCTATCAAAGATAAGGTTTCATCAAATAGATATAATGTATCAATAGTAACACACAAATACTTCTGTGAATAATACTTCTTTTGTGGTCTGGGACTGTATGCAAGAGCTTAACAAATTGAGAAAATCCAACAAGGTCAGCTTAATATGGACACCGGGCCATCAACGAATACCCGGCAACGAAGAGGCCGTTAGACTGGCAAAACTGGACATACTGGAATGCCTTGTGAAGCCAGTTGTTGGGGTCCCCTTCGCTATAGGTAAGAAAATCATCAGAGACTGTTTCGAGCACGAACATCGGGCATCTTGGAAAGAGAGCCAAGGATGTCACCAGGCAAACGACATGATGGAGCAGCCACTTCCATAGAAAACCAAGGCCCTACTCGACATGAGCAAGAAAAACCTTAGAACCACTATCGGTCTCCTCACCGGACACACGACCCTTAGAGCACATCTATTCAACCTTGGCTTGACTGAGAGCAAGGACTGCAAGGAATATGTAGTGAAGAACGTGAAGACAGCATACAAATTGTTGGTCGCCCCTCGCCGCAAAAAGACACAGTTTACTGGGACGAGCCTTTCTCGAAACCAGTGATCTGCCCAACTTGAAGGTCAGTGATCTGCATGGACTGGTAAGAAGTACCGAGCTACTAGCAGACCACTGACCCAACCACAAAGTGGGTAGTTACAAAAGATCTTATAGATCCAGGTGACATCAAGGGTGGAAACAAGCCCTCCACTCCGTTTACTACTACTACATACTTCTACTACCACACAAATACAAAAAGATACCTGCAAGTTATATTTTCCTATTGGTGTTCCTTCTATAACTTTCACGCCCTGTTCCGGTCTTTCTTTTACTTCTTGATTGAATGAATTCATTTCTTGGCCATAGTCGGAGCGGTCGATGGCTTCCTCGTAAGATTCAGAGTGATACAAAATTGCCATTTTGCACGATTCACAAGGCTGGCTGAATGAAACCAAGGAGGCTTTGTAAATTCCAATGGTCTTCATTCTTTCCAGGGTCATGTTGAATGGCATGGTCAGTTTGTTGCTGATTTTCTTCGGTTTCTTCAGTAAACGTGTGCGGCAGCAGCCACCGAAGAGATCTTGATAAATCAAAAGCTTCAAATATTTCATATCTGCTTCATCTCTCATGAAGTGAATACAATTTTCGTACTTGTCCATTTTAAAAAAATATTTTAAACTCGACCCTAATATAAATTTAGGAACTAAAGAATCAAACGTCAAATAATGTTCTTTTTTGCGCGTTTGAAATTCGTAAAGCGACTACAGACTGGTAAACGTGTAGCGATTAGCGATTTAAAAGAAAGAATAATATTTTACGCGATTCATTTTACTTCCCCGACCCATCAACCGACAAGAAGTGAAAGTATTGTGAACGCGCTAGAAAAATCGAGATTTAGACGGAAATATCCATTTTAAGCCTCCCTGAGACGATTAAGACCATTTCCAGATTTAAGTCTATCTGTGTTACAGTTAGGCCACCAAGACCCATGTGTGTAAGGTCGGTCATACGCACAAGTCAACACCCAGCCGGCGGCCTCCAAGCAAAAATGCGAGCCCGGTTAGGACTCTGGCCTGCGTGCTAGTTTTTCCTAGTAGTCAACCTTCGGGCGCTCCTGGATGGATTGCGCACCGTGCATCGTCAGCCAATCGATTGTGCATTCCGACTGACAGCCAGGGGAGTCTGGAAACAGAACTGTTTCCTATAGAGCGGGGATAGTTGTTAGCCTTACGGCAACTGCTCTTGAAATGACCAATCGTCTACCCGATACCGGATAAACAGCCGGACAAAGGATGCCGTGGTCCGCGATAGATTCGGTAGACACCGTATCACCGCTATAAGGGAGAGGACCGCGCAAGCGACCTCGAACCTGTATCCAGTCGGGAGGCCGGAGAAATATGGCCATAACCGGTTGCGAAGGCGCTTGGTCCGGGTACCGGGCGGTAAGGGTTGGTATCTCGCGGACTAGCTGGCGGAGCTAAATAGAGCACTGCTATTATGTAAGTCTTCTACGCCCATCCGACGGCTTAAAGAAAGTAACAAATATCATTATGCCAGCGTGGGGTGACAGGTTCACCCGTTGCGACACAGCCCAACTGTGTGTCTGTCTGTCTGTCTGTGTGTGTGTATTCCTCCGCGACAGCGCCCAAACGCTTCATCCGATCAAGCTGAAATTTAGCATACAGTCTCCTGGGGTTGAAATCGTTTTACCTGGGGGTTGCGGTATTCATATTTCAATCTCGAAATATTGAACTTAAAGACTTGAAATTTGGTAGAAAGAAAAGATGCCTTTTTGAGCCAAAGCCACATTGTGAAATTTTAGTTGGAATATCTTATATACAAGCTACAGTAATAATATTTAAATCCCGCATTTTATTCAATTATTAACGCAATCTGTCGACGCATGGTCTAAACCCGTCCTTAGCCGAGAAACGAACCACGCTGCACAAAGCAGTTGCGCGCGAACCCAAAGGGGTTCATCTGCCAGCCAAGAGAGGGCGCTCAACGATTTTACTTATAAATTTAATATTCAGATGAAATCGGTCCTTGGCTACTTGCCCACTAAATCTTGGGGTAACACAAACGATTTTATGAGAAATCCGCTGCAGAAAACAACCATTGTACCATACCTCATTGCTAAACCGCGAATTTTATTTTGGAGTATTTCATTTTTCATATTATAAAGAAAAAGAATTGAATACTTAGTTATTATATAAAAATTGGTTTAAATGAATAGCTACAAGTAAACTTGCTAAAATATCTATTTTTGGCAATATTAGTGCTACTGCTACAGTTGGATCCAAGGAAGTTATGAATATGTGTTCAACGTATTCCTCAGAAAATATTTGATGCAATAAATCAGAAAATACATTGAAATATATACGATTAAAGTTGTTAACTAATACGGGCGAACTCGCCACCCCAGGAAGTTATAAAGATATTGGATCATTCATTTAACCGTGCGGCGAAGGCAGAGACTTAAAAACAATAGAGTCTAAGGCTAATGGCTAAGCCAATATGCCCTTAGATGTCCAACGGCTTACCACGAGGCGCTGGAAAGTGAAACCAGCGGGCCGACCTCGCGCTCTCACTACCAGATATGACCGAATATCTCCGTCCTCCAGTCTGGTCAAGGATTTGAGGTCGCTAGCACGGCGTCTACCTGATGTAAGCGGTAATTCGATTTGAGCACATCGCGAACCGAGGTACCCTTTGCCCGTCATGGCCACATTGAATAGTAGGGCGATGTCAACTACAACGGGCAAACCTGCCACCCCAGGCTTGTATAACGATTTATAATCGTTCTTGAGACTTTGAGACAAAGACATTCTACCATCTATCTCCGCCAGCTAGCCCTTCAGATAGTTCTTCTACTGGTTACGGCTTCGAGGTCGCTTGCGCGGTCCTCTACAAATATACGCGGTAATTCAGTTAGAATTAATCGCGGACCATGGCGTCTTTTGCCTGTCTCTGAAGCAGAATGGGATGGCCATATGTTCGTTTCAAGAGCGGCTGTCATTTGGTAAACTATATGAGCAAACAAAGTCTTTCCAGGTTTCCCCGGTCATCAGTCGAAATGCACAGTCGATTGGCTGATGACGCATTATGCGCAAACCGTCCGGACGCGCCCGAAGAAACGATTCTCGGAGAAAACTGACCTTACTGGTTACTAAGTAGTAGGGGGCGCAAGAGTCTTACCCAGATCAAAACTTCTGCAAGGGGGCTACTGGGTGAGTACTGACCCTTGGGCTGGGCCAATCCAAGAAGGATACGGGTTATAATGTCCCAGCTGCACAATACCTATTGGACCTCTCTCGGGATAGGGTGGCCAACGGATCGTTTCAATGATATATGACGTTAAGTCGACAACTACCACCCTCTCTAGGGAACATGACTTTCCTGACCCCTCCGGTTATTCGCCGGATGGGCAACGTGGCAAACGCCGCGGCGCCGGATAGCGAACCGGCCAGTGCACCAACCGCCCAGGTCCGCCCGAGGTTTTCTTATACATTCGCCTCCGACTGCTGGATTACATCCATGGCAGAAGGTCACAGCGGCCCTGACAGGTTAAGTCCCTCTTCGAGGAGGTCACCGGATGGGCGTTGAAACGTGAGTTGGGCAGGCCGAGGTGATACAAAAATTGGCCAACCTTAACCAAGTTACTGTAGTAACCAGTAGGAACCACTCGATTAGAATAGTTAATTTTGAGTATTTCCTAGGACGTTTCTGAAATTATTTTATTGATTATTATTCCCACTATGCGCGAGCACTAGCTTTTTCTTCTTCTTTTTCTTCCTCAGCCTGGTTTGGTCCACTCCTGGAAGTAGGCCTCTTTCATCTTTTACCATGTCTGTCTGTTAGCTGCTGCCCTCGGCCAATGGTCCCTGCTGCTTTTCTGATATCGTCCAGCCATCGTAGCTGTGGTCTCCCTACGCCTCGCTTTGTGGTTCTTGGTCTCCACTAGACAAGACACTTCGGCCACCTCGCGTCATCCTGCCTTGCGGCGTGACCTGCCCAGCCCCACTTCAATTTGGCGATACGTGTCATGACATCTATCACCCCCGTGCGCCTTCGTATCTCTTCATTGCGCACTTCATTCGCGAAGACTGATGCCCAACATTGCTCTCTCCATAGACTCTGGCCTCTGGCCTTAGCCTCTGGCCTTAGTACTCGGGCCTTAGGGTAAGTTTCCTCTAGGAATCAACCTTCTGGCGCTCCTGGACGGTCTGCGCACCGTGGCGGCATAAGCCAATCGATTGAGCCCTCTGACTAACAACTTGCGGTGTCAACTACAACGGGCGAACCCGTCACCACAGGACGTTTTAACGATTTTCTCGTTCTGTCGCCCTGCAGTGAACGTAGAAGACTTTGGACAGAACAAATCCAACGTCCAGCTACGTCACAACCCGCAAGAAGCCAACGCCTTACCGCGAGATAGCCAGTGTTACCTGGCGGGCCGACCCTCGCGCCCTTGCTTCCAATTGTGACCAGATTTCTCCGGTCTCTCGATTGGTTCCGAGTTCGAGGTCGCTTGCGCGGTCCTCTCCCTTACGAAGCGGTGAAACGGTGTGCTCCCTCTGACTAACAGTCGGGGGAGTCTGGAAGCAGTACTGTTTCCTATAGAGCGGGGGTGGTTGCGGATTTTACAACGACTGCTCTTGAAACGACCATCGGCTACCCGATCAGGGGTGAACAGCCGAGCAAAGATTCGGTATACACCGTTTCACCGCTTCGTAAGGGAGAGGACCGCCCAAGCGACCTCGAACTCGTAACCAATCGAGAGACTGGAGTAATCTGGTCGCAATTGGAAGTAAGGGCGTGAGTGTAAGCCCGCTGGCTAACACTCCTGGCTATCTCGCGGTTAAGGCGTTGGCATCTTACGGGTATGTGGCGGAGCTTGATAGTGGACTGTTTTGTCCAAGTCTTCTGCGCTCACTCCAGGGAGATAGAACGACTAATCGTTAAAACTTCCTGAGGTGACTGGTTCGCACGTTGTAGTTGACAACTCTAGTTGCTCTCTCCATGGCCCTTTGGCATATTCTAAGGCGGTTAGCACTGCTCTGCGTTAGCGAGGCACTGGTTCAAGGCCGTACGTTGCTCGTAGTAGCAACGTACGAGCACTGCATATACACAAATATAATTTAGTATTTGTATTTAACTTAGTTTGAAGCTTACATTGTTATTAAATAATATAGGTCAATAATAACGGAGATAAATTTTCCATTTTGAAGTTTTGATTTTCGCAAGGCGCTCCTAAATGGAATTTATAATAGAGATTGATTGTTGTACTTATTTTAGTGGGTAAGAAATAAGAGACTTTTGAAGAAATTGGGCGGATATAATTATTGACTTAAATTAGCTTTTGATTAATGGATGATTTGGGTTTCGGCCATCTTAAAATTACTCAGAGACCTCCAATAAGGATCGAGAAATGAAGGAAAAATATTCCATGACGAATATTTGTTCGGTGTTTGGATAGAGTTTGGTCAGTGTTTGGATACAAATTCAAGCTTGCGCTGCGGAGTGATATGAGGACGACTTTTAACTAGGTGAAATGTTGATAATAATAATAATAATGAACTCTTTAAAAGGCGAGCGTATAGCCACATGGCATAATATCACGGGATAATAGGATATCCTTGATTATATAGCGTATAAGATAACTTATTTCATTTGCCGGCGCAGCGTCTCCACTCCACAAAATGCTCTGTCCCGAGCCAGCCCTGGATGCAGCAGTCATGTCATAGTGGAACTTAGAGCGGGCTATAATAATTGAGTGCTATACATAATTTCGTGTGTGCTGTTGACCCTTGAGGAGTCCCCTCGTTGGACCCTTAAGGAGCCAACCCTGAGTGCAGCAGCCCTGTCGTAAGACAGGGCTGCTGCACTCAGAGCCTATTAAGGGGCTATCATAATTGAATGCATTTACAAAAAATCGTTTCTTTGCAGGTGACCGTTGAGGAGTCCCCTCGTCGGGAGCCAACTGTGGGTGCAGCAGCCATGTGATGGTGAAATTTAAAACGGGCTTTCATAATTGAATGCGTATACAACATTGTGTGTCTGTGCTGTTGACCGTGGAAGAGTAGGCTCGTCGGAAGCCGATCCTGGGGGTAAAGTCAGGTCATGCTCACCATAAAAAATGCATTGTCATCGAAACTTCATAGGATAAGAAGTGGTGCTAATTCAGCTTGCAAAAATTGACCTAATCAAACTAACATGCTAATATACTAACAAACATTGCAAGACAAATAAAGGTTTGTAAAAAGAAGCTGAATAAGCATGCTTACAGCTCCCGAGATGGTCAAAACTGCTTGCCAAGCACGCGAATTTTCCCCAGTTTATAGATGCTTGACAGACATGCTTAATATGTCATTAAGCCACGTCAGGCGTTGTTTGTCAAGCACGTAAGTGCCTAACAAACAATTTTGATTGTCTGGGGAGCTCTTAAGCAATGACAATTCCGAGTAACAAATTCCGAGTAATAAATACCTTATTTAGTTGTTACTTATTTTTCTAATAAAGAAAAGAAAATATATGAAACTGACTGTGTATCTAACTCGGCAAGAGTTTGGAGATTCAACATTAGATTTCCAATTATCGCAATATAAAGCCGCCTCTGAATGGTATTGACTCTAAAAACTGTAAACATGGTAGCTCACAGTGGCAGTAGCCTTAATACTTACCGCACTTATAACCTCATATTCACGATATTATTGTAGAGTGCGCTTTGAAGGTCAAAGCGGTACATCGACATGGGCGGCTCTTAGATCTTATGAGAGCTAATGGGCCCAGTGCAGTTGAACCATTATGATCCATGTGTTGCGGTTGGTCCAACTCACAGGTCAGCACCCAGCCGGCAGCCTCCACGCAGAAGTGCGAGCCCGGGTAGGACTCTATACTTGCGTGCCAGTTCCCATGGAAATCGTTCTTCGGGCCCTCCTGGACGGTTTACGCCCCCGTGCGGCGTCAGCCAATCGACTATTAATTCCGACTGATAACCGGGGGAGTCTGGAAACGGCTTTATTTCCAAACTCCCCGGGTTATCGGGGGTGGTTGTTAAACTTACGGCAACCGCTCTTAAAACGATCAATCGATTTTTCGATACAGAGTGAACAGCCGGGCAAAGGACGCCGTGGTCCGCGATAGATTCGGTAAACACCTTATCACCGCTACGTAAGAGAGAGGAACGCGCAAGCGACCGCGATCCTGTAACCAGTCGGAAAAGGGCAAAAGGGCGGTCCAGATAGTGATGAATACTACCACAAGAGCAAAGGTAGTTAAAGGATGCCCCCAAGGGGGGGTCCTATCACCACTTTTATGGAACATAGTAGTGGACAGCCTCATAAAAACACTAAATGAAAGGGGCTACACTACTATTGGTTATGCCGACGACCTAACAATAATGATAAATGGAAGCGCAGAAAACATGCTATGTAAAGTCATGCGCTCAGCTCTGCAGATAGTAGAAAAATGGTGTGACGAACATCAATTGTCAGTAAATCCGAAAAAGACAGAACTTATCCTCTTCACCAACAAGAGGAAGTTACCAGAACTACAAGTACCAAAATTATTCAACACCAAACTCTCCCTATCAACTCAAGTGAAATATCTGGGAGTCATCCTTGATAGTAAACTAAACTGGGCGAGTCATATCGAGGCCAAAACAAAGAGGGCCTGCCTAACTTTTTGACAGTGTCGGAGACTAATGGGGAAAAAATGGGGTCTCAACCCAAAAATCACACTCTGGCTGTACACATCAGTCATCAGGCCCTCGCTGACTTATGGATCAGTTGTATGGTGGCCCAGAACACAACTGACCACAGTAAAAGCAAGACTCCAGAGCCTACAACGCTTAGCGTGTGTAGCAGCCACTGGATGTATGAGAACCACACCATCGGCCGCACTAGAGTACCTACCTCCTAAACATGAGACCTCTGGATCTTGTCATCCAAGAGGAGGCTAGGGCAGCCGCTCTAAGACTAAGAGCAAATGGACTGTGGAAACAAAACACAGAAACACCACACTCAAAAATTCTGAAACGGGTTTTAGAAGAAATTCCTCTTCTGGACGCACCCATGGACAGAATAATATGCCATCATGTCTTTGATCGTAGATACAATATCCAACTCATTGCAGAACCAGCAGATCACTCTGGTACGAATGAAGTAAGGATATACACAGACGGCTCCAAAACCACTCAAGGTACAGGAGCCGGCGTCTTCTCAAATGATCTAAACATCAAAATATCAACTACCCTAGGCAACTTAAATACGATCTTCCAAGCAGAATGCATTGGCATCACCAGAGCAGCACAGGCAGTCGCAGCCAAAGATGTCGGAGACGTAAGTTTGAAATTTGTCTCCGACAGTGCCTCCGTGCTACAAGCGCTAGCAAAAAATACGATAACCTCAGTCCTCGTACTGGAATGCCACAATGCGCTTCAATGCATTGCAGGGTCAAATAAAGTGACCCTGCAATGGATTAAAGGGCACAGTGACTCACTGGGCAATGACGCGGCGGACGAACTGGCCAAAAGGGGATCAAAGGAAATAGTATATGGACCGGAACCCTTGATGCCCATTCCCCAGGCCCAAATAAAAACATGGCTACGCAGGAACACCGAAGAAACCCACCTTACAGAATGGAAAAAAAATGCAGGATGCAGGCAAACAAAGAACGCGGTTCCGGAAGCGTCCAAAAAACTTGCCCGCAACCTCACCAGATTAAAAAGGGACAAAATCCGTAAAGTCATAGGTACTATGACAGACCACTGTCCCCTAAACAAACACCTGTTTACCATAGGTGTGACAGACAGCCCTCTATGCAGAGGATGCATGGAGGAAGAAGAAACGCCACAGCATGTGATCATGGAATGCAGGAGCGTGGCAGAGCAACGGGCAAGAATACTACAATCTCCAGCATCTCTGCCGGAGGCCTGTAGCAACCCAAACAGGCTGCTAACCTTCTGGGACAGCCTGGGCTGGCTGGAGTAACATAAATGGAAACATGAGCCACGCACAACGGCCCAATCAAGAGGCCAAGTGCGGGAAAAAGCCCAGTCAAACTAACTAACTAACTAACCAGTCGGAAGGAAGGAGGTATCATGAAGGTTAATTCCAGACGGAGATATCCTTCTAAACTGGTAGTCATAGGCGAGTCTGCACGCTGGATACCTTTCCCGGTGCCTCGTCGTAAGGCGTTGGCCTCTGACGAGCAGGTGGCGTAACTATTATAGACAGTGGATTGTATTTCGTCCCAAGTCTTTTGCGCTCACCTCACGGGAGACAGAACGATCTAATAGTAGTCGACACCTCCAAGTGGGAGACTCTTATATTAGAAGTTACATGCATTTTAGTATGAAAATTTTAATGTCTTTTTTAGATGCGGTCTACATAAGACCCAAGTTTCTATTGAATAATTTGATACAGACAGAATACTGAATACTTATGAACAGATAGGATAGTCACAGACACCAACAATATTTTTTTCTTTGAAAAGATGCAATTCTCAATAAAAAATGGTAAAAACAGCATTTTTTATTTCATCAAAATCGATGTAACGACTGTTTTAAGTATTTTTGTCTATCTTATATAGTTTAGGAAATCCCTATAATTGTAGCACACATGATGCTCTAAAGAGATTCTACAACACTCGATGAAATTATTACAAAAATTGTTCCTTGTCGTCAGTATCTAAAAAAAAAAACTTTAAATTTTCGTCTGCTTTAAGAATAATAAAAGAGAATAAGAAATAAGAGAGAGAGAGAGAGAGAGATAGAGAGAGAGAGAGAGAGAGAGAGAAAGAGAGAGGAAAAGAGAGAGCTATAATAAAATTTATTTTTTAGTCATCTTTTTTAAATGTGCATGAATGCTGGATGTTTCATCGATTGTATATTTTTCTGAATATTAATATAATATTTATTGCAGGAGAGAATGAATTTAACCATGAAAAAATAATAATTAAAACCCAAATCGTTGATTTTATTGATATATGTGTCTAGAATTAGTGGGATTATTTATTGTTGAACGATTGTACATTTTTTTTAAAATATATAATTAATGAAATATAAAAAAATATCAGAACAGTGTCCTTGTGAAACAATGGTGTTGACTCTCCAGAGGTGCAGAACGGGGACCGCGCAGCGCTCGCGAAACTTTTCAAGGTGACCCCAAATTTGATGAAGCCCACGGCGAAAGTGTTTTCCAGCTCGACGTCGTTAACTCGCCTAGGGACGGCGGCGCGGGATAAACATTATTTTTATTCCCAGCACGTTTTTATTGGGTAAAAAATCGGAAGCAGAAACCAATCTCGGCGGTGTAATAATTCTCGGCTCCCCGCGGCGAGACACGCGCCGCGCTCGCCAACCGACGGTTTGGGGCTCGCGCCGCCGTTTTCCGTCTCGTGACGGTGCGAAGATTTACGCGCCTCTTCGCGGAGCGGGTAATCGCATGTAGTATGCTGGGGACTGAGTCGGGCGTGATAATGCGAAACTGGGGATTTCTATAATATACTGATACTAGAACATAAGCCCACTTATAATAAGCTCTTTGCTTAGCTTGGAAGGTAGATTTTAATGTAAGTTTTGGGGTGATCTCAAAAAGAAACAAGGTTAGCCATAAGATATATTTATTACAGAAAATGCAATATTTATCCATACTTATTTCCGTCCGATTTTGTGCTAGGAATTATTATTATTATTAGGCTACGCGGTGACAAACGGGGGGAGAAACCCTGCCTACCACCCGGGCAGTTCTAATGACATTGGTCGTTTTATCTGCCCGGGATATCACGCGTACCAGAAGGGTATTACGTGAGGGGTGGACGAACGGAGATATGGAGGAAGATTCTCCTGGTTTCTACCCCCACCGGTACCCCGTGAACCGTTTATTTAATAATAGAAATGTCAACAATTCACTTACTATCTAACATTATAAAATATACAAGTTTTAGCTTACGTACTAAAGTTATAAACATGGAGTAAAGAAAAAAGAAAAAAATAATAATTATAATTTAGTGGGGTGAATGGTAGGCGATGAGATGGTGAATCCATGCTACTGAGTGGTCCCGGGTTCCGGCTGCAAACGGCAGGGGTTCCGTCGGAGGCATCTACATCGGGAGAACCTGCAAGAAGGCACGCACCCACAGGGGCGGCTAGGTACGTCACAATACAATGTGCTAGGAATGGTAGGATACAACAGTCTTGAAACGCGTCGATATATTTCCCTAATTATATTTGCATATAAATTAATTCAAGGAACTATTTATTTGCCCGAGATACTATGTAAGTTTGAATTTTACGACTACATACCGGTAAATTACACAGCGAGGTGATCGCATCTATTCTTTAATGTGCCGTAGGTAACATCGTACAAATATTTTTGTAGGCAGGCCAGTGGGAAGGGTTATAGCTCTTCTTAATTCCTTACCCACAGAAATAGACATCTTTTGTATATCCCTTTGGCAGCTAAAAAGGCAACTCCCTGCTATCTCATGTTTATCATAATCTGTCTTTTATTTCGTTTTATATTTTTATGTTTTTTTCTTGTTCAATGTTAGCATTAATTTAGTTATGTAAGTCATTTATTTTTAGACACTCTAGCTTTAATATTCACAGGCGAATTGGATTCGTCTGTAATACTCTTGAATAATATTTGAAACTAATAAATAAATAAATAAGATAACGCAAAGAAATATCATTAGACATTTTCTCTTATATTCTGATATATTTATTATGCCATGACATGATATGACATGCCAGCGTTACCAAGAATATTTAGACGACATCGTACAATTAGAGTTGCTGACTACAACGAGCGAGCTCGTCACCTCAGGAAGTTATAACGATATTAGATCGTTATGTCTCCCGTGAGGTGAGCGTACAAGACTTTGGACAAAAACAGTCCACCGTCTAGTTACACCACACGCCCGTAAGAAGCCAACGCCCTACCGCGAGATAACCAGGTTAATCACACAGCGGGCCGACACACGCGCGCTTACTTCCAGTTGCAACTATATTACTCCGGTTTCCCGACTAGTAACAGGTTCGAGGTCGCTTACCTGGTCCTCTCCCTTACGAAGCAGTGATACGGTGTCTACCGAATCTATCGCGGACCACGGCGTCCTTTGCCCGGGTCTTCACCCGGTATCGGGAAGCCGATTGGTCGTTTCAAGAGCAGTTGCCGTAAGGGGACGTTCAAGTAATACGTAATGAAATTTGGGGGGAAAAGAGGGTATGATTTGATTTGATTTGATTTGCACGTAACATTTTTTTTTTTTAATTGTTTATTTAAAAATATTTTATTTCACTTAGGCTTCCGTTTCTAATTGCATTGCCAAAGGTTAAAATAATTATATTATTTAGTTTATTAATAATAAAAATTATTTTATTGAGTTTATTAATAATAAAAAAAAACTAAAATAGGAGAATGCATGAGAATAATGAAGTGGATGAAGCCATGAGGTGGATACTCGCGCCCACTCGCACTGAGGTGGACACTCGCGTGGCACACTCGCGCCCTCACTGCCAGATTTGGCTGACTTTTTTCGTCCTCCCGTCTGGTTACGGGTCCGAAGTCGCTTGTGCGGCCTCTACCTGGTGTTAACGGTAGTTTGATTTGAATGTATCGCGGACAATGGCGTCCTTTGTCCGTTTATCACTAAATATCGGGTAGCCGACCAGGCCGACACCAGACTGACATCCATCCTCGCTGATTAGGAAACGTATAAGATCGTTTCAAGAACCCCCCCCCCCCCCCCCCAGTTATTTGCTGGAGTGCACACTCGATAGGCTACCGCAGCACGATGCGCAAGATGGACATCCCCCAGGGTAACTGACCCACCATGCTATAGCAGGTGAAACACAGTCATTACCGGGTTCGACCTTCTTGGATGAGGCTACTGGGTAGGAGTTGAACCGTAAGTTGAGCCGACCAGAAATAATAAGCAGGTTTTAATTGCCCAATCGTACAGGAACCGTTAACTTCCCGGCCGAAGGAGCTGTGAAGTGAGCGACATATCACTCGCATGTCAGTCGCTCGCGCGGTGCGTCGCTTTATTGACACCACCTTGGACCGGTTGTTAATTGGGCCGGTTGTTATTTTAGCGGAGGGTTTTCATCCGAAACTTCATAAATTTTTTTTACATCAATTGATTTTATACATCTATAAAATCAGTCCAATACCTTTACTCAATCACAATTCAAAGGTTGCCGACCCCCGCAGCAGTGATCGTCCAGCTCTCACCTACATATCTTCCTCCCTCTTCAATATGTATAATATGTATTGCCGTCTTCGTCATGCTCGCCGTCGGATACCTTTTCCCCAGTTTTATTGGCTGGCCTGTATTCAGCTCCCCGAGAAACTATTTCCTTGCAGAAAATACGGTCCGATAGATGGAGAGGGAATTTCCACCTTTGAGAGGGTGGTGCCTGCATTTATAGACTGATAATATAGTAAACAATTAGTTTTTTTTTAAATTATTGAATCGTTGATTAAGACGACTTAAATATTAGCAATATATTTTTCAAGAGAAAATAAACTATACGTTTTTTAAATCGAGGACGTTCAGCAAGAAAGTTTCTATCAATTGAGAAGCCTATAAATATTTACCATTAATCTCTTGTTTCTACCAGATATCAGTTTGACGAATATAGTTTTTTATTATTGCGTATAGTTTATTATAATTACCACTAAAGCAAAGTAAGAATCAAAAAAGAAAAGTAAAGACGAATTGAAAAAAAAATGTATAAGAGAAATATATCACAGCCATTATAAATAGTATAGAAAACGAATTTACCGCGTGAAATTTGTAGGACCCGACGTTTCGGTGACGTTGCAGCCGCCGTTGTCTAGGGTAGACTGACAACGTCTACCCTAGTCAACGGCGGCTGCAACGTCACCGAAACGTCGGGTCATACAAATTTCACGCGGTAAATTCGTTTTCTATACTATTTATAATGTCAAACAACCGCGATAGTCTTCGATTTTATATCACAGCCATTATCAGGCTAACAGTTAGAATGTCACCGCCTAGGTGGTAAAGTGAGCCAATGACACATTTGGCATAATTGAGTTAACAGCCAGGCACGTATCCAGGGCAGGGATAGTTAGGGTTTAACGCCCCCCCCCCCACCCCCCTCTATCAATCTTGCGTATTTTCATTTAATTTTACGAGCAAATTCCAGTCTGGTGGGTGCTGCGTGCATTGTTTTAGAGAATGTCCCCACGCGAACCTAAACTCTGGATACGTGAATGTTTTAACAGCGCTGACATACCCAGATCGAAACGGGGATTCCAGTGGTTAAGAGATCTACGCGATCAATGCACTCTAAGCGGTTTTTAATCACGGGTGTGAAATGAAGTAACTCTTAACTGAAACTCGAACGCTTAAGTATAATTTTGATGATGAATAGATCCAAACTGCTTAGATTTGTATACCACCACGAAGTGTGATAGGACACCGACATAAAAACTTTGTGGTTAATAGAGACACGCTGCATGGATTTCAGCTGTATGGCAATGTGATAATTATATCGCAGCACAACTGTATAGAATAGCACTCGTTAACAGCTGTTATTATTGTAACATTTTCGCAAAATTTTCTGATGGTTCTATGAGCTCGGGGAGCTAATGGGCCCTTGCTGAGTTGGCAACGAAGACCCATTTTGTTCAGGGTTGGTCACACTCACAGGTCAACACCCATCCGGCGGCCTCCACGCATGACGTGCGAGCCCATGCAGGACTTTGGCCCTAGTTTCCCCTAGGAGTCAACCTTCTGGCGCTCCTGGACGGTCTGCACACCGGGCGGCGTAAGCCAATCGATTGTGCACTCTGACTAACATATTGAGATGTCAACCACAACGGGCGAACCCGTCACCGCAGGACGTTTTAACGATTCATCGTTCTATCGACCGTGCAGTGAGCGTAGAAGACTTTGGACATTACAAATCCGACGTCTAGCTACGCCACAACCCGCAAGAAGCCAACGCCTTTACCACGAGATAGCCAGTAATGTTACCTGGCGGGCCGACCCTCGCGCCCTTGCTTCCAATTGTGACCAGATTTCTCCGGTCTCTCGATTGGTTCCGAGTTCGAGGTCGCTTGCGCGATCCTCTCCCTTACGAAGCGGTGAAACGGTGTGCACCGAATCTATCGCGGACCAAGGCGTCCTTTGCCCGACTCTGAACCGGGATCGGATGGCCAATGGTCATTTCAAGAGCAGTCGCCGTAAGGTAGGCAACCACCCCCGCTCTATAGGAAACAATACAGTTCCCAGACTCCCCCGACTGTTAGTCGGAGAGCACAATCGATTGGCTTGCGCCGCTCGGTGCGCAGACCGTCCAGGATCGCCAGAGGTTTGATTCCCAGGGGAGACTGGTTGACCCAGTATCCTACCCAGGATTCGCACCCCATGCGTGGAGGCCATCGGATAGGTGTTGACCCGTGAGTGTGACCGACCCTGAACACATGGGTCATCGTGGCCACCTCATCATGGGCCCGTTAGCTCACACTCTGACTAACAGTCGGGGGAGTCTGGAAGCAGTGCTGTTTCCTATAGAGCGGGGTCGGTTGCGGACCTTACGGCTACTGCTCTTGAAACGACCATCGGCTACCCGATCCTGGGTGAACAGCTGGACAAAGGATTCCGTGGTCCGCGATAGATTCGATTTACACCGTTTCACCGCTACGTAAGGGAGAGGACCGCGCAAGCGGCCTCGAACATTAACCAGTCGAGAGATCGGAGTAATCCGGTCGCAATTGGAAGTAAGGACGTGAGTGTAAGCTCGCTGGGTAACATACCTGGTTATCTCGCTGATAAGGCGTTAGCCTCTTACGGGCTTGTGGCGTAGCTAGACGGTGGACTGTTTTGTCCAAGTCTTCTGCGCTCACTTCACGGGAAATAGAACGACCAATCGTTAAAACTTCCTGAGGTGACGGGTTCGCCCGTTGTAGTTGACAACTCTATTTGATGGTTCTACCCTTTGACAGAATTTAAATCCAATTCCCTTCATTTTATTCCAGCAAAAAAAAAGTTTACACAGGCGGGAATGCAACTCGCGACCTCACAACGTAAGAAGATCAGAAGAACTAACCACTACGCTAACGAGCCGGTCAATAGCTTTAACCGGCTGAAGTTGTAATGGTCAACCTGTAGCCATCGTCTATTTTAAAGACACATTCTGATGTGAGAGAAGAAAAGTACCTGAAAAAAACAAATTATAGCATACCCGGATAAAGTCCACCTCAATCCGCAACCCACCTCATAAGTGGCCATAAGTTTAATGGTATCTTTATGTATTTATGGGGAAGCCATTAAAATGTAGTGTTCCGCAAGGGTCGCGTTCGCCCGACCGCCGCCGCGCCGTGGGCCGCGCGGGAGGCGGGCGCCGCTAGCGGAATCCGAAATCAAAAATGCTCCTTGAATAGCGGAGGATGCACGTTGTTAAGTATGCGGTTTCGCGGGTACACAAATGTGCCACATTCTCAAGTCTGTGCCCTCTCATGCAGGGGCTTACATTATTTACCGCCGCTGGAGTACGATGCCACTAAGACGCTGATATAATGCGGACAGTTGGGCGGTGTCGACTACAACGGCGAACCTGTCACCCCAGGCTGGTATAACGATACGCGATCGTTCTTTCAGCCAACTTTGCTATAGCGGGGGAGCCCGTCACCTCAGGAAGTTTTAACGATTAGTCGTTCTATCTGCCTGGAGTGAGCGTAGAAGACTTGGGGACAAAACAGTCCACCATCTAGCTACGTCACAAGCCCGTAAGAGGCCAACGCCTCAACCGCGAAATAGCCAGGAGTGTTACCCAGCTGGCTTACACTCACGCCCTTAGTTACATTGCGACCAGATTACTCCAGTCTCTCGATTGGTTACGAGTTCGAGGTCGCTTGCGCGGTCCTCTCCCTTACAAAGCGGTGAAACGGTGTATACCGAATCTATCGCGGACCACAGCGTCCCTTGCCCGGTCGTCTCAAGAGCATTCGCCGTAAGGTCCGCAACCACCCCCGCTCTATAGGAAACAGTACTGCTTCCAGACTCCCCCGACTGTTAGTCAGAGTGCACAGTCGATTGGCTTACGCCGCACGGTGCGCAGACCGTCCAGGAGTGCCAAAGTTTGATTCCCAGGGGAAACTGACCATAAGGCCAGAGTCCTACCCAGGCTCGCACTTCATGCGTGGAGGCCGTCGGATAGGTGTTGACCCGTGAGTGTGACCAACCCTGAACAGAATGGGTCTTCGTGTGGCCAACTCAGCAAGGGCCCATTAACTCCCGCCGCCCGTTCTTTCAGCCGTGGGATGAACGTAAGAGACAATAAAAATCTACTGCCTAGCTATGCCAACATGCCCGTTAGAGTCCAACGCCTTACGGCGAGGCACCGGGAAAGGTACTCTGCGGGCAGCCTCGCCCACTAACTAATAGTTTTAAAAGGATATCTTCGTTCGGAATTAACCTTCAGGATATCTCCGTCATCCTGACTATTTTTGGGTCTGAAGTCACTTGTGCGGCCTCTATCTGTAATACAACAGCGGTAATTCAATTTGAATTTATCGCTGACCCGGGCGTCCTTTGCTTTAGTGTCAAGAGTCTAGGACATATAGGCCGTTTCAAGAGTGGCATGAAAACAGGTCAACACTCGCCCCCGCTGCTTAGGAGACAGACGCTGCACGTGCGTGGACGGAGCACCACATCCCGGAGGCAATCCGAGTGGCTCTTCTTCGTGGGCAGCGCATCCCTCTCGTGGCTATGAATGGGGCGTACAGGACGACGACGTCCACTCTCGCGTACGCGTCCTGCCCATCGATTTGGAGGTTTTAGAGCGTGCAGCGTTGGCGCGGTATCATCGGGGAGTCCCAGTGGTCTTTCATGGCCTCTCGGTTGACCCGGCGGGGTATCGAGCTGGGGAGTTTGCCCGCCTGATTCGTGCGGAATCCCTTCGTGTTTGGCAGGAGAGGTGGGACGCCGGCGGCACGGGCCGCCTCACCCACTGCTTTTTTCCGTCGGTAGAGGCGAGAATGAAAAATGCGTGTTTTCTGCGGTTTGATCACCATACCACCCAGCTGGTCGGGGGCCATCAGTCGGAATGCACAGTCGATTGGATAACGACACGCGGTGCACAAACCGTCCGGGAGCACCCGAAGGACGATTCCTATGGGAACTGGTCCTCAGGCACAGAGTCCTACCCGGGCTCGCGCTTCTGCTCGGAGGCTACCGGGTGGGTGCTGACCTGTGAGTTGGGCCGGCCCTAAACATGGGTCTCAGTGGCCTTACTGCACTGGGCCCATTATCTCCCGCGCTATATAATCAATGGTATCGGCAAGGAAGGACGATAGTAAATAATATATTTATTATTACATCCCTATGGGCCTATACTATTACTACCCCAGTGTAGATCAATTTTCAAACGTATTCAAGTCAAAAACGATTGCATTAAAACATATAAAGCACCAGGTTCTAATATTAAATGAAATAAAGCACATACATTAAAATAATTGGGAAATAAACGAGGTAATAATGCGCCATTAGAATAATTGGCGTAATATTGCTCAAAAACATTTTACTATTAAAACCCATAAATAATTATTACGAGCGTTTTAATTTTTCTTCGTTTATAGTTTCTATTTATTTATTCAAGTAATTGCACAGTATTAAATAATTGAAACAATAACTGAGACGTTGAAGGGAGAATAACAATAAATTTTGCAATTAGGGAGGCGGTAGTTGGGCTTACGGGGCTTACTTACAGCACATAGTATTATATACATATGTAGGTACAGTCTGACCCCTAAGAGTAAAAAATAATTCGACATGGGGGGAAAATATTATAATGTCCTCTTGGTTCAGCTCATTAAATTGAGTTCATTTTGTCATTGTTTCTCTCGCCGTAATGCGTTGGCCGCGTAACTAGACTGTGGATTTTTTCGTCCCAGGTCGTATGCGCTTTACTTACGGGAGCGATCAATATCGTTTAAACTTCTTGAGGTGACGGGTTCGCCCGTTATATGTCGACAGCTCTAGTTGTCATTAATTCTCGTTATTCATATTCTCTTGCGTTAAAATAAACAAAACTATTCGAAGCGGAGCTATAGAAGTTGTTTTCAGTGTCTCAAAATGTACTTTCTATAGGTAAATTTTGAGGTTACGTTTTGTTTCATATTTCGTTTAGTTTAACCACAAATTGTTGGTACCTACCCGTCTCAATCGTAGTCGAAATTACAGATTATTTAACGGAGGCACGACTAACGTTTTTTCTTTTTCTTTCAAGCTCACCATAATTAAATCGTCGATTTTAGGGCCGGGCCACACGATGCGGTGCGGTTGTGGCGCGGCGCCTGAGCGGTGCCGCAGCGGCGCCCTACATACAAATATCCATGGTATGTCACAGTGCGTTCCGGCGTCGCACCGCACGCAAACCAGTAGTATGCGCCGGAGCGGCACCGCTCAGTTGTTAAATGCGGTCGAAGGAGGGTACAACATGCTTGCCTGTTTCGTTGTTTTCACGTATTTTTGTTAATTTTTAATGTTTGGAGAGGATTTACTATGAACGCGAGAGTACTTTTGTTTGTTTGAATTGCTCGAATCTCTCAGCGAATCCATCCTTTTATAGCTATGCTGAAGTAATTCGTGTCAATAGTTGCATTGGTCTCGTCTCATCACTATATTGCTTCATTTTTTTTAAATTAACTAATTTACCGCTCTCCATGTCTTCATTAAGTATTTACTTTTTATTCAGTCAAATGTATCTCATTACGGTCATATTAATTGTAGCGATATATCATTACGGTCATCGCGTAGCGATTTGTAATTAACGATTATGAAAATAGAAGCTATTGAGAAATCAGGTAGACACCTAAAAATAAATGTAATAATTTTCTAAGGGTTTTGATAATTTGCGTGAGGAAGTGGAGAGCCGCAAATTTATATTAAAAGAGCCGCATGCGGCTCACGAGCCGCAGTTTGCCGACCCCTGCCCTAGGGGATATTCGGTAATTAGCCATATTTAATAAGATATAAGTAAGAAACGGCTCATAATTGAAATCAGTCGTTCAAGTAATAAATGTTCTAAATAAAGAGGTTTTTCCATTGATATCTGGTTTACAGCTATTAGAAAAAATGCCCATTCTCTTTTATCTCCCTCAATCACATCTCCCTTTAGTCACAATAATCTATAAAATGCATGCTTGTCAAGCATCTCGTCGCGGGCTGGGAGGGGATCGTAATCCGCAGGAAATTGCAAATATATATTTTTAATATTTACTCAAAGTGCTCCCTATATTTTTAATATTTACTAAGGGGCTCCCTAGACGATCAAGCATGCTTGTCAAGCATCGCGTCGCGGGCTGGGAGGGGATCGTAAACCGCAGGAATTACGCAAATATATATTTTTAAAATTTACTAAAAATGCCTAATTGTGTACCAGGGAGTCACGTCATTCATCAAACAATTACGTCTAATTAACGTGACTCCCTGGTATAAACTACAAAATTAGGCATTTTTAGTAAATATTTAAAATATATATTTGCATAATTCCTGCGGTTTACGATCCCCTCCCAGCCCGCGACGCGATGCTTGACAGGCATGCTTGATCGTCTAGGGAGCCCCTTACACATAGCCTCCTTATTCCCTCTGTCCCAACAATGATCATTGTACCCATACAATTTATGGGATGAAATATTAGTTTCTAATGTTTAGCTCATTGTAAGTTTTGTGTCGGTTTGTCCCACTAACAACCTATGTCCCACTAACCACTAACGTTCAATGCTGTCCCACTAAAAACCTAATTCCCAATAAAAATCCAAGAAACCACCTGGCAAAAACCACCCTTATTGAATGGATAGCCAAAAGGAAAAAAGTAGAAGAAGAAGACTTCATCGTTTATCTATCTCTTATAGAAAAGCTTCCTAAAATCTCTTTTCAATTCTGTCTCTTTATTTCGTGTTGTTTCGTCAGACTTTTGAAGAGCGTTTTATACGGCTTATTATAGAGAGAATATGTGCGGTTTGTTCATCACTCGAGGCGGCTCTTCGCCGAAATGAGCCCGCCTTTCAGCGGCACCCTTTCAGGCGCTGCCTTTACCATTATCTACATGAGATCGGACCACAGACGGCTGAAAGAAACGGCTCCAATGCCTCAAGACGCCGCGCCGCCGCGCTATGCCGCTCTGCACCTCTAGACACACTTAACAAGGTGACGTCATTCCGGCTGCTTTCACTTCGCGCTACTTAGCATCGCGCAAAGGATTTTCGCTGGGCATAACTGCAGTATATGAAGAGAATAACTGCAGTATAGGAAACTTTCTCAAAAAAAATGCACACTGATAGATTCGATCAAGTTAATGCTAAATCTGAAAGGAAATAGCGTCGGACACTTGAAATTAGCAATATTTCGAGACATTAAAGTTTCAAAGTTACGTACATATGTACCTACTATGTTTGTGACAATATTCGATATTCGATATATCTGCAGTATAGGAACCTCTCCTGGATTTTTGATTTTTTAACGTCACCGGACTATATTCGGCAAGCAGTTTCCGAATCTGCAATAATATTTTGTCGCTCTCAATAAATAAGCGAGATATAGGCATTTAAAGTTTGCATACTAAACGTCAAAAAAACGGCCATATTGCTTCAGAATATGGCCGTGTCGGAATATAGTCGATATATCGCGAGTTCTCTAATATCGATAACAATTCGCGATATTACAAAAATGATGGCATGGTCGTGAAAAAACATGTGCGATATTTTTTAAAAAAACACTATTTTCGAGGTTTTTTTCAATGACTTTGCGTTTTGATATCAAAAGGTATCCTGAAACAATAGAAAATTCCTAAATATTTGAATGTCACCGCAAGCAAAAATTTTTTTTCGAATTTCGCGCGGAATTAAAAAAAAAATTTGCCTGCGGCGCTATTGATGTTGACATGACAATGTGTTAGCGATATTTCGGTTTTTTTTCATGGTTTTTACTAAATGACTTTGGTGATAATGACAAAAGGTAACCTGACACAAACGAAATTTCTTCAATATCAAATTAACACCATGTCTTAGTGCCATGTGTTAGCGATCATTCAAAACAATTGGACAATTTTCGAAGTTTTTACAAAATTACTTGGTGTATTGATGACAAAAGGTAACCTAAAACAAACGACATTTCAGGATATCTTCTGTCACCAATATGCAAAGTCAATTGAAAAGACATCGAAAATAGTGCCCTTTTTTAATTTTCACGAAAATATGTATTTTTCCAATCGTTTTTTTTTTATATTTCGATTAATCTAAAAACTTTGCAAATTGTCATAATTTCTGTAATATCGCTAATTGTTATCGATATTTCGATATACTCGAAAGTGTCCAACACGGTATGTACAAACAAAATGGCCGCAACTTTCTTGATATTGGGATGAAAAATTTGAACGCCTATATCTCGCTTATTTATTGAGATCGAATAAAAATTATAGAAGATTCGGAATCAGCGTGGTGAATATAGCATGGTGAATTTTATTTTGGCCTATTTGTTTACATATAAAATTTAAACTTTGAATGCCTATATCTCGCTTATTTATAGCGACCGACACAAGTTTCTTCCAGATTTAGCGTTAAAATGCTACAATCTATTAGTCTATTTTTTTTTTGAGAGAGTTTCTTAAACTGCAGTTATTTCCGATATTCACCCGACTATGAATACCACGCTGATTATATTTAAGATACTTATCGAATACGCTCACACAAGAAATGTACAAACAAAATGGCCGTCGTTTGTTGACATACGGAATAAAACTTTGAATGTCTATATCTCGCTTATTTATTGAGACCAAATAAATATTATTTCAGATTCGGAATCAGCGTGGGGAATATAGTCGGATGACGTAACAATTTAGGAGATGTTCCTATACTACAGCTATACCTAACGTGACCATACGTTCAGCTTTGGGCGCTCGCTTTCAGGCTGTCAGTCCCGCTGTCCCCAGCGAGAGCAAAAATTCCCCGCTTTCGCAAACACACCAAAAGGTAATTTAAGTCCAAAAGATGACAAAATCACAAGCTGGAATTCTGAAAATGTTGCTGCTGAAGACCGTTGGATGGAGTTGTTCAAACACGTGCGAAAAAATCGTGTCTGTAAAAGAGGGCTCAGGCCTTTTGTCCACTGCTCGGTTTTTTCGCTGTACGACGCGTTAGGTACATACATTTTGTAAACAACTTCTAGGTGACGGAGTAATTGTCAAGCTGGCAAACATTGTCAAGCAAGCTCTCAAACATTGTCATACAACACTGATACAAATTTCGCCGTAAATAAACACGTCTCGCCGAGGGGGAAATACGACGCATACGGCGGCGGCACCGTGCCGAGTTTCCGCAGTGTCCGGGGACAAGCTTCCATAGTGATCCATACCCAACTGACGACACGGCGAATTTTCCGTGGATTTTCACGGCGAAAAAAACGTGTGTGGATAAGAAGGCTCAATCTGTATGTAGGTCCCAGCAAATGTTACTGTCTGCCCTTGCTACACAGTGCCGGATTTAGGAGAGGGCATCCGGGGCTACAGCCCCGGGGCCTCCACAAAAGAGGGGCCCCCGCAATAGACTTCGGAAAAAAATCTTTCAAATTCCGACGAATAAACTAGTAAACAACTTTCCCTGTGATTTTTTTTTTGCTGTTTTGCCTTTACCTACAGTACTTTGTGCAAACAGGATAATATTAAAAAAAAAAACGATTATGGTTGTTAATTTTATTTTACCGGCCTACCAACCGACGAGGAGGTTTATTAAGGACAAAGTATTGTGATGACGCAATTTTTTTCCAAGATGAATACATATAGGTACATTTTAACCCCCCCCCCCCCCCCCCCCCACCACCCGAGACGATTAAGACCATTCCCAGACCGAAGTGTGTGTATTCCTCCTTTGGTGGGGGTATTTTGCCCCACGAATTTCTGGACGTAGTTTTACCTAGATAATAAAACGCTGGCGTAAAGAAACCTCTCCCATATGGTCTCAAATTATTTGTCATTGAGTCATGGTACGGTTGTTAGCACATGTAGAGATAATATTTTTACTAAGAAAATATTTTTTTTTATTATAGTAAAGGTAAAAAAACCTTTAACTCACAAAAACGTTTATTGAATTCTCTTTACAATAATAATTAAAATCCCCACAAGTTTTCTAGCTCCGGTATTTCAAAGAACCCTCTCTTAGAAATGATTTTTGGTTCTTTTATCGGCTCTTTGATGTCTGACCATGGATAAAAAAGGCAATCAGGTTTTTCTGGCCATTTACACGATTTCTTGGATCGCACCATTGCCGAAATAGTGGCCCCTGATTCATTAAATCCCAGAATTTTCCCTGGGAATTTTTCCCCTTCGTACATAAAAATAACGTGCTGTCCAATTTTTCTTGGAATTACAGGAATGCTCACAGGTTCTGCATTTTCCTCAAGGAAATTGTCATCGAGGTCATCATCAAGGAAATTGTCATCGAGGTCAGAGGAGTCTCTTAGAGAAATTTTAATACTTTCATCATCACTTGATGCAAGATTGTCAGCATTGTCCATTGGCCTTGTCTTCTTGCGAGAAGTCTGTTGTTTCGAAGTGGATGGACCTTGTGTGAGTAGGGTTTCCACTTCACCGGTGACGCTTTTTCCAGGCTGAACATTCAATTTTTTTCGGGTGTTCCTTGCTTTGGTCATTGTCAATAAACTCCTTGTTTATTCCAGAAATTCTGTAAATGAGGATTCGACGACCTGACTATTACCTGGCCGAGCAGGAAGCCTGGAAAGAACTTCATTGACGTTTATTGGGACTATGCCACATTTTTCAAAACCTGCCATAAGATTTTCCTTCTTTTTTGGTTCCAATGCGTCTATGAGCCTTTTCAAAAGCATAGGAAAATGCTGTTTTTGTAACACTGTGCATCTCGTGCCCTCAGCTGTCTCTTTCCACTCTGAAAGTATTTTTCGCCATGCAACTTTCATGGGATGAAAGAACGCCACATCAAGTGGCTGCGAAATATGCGTACTGTTAGGAGGTAGGCACACATATTCAATGTCATGATCTTGACATAGTTTTAGTACATCCACAGTTATACGTGTGGATAAATTATCGCAGATGACAACCTTTTTACCGGAAAGTTTTTTCAGTCTTGGCAACAATAAGCCCTCGAACCAATCGGTAAATGCTACAAAGTCGAACCATCCGCTAGAATTGTTTCCATAGCGACAATTCGCTGGCCCATTTTCGGTCCACGTGTTCCACAGGCAAGTAGAGCGGTATAGAACATAAGGCGGAAGTAACTCTCCGAGAGCGTTCCCACAAAACATCAGGGAAATCGAAGTTTTCGAGGAATTTCTTATCATCTCAGGGTATTTTGTGCCTCTTTTTACCATAACTTTTTTCAAACCTGGGTTGTCTACTAAGTTGCTTTCATCAAAGTTCCAAATATTTTGGGGTGGAACATCTTTGATTACTTCACGTAAATTTTCAATGTAGCTACGTAGCACTTCTTCGTTCACAGCAGCCCTCTCTCTTCTTATGTTGTTGGCAAAACGCTGGACAACTTCCGGTGACGCTTCAAAAAGGATCTGGCCCAGTCTATCCCCGGTGTATTGTTTTTGAAGTTCTTGACTGTCCTTCCACATTTGCGTAGGTATGATTTGACTATCATTCTTAGGTCGAATGTATCGACCGGGAATCCGTAGTCGCTGAATCGCATCATACAAGTCACAAATGAATTCTCTTCATTTAGGCTGAATATAGTCTGATGACCCGGCTTCTTGTTGTGATAAGACTTCAGTTTATTTAGGAGGGTACGACGAGGAACGCTGTATTTTTTTTCGGCTGCACGTTGAGTTATGTGTCCATTTGTCATTTGTGGCGTTGGTCTCTAACGGGTTGTGGCGTAGCTAGACGTCGGATTGTTATGTCCAAAGTCTTCTACGCTCACTGCACGGTCGATAGAACGATGAATCGTTAAAACGTCCTGCGGTGACGGGTTCGCCTGTTGTGGTTGACATCTCAATATGTCCATTTGTCAGTTCTTGCAAACATACTGCAAGGGTCGCGTCAGTATAGTCTCTATAGCGCCTGCTGCCTAGAGTCCTCTTGTACGTTCGTGGCATATCTGTAAATAATTCAGTTTTTAATAAACTTAGAACTTGTGCCTTTACATTAGCCTTTACAAATATTATCTTTGAATAACAAATTAGTATGGGGAGTAGACTTTGCTCCAGTAGATTTTTATACTGAAACAACAAATTTGCCTTGGGGGCGACTTTACCCCACGGAGCAAAGTGTCCCCAAATCGGAGAAAAGTAACCTCACTTTTTTAATCTAGCGAATAATAAAAAACGCTTGCGACTTCGATTATGATTAAGTAATATGTTATTAAAAACTATGTACAGGATAGAACAAAAGCACACTTACCTCCATGCAGTTCCCACAACTATGTAGATGAATACTTGAAATTTTGAGAGTACCTTGTCATGCATTTCGCGCTACAACAAGAAAACAGCTGCAAATTGTCATAGACAATGTAGTCAAGTGTAGTGATGGGACAAAAAAATGTTGCCAGTGTAATAAAGTTCAAGAAAATGCAAACACCTTAAACATATTTATCCGTTTAAAGAAAAAATGGCGGTATTCAACTAAATACACATTTGGGGCAAAGTAGGTAGTTCGGGAGCAAATTAACCCCACGCGACGGTAATGGTCTTCAAATTCGGTACCCAGATGCCTTGTTGGACCGAAATCACATTGTGAAATTTTGGCTAAAATATCTCCTATACAAGCGACACAAATAATATATTAAAGTCTGCCATATTAAAGAAAATACTACATAATTTATGAAAAATACCATTTTAACACCACAGAAAATACTACAAATTAGCGGGGGAAATGTTGAGTTGGCGCGCAGGGGGGGGTTGTCTACTTGATGGAAAAGTCTTGGCGAAACACAACCAATTTTTTATTGACACCCACGGAACCTAGATAGAGCTTATCAATGAAAAAAAAGAATTTTATTTTATTTTGAATATCATTTCATTTTCGATTGAAATTTTCCAAATATTACAAACTGTTCTTTACTTTCACTTCCAGTTCAAATTCCAGTTAAATTATTTTTTTTGTTACTGAGTCCCACGATTGCCAATTGAATATCAACAACTAAATTCCATGATTGTTAAAATCAATAATTTTAATTTTGACAACTTACTTCCAGACTTATTTATATTATTAGAATAAAAATACGAAAAAAATATATATTCAACAATGCCATCTTCCACCGTAGTGTGTAACTATTACCCAAACATTTCCCTGACACCCAAGACACAAACCACAGGCAAAATAATACGAATTCATTAAACATAATAGAATTTATTTTCTAAATCATACTCCAGGAGAGAATACTTTCACTCCGCGATCCAGAAGCTTAAAATGATACCGCCTCTCTATTCCTTCCAACAATGGACCGTTCTTTAAAAAATGGATGTGTCCTGAAACATGACTACTTATACCAGTTACTAGAGGAGATATTTCACAAACAGTATCGGATAAATGGTCCAGAATATTCGATAGCATCAAATCAGTACTTTCTTCAGAGCTCACATGAGTATTTATGACTAAACCGCACTTAGGAGTATCGAGTATTAATATTTTAATATTCTGTACGAATAAATTTAGCGTTCTGATATCATATCCTAAATCGAGCAGATGTGTCAAACCGTCAAACATTATTGTGGTGCCTTCCGAAATTATCTTTGTCATTTTCAAGTAGATATTTTTCAAAAAAAATTCATCTGCGCTAAAAACGGGCTCGTCTTTTAGTATTGCCGTAAAGTCTATAAGGGTTACAAGTCCCCGTTCAATATTTTGTCTCAAATTGTATCCCAATTTCAATCCGACGTTTTGATAGTGTGAAATGTCTCCGTGCGTAAGAACCAAACACACTTTTTTCCGCTCCTTTAATTCTTTCGCCAGTAAGCAGCTGATGACAAAGGTCGCTTCACTCCCGGAATGCTCTTTGATCAGGAGGAATTTTCCAGAGAGGTCGCCCTTATCGAGCTCCAGGGCTGATATCACATCGAGCGACATTCTGGAACAATAATATATTATTTAACCCTTGGAGTATTTTCATGGATGCATCTGTCTTTTTTGCAGGATTTTCGGCGACATCGACTTAAAGTACTATAACTACGAAACTACATACTACACCAATCATAAAAAGAACAACTGCACAATGATTGCATTGAAATTTCGAATATAGAATATTGAAATATCATTTTGTAAAACAATTAGATAATTATGAATTAAATATGGGAACGTCAAAGAAGTGAAAAAAACGCGGAACCAGATCTGGTCGTATCATACTCAACGGATAATTGTTTCACAACCAGATTTGGTCGTATCATACTCAACGGGTTAATATGACTATTAATTATATAGCGCAGGGGTTCCCAAACTGATTGACCCCGCGACCCACTTTTTAAAATCCCAATATTTTGCGACCCAGTGAGAACTTTTTCAGAGAAGTTAGTAAAAAAATATATATATATAAATAATTCATTTGTAAGTATCATAAGTAGGTCTTTATTTTTATAAGAAATTGTAATGTGCGACAACATAAAAAATAGAACCTAAGAACTACGTTTATATACCTACCTACCTACCTACTTTGAAAATCATAACCCTATGATTTCATCGTACCTACCCATGTACGGCGAAATAATTCAGTGTGACTGATGAGCATGCTTTCTATTTTTCAAAATTACAGCTTCTACGTCAACTTTAATGCGAGATATTTTTAAGCGCAGAGAATTTGACAAATCTAGCTTTTTCCTGTACTTTGTCTTATACTTGTCATAGCAGAAAAACCTACTTCACACAAATACGACGTTGTAAATGGGAGTAGAACTTTTACTGCCTCAGCATAAATGTGCGGATGTGTAGCACGTAGAGATAGCCGGAATTGGGCCAAGCGTTGGCGATTGAATGTATTCTATAAATAGGTATCTTCTGAAAAGTCAATTAACTCTTCATCGGCATTAGTTGAATGTTCGAAATCGCATTTTAACAAATTCAAATCATCGGAAATTGCTTTTATTAAGTTACTGGATGGTTGCAGTTGATTTTCGTTTATGAATGTATCTAAAGCTGGAAAGCAGACGAACTTTCGCTGTTTAGTGTTATTCTGCCACAACACAAGTTTTCTCATTAATGCTATTCTATTCTTTTTAAGTGCTATCTTTATTTAAATTTTTTTATTTTATTTAATTATATTGTCTGTAGGTATCCTAAATACACTTAGACTCGTCATTCTATCTCTTCGTCTATCTGCCATATACCCTAAGTTCATACGTTGTGTTCGCGACCCACCTGGAATCGGCTCGCGACTCACCAGTGGGTCGCGACCCACACTTTGGGAACCTCTGATATAGCGTATTAGATTGGTCAACGTCATACTACGATTTAGCAACTACAATTTTACTACGAAACGCAACATGTAGCATGACACTCATAGTATCGAAAATTGATTAATCAATTATGATGTTCAATATGGCGACTTTCGTGTTATAACAATATAGCGGCGCACTGTAGATGGCGCTCTAAACGCTCCCATAGGGTATAAAAAACAAACAAATTTTTAAATCATAGCTATTAACTTTAATAGTGTGCGTACCCCCTAATAAATAAAATACAAACGGAGCTGCCATGGAATTCACCAATACTACTATTACACTTTTGGGGGTGATCGGTGGATTCCGGACTAACGACCAGCTGTGGTAGGTTTAGGAGAGCTGCTTTGCCACATGTGAGCGTTCACCTTACCACCCATTCACTCCCCCTTCAAAGCCATAGAATATGATATGCGGAAATCGCAGTTTTGGATATTTTTTCTAGGTAGGTGTTGATTATTTTCCTGGAGAGACCAAGATCTTTAAAGAGGTGAAACAGAAATTTGGCTGACAGACCACAAGCCCCAACTTCCACAGCGTGAAGGTGATCAGTGAAGCCGTTCCGGGTGACGGCATTTGCGAGATCATGGTTTTTATTTAGTATGCACTCGTCTTTTGGGATATTTGATTCCCTTTAATTAATAATCCTTTAATTAATTTTACTTTTCTTTGCATCGGTTTTATATGCATTATAGAAACATTTCTCGAAAATCAAAAAAAAAATAAAACACTACTAGATTTAATCTTTGTAATACTAAATGATGTGATAGAAAAAATCCTCAGACATGCAAACAAATTTACATACAAAAAAAATTTTTTTTTACTTGATTTTTAGGATTGTTAAACTACCGACATATACAGGGTGCGGCAGTGAAACCTTCATTTTATAAATAACTAATAATAAAAATACGCATTTTATAAAAAATTATATGGTAACAAAAAAAAATATGCATCCGTATATTTAAGTTATTTTAAAATATTTGACTGCCGCCACAGACAAAATATTTGAATCCTATAGGTGTTTATGTTATTTTTTTTTTTATTAACTTAACCTACTGAAGGCCGAATAAAGATTATTGCAGATTCGGAATCAGCGTGGTGAAGATAGCCGGTTGACTTTAAAAAATCAACAAAGTAGAAAACGTTCCTATAATTAGTAGTAATGAGTAAATAACAGGATTGCGATGATTTAAATCATTTGATTTAATCGGTGATTTAAATCGCGATTTAAATCAAGTGATTTAAAAACCAAAAACAATGATTTAATTCAATATTTTTTTACTGCCACCATAAAATGACAACCTCAGCCAAAAAATGTTAAGGGACTTCCTCCAACATTAGTTGATAAACAAGTCATAGAGTAAACCACCCCTACTGATTGGTGGATAGCGATACTAATATGAAAAAATGTTTAACCGAAGAAGAATTGGATATAATCAAGCAACTGCTAAGTACAGTTGCTTCATCCGCTGGGGTCGAAAGAATATTTTCGGCATTCAATTTGGTGCACAGCAAAATAAGAAATAGGTTAGGCAACGAGAAAGCGGCTAAATTAGTCTTCCTTTTGAAAAAACTAAATTCGAACAAATTACAAAGCCAATAACATCTAAGTTACTGTTACTAATATAATAATGTAAGTATAATGTAAATATTAGTAGGTGACTGCGACTGCGGTGAAACCCATATGGTTAAATTTATGTTAATTTATTAATTTTAAGACGTTTTTTCCTTGTTCACTTCTTGATAAATATGACAAAAACGCTACAGTATGTCCGTTTTTAAAAAAATGATTGAAAAATGTTTTTGATTTAGAAGAAGTAAGAACTCCTTGATTTTTGTATATTTTACAATACTTTTGTTAAATAAATGGCAAATAAATATACTACTGGGTTTTTACTTTTTAGAAGAACTAATATATTATGTTGATCTTTGTTAAATTTATTAAAACATATTTAAATAAATAACAATTGTATTGTGTTTCCCTGACTTCCAAATGTAAAAAAATACAAATATTTTTAAAAAAACTGATTTAAATAAAAAAAACCAATTTAAATCAAATTAATACGATTTTTTTATTTTTTTAAAAAAAGTCATGATTTTTATCAATCCTGGTAAATAAACAAATAAATAAAAATTTTATTAAAAAAAACTGGTACGCACTATAAGGTAACAACTTTGTCATACATTTATATGAATTTTTCGGTGCTGGTTTTTGGAGCAATCGCTAACTACTAACGATCAATCCCATTAGGCTACTGTTATCACGCGTTATCAAAAAGAACCACGTTTGGTTGACTGACAATCATGTGACGCCATAAAAATAATGATGATAAGGCGATGTGGAACACTTACGCTGTTTTACAACGACGGTCGACCGGCGACCGGAGAGAATCGAAGGTTATGAGGAAATTGTTTGCTCCTTCAATTTGACCGTTGTGCAGCTGTGTACGCAGGTGTGACGGTCAGCAGCATTAGCGACATAAACGCGGACGACAGTGCACGAGACAGGCGCCTTTTTTCACCAAAGTAAGTTATCTCGTTCAATAAATAATTTATTCTTTCGCGTAAACTCGAAGAAGAAATTCCGATGACATTTGTGACAGCACAAATTGACTCCTTCTTGTCGCAACAATTGGCTGCGTTCAGTAGTTACCTGTCGTGTAGCAATAGGTGCGGTTTACACTATTTCCATTTTCAAATTTATCAATTGTAAAATTAGTAACCGCATAAAAGTTTCATTATAAGCGACCTAAAAATATTACCAACAAAAACATGTAAAATGATTTAATCTGATTATTGTCATCAATATTACTTATACCAATAATCCATTAGATTAATTAATAATAATACATTACATACATTAATACTACAATATTTAATAAATTAATTAATTAATAATACTTTGATTTAATTCAAGAAAGTCCTGCCAATTAAAGCTGTGATTAAAAGGGGTCCCATCAAACTTGCAGAAGGCAAATTTGCTGACGGCAATCTTGCAGACGGCATTCTTGCAGGCGGCAGTTTTGCAGAAGGCAATCTTGCAGAAGGCAGTTTTGCAAATGTCAAAATGACCTAACCTAACCTAACAGAAAAACTTAAAACATTTTTTTTAATGTTTAGTTTGATGTATAAAAGTCATCCACTACAAGGATGCCGGTAATTAATGTCACTTCGATTTTAGGGAAAGAAAAACCTAACCTAACCTAACAGAAAAACTTAAAAACTGTACTGAAGGTTGCCGCCTGCAAGTTGCTTCCTGCAAGGTTGCACAAACTTAATAGCAAGGTTGCCTCCTGCAAATCTGCCCTCAACAAATTTGGACCTGTCAAAAGTGACATTTGTGCAAAATTGCCGCATGCAAAACTGGCGCCCCCCATTAAAAGTAAAGTAAAACTTTTTGTAGGTGCCGCCGACGGCGATGTAGTTCCTGAAAGGTGTGAAGCGAAAGACGTACCGCTCGAGCGAGCATACGTATGAGCTCGATGTGTGAGAGGTGAGGGAGAGAACATGGCTTAGTGCACAGCAATCTTAAACCTTGCATATTTTGACAACCGTGGGCTGAGCGGCGGGAATATTAAACGCGTTATTTTTTGGTTTATTTTTCATTCAAAAGACACTTCTACATATTATAAATAGGAGAAAACGAATTTACCGCGTGAAGTTTGTAGCACCAGACGAAGCGGCGTACTGATATTAGCTGCAGCGCATCTGCGACTACTGGACCGCATACAGCTCAAACGGAACGCAGGTTAAACTGACATTACCGCTCCCTATCACTAAACGTCAAATTCGAAATGTCAAAGTTGACATCGCCCGCCGATTTTTCACTTTTCGTTTTAAATAGATATTTTATTTATTATTATATTTGAACAGTAAAACTAAGATGTGCGTTAATATACTGCTCCGAGCCATTGTGTCTCTGGTCTGTAAAATAATGTAATAAAACGCAGTGTCTGTTTTTGTACCGCTTAAACATTTCGACCCTTTTAACCCGGTTAATTTGCATTTCTTGAAATTTTAATGAAAGTCTGAGTTACATGGAAGCAAGTTCACTTTCACGCCTATTGGAATTTCAGTATGTATCTAATTATAACTTTAAAAATATGCAATTAATCATATTTAGAAGTGACAATATTTCAGGAAGCACTTTCAGTTAAAGATAATTAGTAGTGCCAAGGACGACCGATGTTTTCGCGCCCGTTATGTCATATGACGCATTCTGTTCAATTTATTTTAGGAAGGTTGAAGACTACGAACGAATTTTTCGGGAGAAAAGTAAATTTTAAAAATAGGATTTAGAAAGTGATCTTGGAGGCGCTTTTTAAAAATGGAGGCCACACTCGAGAAGCATACTCCACTTCCGAACTTGCGTAACGTTTTAAATAAGTATTTTGAATTACGCGTTCGCTTGCACATTTTATAAAAGAGCTGAAAGTAGAGCTTACTAATACTTGGGGCTTTTTTACTTTTTTAAATGATTGATTTTGATTAGTGCAGCTTCTCTTACTAACTATCCTTTCAATAAACCAACCGCCCACGATGACTGCAAGATTATATGACTAGGTGCAGTAATCGGCCAGTAAAATTAAAACCAGGAACAAGCAAATCGCTGAACGGACCAATCTGATCTCGGCTAGGTTGCATTGGTTTGTCTCTCACGGCCCTCTATTATGTATTATACATACTTTTAAAATCCAATCCAACAGCAGCAGCCTGATATTTGTACTTTTACAACAGACATTTTCGAAAAATTGAAATCAATGTTAACTAGCCAAAAAAAATGGCATAAATATCATAGATCAATACAAACATAGAATAGAATAAAATTTGATTATGCAAATTGTATAACTACAAAAGTGTTATAGATCGGGAGATAGTGACAGAAAATTCCAAGTAATTTCTTACAAGTATGGCGACCATTCAGGAGTCAAATTAGGTAATTATTGATTATTAAAAAATGGTCATAGCACTGGTCGTCGGGGCGTAATTGCAGGGTAATTATTTCAACTTGTCGGAAAAATTACATATTTCAAATGATTGGCTACACAAGATATTTGTATTTATTGGTTGTCGAGAAATAATAAATAAACCCTAGCAAAATGCCATACTTTTATGGTGGGGCTTATGGTGGGCCATACCAATTAGAACACGTGTTTTTTTCCTCTTTGTTACAGGCAAATTGTTGTTTTAAACTACTTAATTATATTTGAATAAACATTCACGAAAATCACTATGCCATATCGCTTCCGCGGTTCCAAATAACCGCCATACCTTACGCAAAGAAGCGGATTTATTGAGTAATGATTTGCTACAGTATGGCACTTTAAATGTGGTAAGTTTGTAATACAATGAGACTGTTAATATATTTGCCATACTTCTAAAGGAGTGCAAAAGTGGTGCCATACTTGAAATCGGTTTTTTCTAAACATTTTTAACCCCTCCTCTCGCGAAGTAAAAATTCAGCTATCACTTTTGCGCGCGACATTTTCGCGTGTAGAATCGACGCGAGTCTACGACCTTGATACAAACGACCATAACTTGTAAACCACTATACGGATCATAAAAAAATTACTGTAAAATGATCGCATTGAAATTTGACATATAAAAAATTATAACTTGGAAATTGGGGGAGTCGGCCGTTGGTCCCGCAAGGGATGTTAGGGAGTTACCGGGTTAAGATACGACTGTAGAAGGCGTAAAATTATTTATCACAGTATGGAATTATTGTATTAAGCTTGTTTTAATACGAGTGTATCTGAAAAAAAAATCATGTTGCGACCATGGGACTGAACATTGTCACACTCGCAAGATGTAACAAAAACAACTTTGTGATCTCAAACGAAATGGTTTCAGTGATAGTAACCACTCGGTACTACACCTTTGTAAGGAATACATTTTTAAAGTCGATCTAGTCGAACTCATAAAGACAACTTTCCGAAGAATGTTAACGAGAGACATAAAAATTACACAAATTACTTAGACCCTTTAGGATTTAATTTGAAATCCTTAATATGCCAAGAGCCAATATTCTTTCCCTGAGCATTAACCAACTCGTATACCAGAGCCGACAGTTTCTTGACTATCCGACATTTTTCATAACGTGGGGCAAACTTTGAAATAAAATAATTCCCCGCATTGCTCAAGAAGTACGTTTTCTTGTAAACCGTATCGCCCACCTCAAACTCCGCAGGACGGTGTTTACGGTCATAATACGTTTTATTGTGAGCATGCGCATTATCAAGTTTCTTCCTCACGGTATGAAAAACACCGGAAAGTTCGCTCATATCTTGAGCGTAGGACAAACGACTGCCAAAAAGGACCTCAGCTTGGGACTCAGGAGATTGAGTATAAAACGAACCGTCTAAGATAGGTTCTCGACCATGAACCAAGAAGAAAGGACTGAAACCCGTAGCCTCCGAAACGGCCGAATTGATCGCCATCTGAATGGCAGAAAGGTGACAGAACCATATTAGCCACTGTCCGTCGGTCTTCTAGAGCTTAAATACTGAAGTGGTCCAGTTTGCTCTCGTACGTAGGAAGACCAAACGTCCGCGGTAATTAATGTGTTTTAAAAAACGCCTTTGGATACATTCTATCCTGCTTCTGTAGACTGAATATTGCGGATTCCAAATTGAGGACGCAAATTCCACGGTACTGCGAACGTAAGCGAAATATAACATCTTCAGGACATTTATATTGGAGAAAGGTCTTGAGATACGGGTCACCAATCCTAGTGTTCTCAAAGCTCGGATAGCCATACTTTCTATATGCTGATCGAAAAGCAACTTATGATCAATTTGTACTCCGAGGTCGTGAATACATTTTAGATTAGGGATCACTTCACCATTAATGCGATAACTGAACTTCACCAAGTCTCTCTTTCGGCTGAAGCTTATACTGTTACATTTAGTAGCATTTAGAGAGTTATAAAATTGGCCAGTATGGCGGTTATTTGGAACCTACCTAATTTGGACATAGTGACTTTCATGAATGTTTATTTAAAAGTAATAAAAAATAAAAAAAAGTGGCTGTCACAAATAAGAAAAAAAACACGTATTCTAATTGGTATGGCGGGCCATAAGCCCCATCATAAAAGTATGGCATTTCACTAGAGTAGATTCATTATTTATCAACAACTGAAAAATACAAAAATGTGTATGTAACAAATAGTTTCAAAACCATAATTTTTCCGACAAGTTTAATTAATTACTGCGATTACACCCAAACGACCAGCGCTATGACCATTTTTTTTAAATCAATTATCTAATTTGACTACTGAATGGTGGCCATACTTGTAAAAAATTACTTCTAATTTTCTGTCACTATCTCCCGGCCTATGTGGTATAAAGATATAAGTTGGTAATCACAATTTCCCCCTTGATTATTAATAAATCACTATTTGGTAATATGAAAGCATTAATGTTTCAATTTAAATACATAATTGTGTGTGTGCAGGCGCATCGTGCGTGCATGCGAGCGCGTGTGAGTGTGTTCACATGCATGTGACATCACCCCATTTTCATCAACTAACTTTTCTAACAATATTTTTTTTGCAGTTCCACTTAGCAAGTTGAGTGTTGATTGCTATTTTTTATATACCTGAGCCTGAATCATCATCGGATTGTATAGTTCTTTCCTATTGTACCCTTGATCAAACTTTTCCCTGCCTCCATCTTTCGAAGATCATTGTCGCTCTTCGTAAATCATTATTCTCAAAGCTGCTGCAAGAAATATAGATTTTGTAGCTATATTGTCCACACCATTTAAATAGGTTTCTGAGGCTGGGCTATGATCACCCTCGATTCTTCCTCGCAACATGGTATATTTTTATTCCTGTAATGCCTGACATTTAAGTTTTCATTTCGAAGAACTCTAATTTATTGCACAGCGTCTGGGCAAGGGTCCTAGCTTCCATCTCAAAGAAGAGGGTGAAGAATAAATAAGTAGCAGTGATAGGTAACAGTCTCCGAGAAGTTTCTTGCTCATAAAGAAGTAGCTCGGACTTTTTACTTTCTGAGTGCTCGTATACCCATTCGAAAGCCATCCTTGACGCGCAAAAATGGCACAGCACCTTTTTTGGTCGATTTTTACAATAATACTAACAATATCATTTATTTATGCATTCTCTCTTGTCACCTAATAATTAATTTTGTTAGTCATGTATATTATATATTTATATAATATATATGGAGGCCAACCAAAACGGCTACGTTCAGATCTGTCATCCTCTTCAAAAGGACAATCGGCCTTTTTGGCGCCACAGCGGTTAAAAAGTTGGTTGTTATTATATTATTATTGTATACCTTATAGGCATGTTTAGAGCGCCATCTACAGTGCTCCACTATATTGTTATACCACAAAAGTGAGTATATTGAACATAATAAGAGAAGATTAATACATTTTTGGAACTATGAGTGCCATCGTTTCTTTAGTTTTGTTGCGTACACATTGATTTTTGAAGTAAAATTGTAATTGCCAAATTGAGCAATTTAATATGCTATAGTTAGTTAGTTTTCCTGGGCTATTTTCCGCACTTTGCCTCTTGATTGGGCCGTTGTGCGTGGCTCATGTTTCTATTTATGTTACTCCAGCCAACCCAGGCTGTCCCAGAAGGTTAGCAGCCTGTTTAGGTTGCTACAGGCCTCCGGGACAGATGCTAGAGATTGTAGTATTCTTGCCCATTGCTCTGCCACGCTCCTGCATTCCATGAGCACATGCTATGGCGTTTCTTCTTCCTCCATGCATCCTCTGTCACACCTATGGTAAACAGGTGTTTGTTTAGGGGACAGTGGCCTGTCATAGTACCTATGACTTTACGAATTTTGTCCCTTTTTAATCTGGTGAGGTTGCGGGCAAGTTTTTTAGGCGCTTCCGGAACCGCGTTCTTTGTTTGCCTGCATCCTGCGTTTTTTTTTCCATTCTTTAAGGTGGGTTTCGTGTGTTCCTGCGTACCCATGTTTTTGTTTGGGCCTGGGGTATGGGCATCAAGGGTTCCGGTCCATATGCTATTTCCTTTGATCCCTTTTGGCCAGTTCGTCTGCCGCGTCATTGCCCAGTAAGTCGCTGTGCCCTTTAACCCGTCAGGCCCCGCGACTGCGATATCGCAGTCAAACTGAGGGTTAACCGCGAGTCGCGAGGCCTGAAGGGTTAATCCATTGCAGGGTCACTCTATTTGACCTTGCAATGGATTGAAGCGCATTGTGGCATTCCAGTACAAGGACAGAGGTTATAGTATTTTTTGCTAGTGCTTGTATCACGGAGGCACTGTCGGAGACAAATTTCAAGCTTAGGTCTCCGATATGCTATATAATTAATGCTTTTATATGGGATTAACTGTGGAACATTCAAAATAAACTTTACTCGCAGGAATACAATGATTCAGAGAACGATTGATTGAGATTTCACTGTAATTCCTGTCCTGCGCTTTCCACATCCATAGCAGTGTGTACTGTGTCGCCAGTCTTATTAAAACTTTGTTTGTAGGAATGGCGGACCGCAAGCCAAGATGGTACTTCGGCGGAATTGCATCAGCGGGAGCAGCTTGCGTAACCCATCCCCTCGATCTCATCAAAGTGCTGATGCAAACACAAAAAGGAAAAGGAACCTCATTACTACAGCTTACGGGAAAAGTTGTGAAACAGGATGGTAAGTCCGTTATTGAAGTTTATAAACTGGATAAGTCAAAATGTCATGTTTGCTATGAATTCACACTCCTTGGATACATATTTATTCCGAGCTGTGGTCGAAGCGGAGGCCCCACTGCATCAGCTCTATACTACTGTGTCCAAAAAGTAAGCCCAGTTTATGAATGAAATACAAACAGAGCTGCCATGGAATTCACCGACCAAAAATCGGGCCCATCATATATAATTATTATACTTCTGGGAGGTGAAGGGTAGATTCCGGACTAAAGACCGGCGGTTGTAGGTTTAGGACAGCTGTCTTGCCACATGTGAACGTTCACCTTACCAAAAAAATTGAAGCGGAACCCAAAAAAAAATTTTTGTAATTTTTAAATTGAAGCGGAACCCTAAATTGCATCCGTTGAAACACTGGTTCCTGTCAGATCACCAAGTTAAGCAGTGTCAGGCGTTGTTAGTACAATGATGTGAGTACTGCCTGTGTACTGCCGGATGTTATAAAAAGCCGGCTACCTGGAAGATACTGTTGTCAAACAATAAGGTTTATACCACAAGGGGTATAAATATGAAGAAAAAAAACTAAAGTATGATGACTGCCCTATGTAAATTATTTTTTATTTCACTGTGTAAATTATTTTTTTTATATATTTTTCAGGTGTTCTTGCTTTATACAATGGCATATCCGCATCACTTCTTAGACAATTGACGTACTCAATGACAAGATTCGGAGTATATGAAGTAGCAAAACAAAAATTTGCCCCCAAAGATGTAAGTTTTTAATTTCTCATATTATATTTTTTGACATTTCTCATGTGCACTAAGCCCCAGGAAATAATGCCTACATACCGCTGACAACATTACATTTTTTTTTACTACAGACATTGTAGAATGTAGTTATTCCAAATCTGTAATTTTGTGATAGAAAATAGAATTATTTATTACATTTCTGTCAGCTTTTGCTTACTATTATTATTATTATTATTGCTTACTATATTTATTATTATTATTATATATTTTTTATAGCTGTTGTTGGGTTTTTATTATTTTTATTCGTTTTTAATTCGATTACATTCAAAATTATGTTATAACTGGTAACATGAACATTTTCTGTATAATTGTCATTTTATGTATAAAATTAATGATTAATTTGTACATACCTTGTTTATTGCCTTAAGTTAATTCCTAATATTATTAGATACTTTTTTTTTCCTTTTAACTTATGTAGTTTGAAGTATGCACAAGCCACTATTTCTTGGTACGCTTGCCTTAGTACGGGCCTAGGCCTATTTAGGCGGCGTTAATCTAAAGAAGGACTGGGCTACGGTACTCTCTTTTTTGCTACCATTTACAACGGAGCCTCTAATGATAATGTTATATGTAATGTACTGTCGTTTAAAAAATGCGCATTTCTTTAAATAAATAAATATTTTACAGTGCGGTGGCAGAGCACTAAATTTACTTATCGTATTTTTAGCCAACATTTGCAAAGCCAGCTGTTTTTATTTTCAACCAATTCAGAGCCGTGACAGTTTATTTAAATGACATTGTTCATATTTACTCAACCAATATTTTCTCACTCTATTACATAATCTGCCTTATCATTCCTTGTCTATTATGTCAGAATTACTAGCGTCTAAAAGAATATTGGTCGTAAAGCACTGCAGTACATTAATATTTACAGATGATCTTGAGTTATTTCGATAATTAAAAAACCGTCATGACTCTGCATTAATGCAAACTGACTTTGATGCACTAGAAGCGTGGGTTTATGATAACAGCCTTGGATTCAACGCATCAAAGTGCATGCAGGTCGTTTTCTCGTGTCGTTCATCCTCTTAATCACAACTCCCACATTAGTGGTTCTCCTATCCACCATGTCTGTATTACGAGATTCGGGTGTCGTGTTTAATGAACAAAAAGAGGGTCCTCGAGTATTGCTCAGACATTCGAAGCCTACATGAGGAAACATTCTCTACATTGTTGGGAGAAAATACAGCGCAAACTTCTGAGGTACTTGTGTATATTACTATCCTCAGACTTACGGACAGAAGTACAGCTACTATCCTCAGACTTACCCAAATACGTGTCTTTCCCCTTCGTGATGGGCATGTTAGCTTTTACTCGAGCAGAGGAAACGGAACTTTATACTTATACTTATCTCATACTTTATATCTATATATCTTTATACTTCTCCGTCTATGATCCATTGTTTTTTCAGGCTGGGGAGCTATATAAGCCCTATCCCTATTTGCAATCCTGCAGCCATTCCCTAATGCTTACCACTATCTGCCGAACTGAATTGGCTGATACAGTCCCACTGGGAGAGTGCATTGCAACAAGTGAATGCATTGTCTAGTGATGTACAGTTGGGGACTGAGCTGAATGTAAGCGGTGGCTGAGGTGCGGGGACCGGCGTTCAGTCTCCCCACCACAGACGTTAGTGCTGTGACATCACTCGCCCGGTGCTACTCGACAGTAATAGGTATAGGTATGTACGCTAACGAAAAAAACGTCGGTCTCTGCACCTCAGCCACAGCTCACATTTAGCTCAGTCCCCGACAATACATATTTTTGGATGATCAACAGGCTAACTAAAACTTTTGAATCTCGCACCCCTGCACAATCATTAATCGCTGTTGCATTTATATTTATTTATTTATTTATTTATCCTATTTTTTATAGTTACATAGAAAGATTGCGTTCATTTTTAACACATTTTAAAAGAATACATATGAAGAAAATCGCGAAAGGGCATTAACTTGTCAGGATTACATCACCCCACTAGGTATACGCCTGTGTTGGGGTGATGGATACATAGTTCTGTGGTATTATTTGCTGAGCCTGTAGCCTTGCCTGCTGTCCTTCTTCCGTCTTAAAAACAATACGTAATATAATTTAGCATAATATAATATAAATAATATAATATAACATATTACAATATAATATAATATCATATGTTATAACATATAAAATAATGTAGCATATTTATATATAATATAGTATAACATAATAAAATATAACATATTATAATCTGTATATCTGTATACATATCCATAATTTACATCTATATATCCTATAATTTGTGGTTAGAAATAGAATATTTTAATATATCATACTTTCGCATTCTTCTCTAGTATAATTTGAGAGCCAATGAGACACCCGTCTCTTGAACTGGTTGTCGGCTATGTTTAAGATCTGTCCTGTGTACGAGTTAAATATATTATAGAGTTTCGGTCCGAGATATGCGTAGTGTCGTTGTCCGTATACAGTCCTCATTTTTGGTTGAATCTGTTTGTCTTTGTGTCTAGTGTTGTGTTTGTGCTCTGGTTTGTCTTTATCCGTGTTCTTCATGAGGTCCCTCCGATAGCGCACCAGAACAGCGCGTATGTATAGTTGGCGTACGTCAAGTACTTTAAAGTCTGTATATAGGTCGTCTGACGGGGAGCGATATGGCTTCTTGTTAATGACTCTGAGCAAAGCCTTTTGCGCTTTGACCAGTGGGTCAAGATTTGTTCTTGCCATACCGCCCCAACCGATTTGTCCGTATGTAAGTTGAGTCTGCGCCAGTGCATAGTAAACAGTCCGTAGTAGGTTAATGTTGAGTATGCTTCTTATATTTTTAAATATATAAATCAACTTTCTAGTCCGTTTAGTCGTAGCCTCAATGTGTTGTGTCCATTTTAGATTTTGGTCAATGACTATTCCTAGATATTTTATTGTGTTTGTGCGTTCAAGTGGTAAACATGTACAGTTCAAGTAGTCGCATTTATGTAACGTAATATGGTGGTTAGTATTGGGATGATGTCTATTGTCGATGCTAAAGGTCATATATTTAGTCTTGTACTCGTTTAGCGTCAAAAGATTATTGTCAAGCCATCGTTTAGCCAGCTTCAGTCCCGCAGTCGCCCTGTCAAACGAAGACGTCCATGTGTCGCCGTAGAATAGCAACACAGTGTCGTCGGCGTAGGACAGTACGGAGCCCTGGACCTGAAGCTGGCATAGGTCATTTATGTACACTTAGAAGAGTATTGGGCCCAGTGTGCTGCCCTGTGGGACCCCATAGGAACACGGCAGGGATTCACTTGTCTCGCTGTCAATTTTAACTTGCTGCGTGCGTCCAGTTATATAGCTACGAAACCAGTCCAACTCTACGTCTAAAACTCCGAGTTTCTCAAGTTTCGTGATTAGTCTATCGTGAGGTACTGTGTCGAAAGCTTTAGCCAAGTCGAGAAAAATACCAATGCAATGTTTGTTTCTATCGAGGTTTTCTGTTATACATTTAGTTAATTCAAGAATTGCATCGGCAGTTCCTCGACCCGGCCTAAAGCCATACTGTCCGTCTGACAATAGATCATGTGTCTGTAAGTAAGTCGTTAGTTGTTTTGCGGTTATTTTTTCTAGTATTTTGCTTATTGTATTTATTACTGAAATCGGACGCTAGTTTTTAGGGTCACGTTTGTCACCTTCCTTAAAGATCGGTGTCACATTGGCTGTCTTAAATATTTCAGGAAATTTTCCCTTGTCTAAAGTGAGGTTGGTAATATACACCAAGGGTTTGGCTATGAATTTAGCAATGAACTTCAGAGTACCTACACTGATACCATCTGGACCTGGGGCGGAATCGCTTTTTAGCAATCTGATTGTCTTAAGAATGTCATCTTCGTAAACATGGGTAAATTTAAACTTCCTTTCAATATTAGGCAAAGTAAAATCGTCTTCAGTTGCGTTAATCGTTGTGGAAGTTTGATAGAAGGCCTTGGCCAGATTTACTCCAATATTAGTGAAGTATCTATTGAAATGTTGAGTAACGTCGCTCTTGTTTTTAATTAGTTGCCTGCCAATCTGTAGTTCCTGTACACTGCTTGTCGCCCTACCACGACTATTACTCATTTCATTAACTACCCTCCAAACAGTCTTTAAATTAAAGTTATCCGTCTCAATTTTTTTCCGGTAGTAGTCCTCCTTGCTCCTCTTAATTATACTTGTGCAAATATTTCTGTATCGTTTATAGTAGTCTTGTAGCGTCTTGTTGTTTGGGAATCTTCTCATTTGTTTGTGTAATTTGTCCCGTTTTTTAATGCATTTGATTATTCCAGTATTCATCCAGGGTTTTAGTAGTGAAATTTAGGTGTCGTTATTTTTGTAGTGGTATTGTTTTGTATATGGTAATTTAAAGTATTTAAGAAAGCTACCGTTGCGTTGTCGACGTCATTAGTAAATGTTTCTGACCAATTTTCTTTACTTATGTCATTAAGCAGCCCTTCATAGTTAATAATTTTCTTCGATTTTGTCATGTCAGCCTTCGCATTGTTTTGCTTGCCATGTAGTCCAAAGAGTGTGGAATAGTGGTCAGTAATGGTAGTATGTGCGACCGCAGCAGTAAGGCTATTTTTAGATTTTACATATATATGATCTATGCAGGTACCGTTTGCAGGGCGAGTTGTTGTGTTGATCGCGGAAACGAACCCCAATTCGCTCATTAACCCTTCGTAGTCATCAGCCTGGTGATGTTTGGGTCCTGTTGTCGAAATATTGATATCTCCTGCGATTATAAAATGTTTTACTCTATCATTATTTACGTGTGTCACAATCCGTTGTAGTGAATCTAAAAAATTTTCGATATTGATAATCGATGGAGATCTATACAGTGCAAGCACTCTGATGTCATTGATTTCAATTAAAAGTCCAGTACATTCTAAAATTTCTAAATCGTAAATGTTAGCGATAATTCCTACCTTCGTGTAGACCACCACACCATCTGCTCTATTAGCGTTATTTTTAGTGCCTCTAGCGTTGTACCCGATTAGCTGAGGTAAATGCGGTAAATCTCGTATCCATGCTTCTGATAAAATTATGATATCCACATTTATTTTTAGCTCGTGTAGTAGCAGAGGTACCTGATCGAAATGTTTTGATATACTGCGTATGTTTAGGGCTAATATTGTTACCATATATTGATTGGTGAATATCTTTAAACATTCTGATGGAGAGTTTAAAACAAAGGTATCAAGATCCCCCATTTCATCAATTATGTTTGTTATATTATCGCCAGTAAATATATTGTCGCATGTTAAAAATCGGCAGTGTATTGCACCTCGTTATTGTAGTTTCCACCTCTATTGATTCAAGGAAATAGAAAGAATGCCTATATCTCAACTTACGATATATTTTTATATGTATTATTTGTATATAGTAGTGAAAAATAGTAATCAATGGATTAGTAAGTATATATGTATCTTGTGGCATTGAGTTGTATAAGTTATTGTTGTTATATTTTTTGGAATATTTTATTATAGAATTAAATTTATATAATACATACAATACCCGCCCATTGTGAACTTTCACAGTGAACTTTTTTAACATAATATATAATACATATATATAATATTCATAATATATAATAACATAAATAGATGTAATTTTATGATAGATTCTATGCGTAAATATTTTTAATTTCCGGTTTTCAAACCGTGTTATAGAAGAAGAAGAAGATTTTCTATTGAATGATTTGCAAAAGTGTATCTTCGCTTCGCACCCGAAATGTTTTAGCATTTTCCTGTTTTTTTAGGAAAACAGCTCCGCTCTTGCACCAACAGAAAGTAAAGTTATGCTCTTTTGCGAATTTTTTTGATATCATTAATAAATAAGCCGTGCGACGAGTTAGATGGTCCCCTATGTAGATAGGCTTACGTTCGCCTTTTATATTCAGGTGCGCGGTGTGTAGTTTTCTCCAATTTTTGCTCTTTGGTTAAAGACTTTAACAGCTTTGGTGAAAGAGTCGCGGTGCTGCTGATTCGTAAACTTAACGATAACGGGCCTAGGATTCCTGTCCGTAGGTTTAGTTGCTTTCCGATTGGCAGTGATGATCTCCTTGGCATCCACGTTAGCATTGACTAGCAGGTTGATGTTTGCCACTGTCTGCAATAAGTTTTCTTGCAGATTTTCCGGTAGTCCGCGTATTTCTATCTCCGATGCACTGTACGGGTGGTCAACCGAGTCGAACTTTTCTTCGAGCAAGGCAACCCTCTTACGGAGGCTTTCATTTTCATCCCTAATTTTTTTCAATTGGCTGCATTCTTCTTCGACGACCGCTATACGCTGCATTATGTCATCATATTTGCCAGACATCATTTGAACGGCTTCAAGAATGGCATTATTCTGCGATGCTAAGTCGGGATATCTTTGAAGGATCTTATCCTCCATCATCCCCGCAATGTTGGTTTTGAAGTCGTTGAGAGTTCTTTACAGGAGCTCTGGCGTAAGTGTGCTCGTACCGGGTTGTGTAAGGGATGTCCCTGGCGAATTAAACGATAATTCTGGGTTACTGGACCCTTTCTTGGTAGCGCTTACAGTCAGATGTGGAACGATGTTACTTGGCAGATTCTCGCAGATGTCGCATTTCCACGACTTCATCGCTACCTTATTTATTTTTCTCGCAGTATTACATCCATTATGCGCAGTTTCCTTACATTCCGTACATATCAGAATTTCCTCGGCGACTACGATGTTTCTTTTGCACTTTTTACAGGCGTACGATAATGCTGATAATGGTGGCATCTCTATTATCCGACTTGGTTATCCTCTCAAACTGTAGATGGCGTAATTTATTGCAGATATTATTTGAATTAAATTGTTTTGTGCTTTGTGGTTGGGTCGCTTTACTTTTTTTATAATTATATTTATTTTTTAGCACTTTTTAATGGTGAATATATGGGGCTAGTTATATACTTACCTAATTATGTAGTTGTTTAATGATTATTTTAACATTATTGGAAATGTGGGTTGGTTAGTTGTATAGATTGAAATAAAATTTAATAAGATTAAAGAAATGAAATATAATACATGTTTTCGTTCTCAATTGCAGGGCTCTGTAATGCCTTTTCACATGTCCGCTTTATTGGCAGCGACAGGCGGAGCTGCCGGTGGTTTTATCGGAACACCAGCCGATCTGGTGAATGTTAGAATGCAAAACGACATGAAACTACCTCTGGAACAGAGACGAAAGTACGTAATTTAATATTTTAGAAAATCAAAAACTCTATTCAACTAAGAACCAACTGAAAAAAAACAGATTAGTAGTTCGCATATTCCATTACTGTTACGACAACGCTCTCGATAGGCACTTCCATGATTTGAAATATTTTATATTTTAGTAAATTCCTCGTAATTATTTTTTTTATTGATTTAATATTTATTATGTAATATTATTATTATTAATTATTTGTATAAATCACATAATAGACTTAACAGCCTTAACCTTTCGGAAGCCAGTCTTTCCACGCAAAATTTTCGAAGCCCTCAAAAATTTGTTTGTAGAAAGTTTGTGCAAGCATACTGATATATACCGGTGGCTTATTCAATTTAATGACAGACTTTTACCGCAGTGGAGGGGGAAATAGAGCGTATAATTGCATAAATACGGATATAATACGGATAATACGAAAAACGCCGCTCGGCGGGGGTAGCCAGGGAGCCAAGTAGGGAGCCTGGTTTAGAAGGCCAATAAAAACATGTTTTTCATGTTTTTTTTGCAAAGCATTTTCAGATCATTAATTTTTTACATCAGACGGCTGCCCGTAACACGGCTAGCTGCTCAATGGCCTTTAACTACATTTTAAAATATTTACATTCTGTGATGCTGTTCAATTCAGTCTATTTTTTTTACCCATACATATGCCTTTTTGTGGAAATCGCCTTGTTGCCTATTGGCACCATCTTCCAAGTGGGCATTTGTAGAATCACGCATTCAAACACTCAGGTGGTCATCCATCCCAGTATTGACCGAGCCCGCCGCTGCTTAACTTCGGTAACAACGTGGAGAACCGGTGACAACGGGGCTACGGACCATTTAGGATGGTTATTGACAGTAAGAGCCGATCCACACGATGCGTTGCGGCGCCACACTGCAAAGATTTCGCCGTATGGGCATACACACGTACAGTGCACGGTGCGGCGCCGCAACGTTACAACGACACCGCAGTGGGCGAATAGTGTTGTAGTTAATTGTACGAAGAACTAGTGAAATGAGGTAGTCAATGCCGATATCTTCTTCGTTGGTACTCATTTTAAACACTTCGATTAAATATTATCAAAACTACGCGAAAACAAATAAAACATGTACCCTCCTTCGAGTGCACTTAACAACTGAGCGGTGCCGCTCCGGTGAATTTTACCGATTTGCGTGCGGTGCGACGCTGGAATGCACCGTGTGACATAACATGAATAATTGTATGCAGGACGCCGCACCGCATCGTGTGGCCCGGCCCTGAGAGTATATCCACTTGATGGAAACTTGTGCCTGGATGAGGGAGAGAGAATAAGTTGTGAGCCCATGCCCGGGAATAGTGATCCAGGACATACACATTACCCTCTGAGATGAATCAACTTTACTAGGATTGTAGGTAGATTAGTATTGCCTTTAATAATGTTATAGACGATGATGAGTGCTTTACGCCTATGTTATTCAAGTGTTTATAGTCCATCACTCCTAAAATAAAGTTGAATGGATATAAATACAGATAAAAATCAAGCCGACAATAATAAATATATCTTAAGACATTTCTTTGAGAGGCTAAGTACATTATCAGTATGTACTCAGCCTTATTTTCACGCCAAATGACCAAGTTGTATTCTAAAATGCTTCTAACAAGAGTATTGCTTAATACAATGATGGAATCGCCGAAAGAAATGTGTGCATAAAACAAAGAGGACACTACTGTGTATGAGATTAGACTGAGAAAGTATTATAAAGAAGATAAAAACAAATTTGCCGCATGAAGTTTGTAGCACCCTACATTTTGGCGATGTTGCAACCGCTGTTATCCAGGGTAGACTGAAGTCATAACAATTGTCGTCCGTTGTTCTACGGGTAGGCGGCAAATTGCTGCTGTTACTATGCAGTTTATAACAGTGGTGGGACGGCTCTTGGGTATTTTAAAAATCTGCCAAGTTACATCCTTGTGCTCAGTAATGGGCATTGACAACATTTTAAGAAGAGGATACCACATAGTGGAGAGTTTGTAACCGTCGCACAGTGCCACGAATGTATGGGGGAGAGGGACAAAAATCATAACTCAATATGTATGCTGTAAGAAGATATATATTGTTTGCAATAATATAAATGTTGTCCAAAGCTATCATTCCTTAGCTTCTATAAACTTATTATATTAGTTTATTATTTAATATTACATTTTTAATGATTAAAATAACAACTTAATTTAAAATGTTCATATTGCCAGCAGTATTCATGGCATATATACACATTTTCGATTTATAAAACTGTCGAAATCTATAAGTCAGAGATCGACAACATATACATTTTTATTACATGCGAACATCCCATATATTTTTGTTTTTAATATTTTTTCTAGCGTATTTTAGGTTCAAGTGGCCGATGACTGGCCTAATTTAGTTAAGTTAGCATAGAATTACATTAAAAAAAACAAAAACCTGAGTCAATCAAAAAAAAGTTTTGAGAATAATTAAAAAAACGTCAATCTGAGTCGGAAGAATCTTCATCGCTACTTGTGCCTTCATTAAGATCTATCCCTATCTTGTACGACGTTGAAGGATTTTCCAATGGTTTGAGATAATTCTGAACCTCTTCATCCACTCTAACGGTTTTCCTAGTGGTTATTTTTCTTATTGATGAGATAAGAGGTTCAGAAGTCAACAGAAGAACCCTCATCAAGTCTTTGTTGGAGCTCTCCCTTGAGCATTTACGAGTGTGATTTAATCGGTTTTTTCTTACTTCTTTGTGTCTTGCCTCCAATGCATCCTCCGATAGTTGTCCGATAGGTAATGAAAATGATCCGATTACATCACATCCATGTACAAGGATTTTATGAATACTGCTGGGCATATAATACCAGCTATACAAATTTAAATACAATAATCTAGTATCTTCTAAGAGTATTCTAAACTTAACTATATCTATGTGGCTACCACTCGCTAGTACCCTCAGAATGATGGAGAATTTAGCGATTAACTCCTTGTCAACACCTGTGATCTCAGAACTAAGCTCAGGAGAGGAGAAGAAGCGCCTCGCCGTATTTCCATCATTGGTGGATCCATAGCCTGGCTTTGGTTTGTCTACTAATAGGCCCATTTTTGATTTGAATTCAGCCTGAATTCTTTTTTTATTACTATCAACTATTTCCTTATTCTCGTTGCCTCTGATCTGCCAGGCCTTGACAGGGAGCCGGTAGCCAATGTGTAGAAGACACTCGAAAAATCTAATCCAACAATGTAAAGTAGACAAACCAAAGCGATAATTTTCTATATTAGATAAACGATTAACTACATTCTCTTTATTCATATCTTTTGGAGTTGCTCCACAAATGATACATTTTGATGTAGCATTCGTGTCACTTAGAATATTGCTCACACTGCCATCCATCATTGTGAACAACATCTCGCAGTTAATTTTATTATTTATCTCTAATTCCTCATTGCGCACTAGCTGGGCATTTTCTTTCTTGAACATGAATTTTATTGGCCTGCAGTAAAAGGTCGATGATGTGCGTGGGTTGACCCAAAGGTCCTTGCCAGTATCGACATCGACTAGTTTCAGGGGCACCATAGCAATTAGAAACAAATATTCATCAGTGCATGATGAATCTGTGAACCTTTGTTTATATTGGCTATGGCCAGAACTGCCATCGAATCCCCATTTACATAGTAGTTTAAAATTGATACCTTCTTCCAAAGTTGCCAATTTGATTACACTTCGCGCTGTAATTTGCAGAAGTTCCTGAAGATTTACCTCCGCGGAGGTTTCAGTTACAGTAATTAATGACGGCAGAAGGGTATTTTTGAATAGATTTAATGTATAGAGACTGGGAAAGCAGTTTTGGGTCACCCCGTTTACCACGGACCTTAAAACATTATATTTTCTTTCAGACAAGTCTAAATCTAAATACAAAGCTAGTGCTTGACGAGTAGTTAGTGATGTTGTCTGACCTTTAGTTGACGTACCAGCAGCCATCTCCGTAGCAAGTTTCAACTCATCGGATGTCCTGCTAACTGCGAGCTCAGACGCTCGCCTTTTCTTCGTTTTATTTGACGCTTCCTCGAAGGTCTTCCGTGGTCGTCCGCGGGTTAGATAACTTGGCCCAGGCTGGTTTGTTTCATCGATGGCTGACAGTGGAAGAGCTTTAGTTGTTAAGCCTACTGGTAACTTTACCGCCTGCTGAAGCCATTCCTCATTGGACAGAATAAATTTTTGACGGTTCCGACTAACATCATCCAATTTTTTATGAAATTTTAGACAAAACAGATTACTGATAGTTGTTAGTTGGCTTCGTTGTTGGTCGGAGCAGTCAGAAATATTCAGAATCGAGCATAATTTCTCGAATACAATAAATTTCCTTTTGTTTTTTTCGCTTTTAAAACATACTTCTGCGAGGTCGGCATTTTTGATTGATATTCCTTCGGCTGAAAAAAATTGGATAAAAACGTAAGTCGCAGGCAGACGCAGACAAATGGTATCAAATAAAAAAGTTTATTAATGTAGCAATAAGAAAAGATAAAAACTACGAGGAGTTTTTTGGAGTTTTTTTTTAAACCTCTGCCAAAGTTCAAAAATATATTATTTTGACAAAAAATTGAAGTAACATTTTAAGGGCATATGTAGAGGTGGAGACAAAGAATTTATGACTATACTTAAAATAGTATTAAAGTGCATACCTTGATATATATCCTCCATGATAGCTCGTTCGTAAATATTTGTTATCTTGGGAGGATCGACACGTTTTGCTCGAGTGACAAAATGCAACTAACGAGTGATTTGTACGGCGCGCGTGAAAGTCGCTAATTGAAAAGGTTATTATTGGCAATCGATAATTATCCAAGTGTTAATAATGCTTCCTAATGAGTTTTTATTCATCCAGTTTAGAATAACGGCATTTAAATACTTGAAATCGTCATTAGTATTATTTGATTTTTGTCCACCTTCGCGGCACTGTGCGTCGTCTCTATTAAAGTTTGGGGTTCTTCTTTGGATTGCTTTCCGGATCATGCGGAGAAAGTGAAATTGTTCTTTGGATAGCACAATCGGATTTAGATACTGCACCCAATGGTTACGCTATCCAATATGTGTTTGAAGATTGCGGTTTTTCTCGCTGAACATTTTCACAGCTTTGATGCGTTCCATCAGTCGAGTGGCTATGTACCGTTTCATTTGTCAACTGTAAACTTTTTTTTTTTTAATAACAATAATGCTTTATTTTAGAGAAAATAGTATAAAAATTATGTCCTAAAAACTACCCAACTAGGTTAATGCCTACTAATGCAATGCAACTAGGGTAGATTCTTTTCTTTTAAATTAAGATGCGGCGTAATTTTATATTGCAATTAAAAACTTTGGTAATATTTTACATGTTTATATAATATTAAACATTATACATATATTATTCTCATTTATATATAAATATATACATTTACCTACTTGTAATATTTACAGACATTTGCATTTACATACACGTATTTATTAGAAATATATAATTGTAATATTAAATTAAATTGATAACTTGTCGTTTTAAACGAGGATATGTGTAATAATTTCTGCTACCTTTTCCCTGCCGGTCTCAAACAGCCACAAAGTAAGTTTTCCCTTTTTCATATGTAAGCTTTTGTATTGTTTTAACTTATCCTGAAAGTAATTGTGGAGTTTAAGAGCTACACAACTAAAGTGCCTTTGCGCAAATTTAGTTTTGGTTTTTTTAATTAGATGTTTTTCTGATACTATTATGATAGTCTTTGATTTCATCTGAATATATTTCTGTTGACCAATAGAATGACATTTTTCAATCGGATTATTTATTATAGGATGTCCTATCACATTTAAAATTGATCACAAGCTAGTAACGTATATTGAATTTTTTAGCTACCGCCATGCGATCCACGGATTGGCACAGGTGCTATCGAAAGAGGGAGTAGTCGCGCTGTGGTCGGGCGCCACGATGGCCATCGGTCGCGCCATGCTGATGACTGTGGGTCAGCTGTCGTTCTACGATCAAATTAAAGCGCTGCTTCTCAACACGCCTTTCTTCCACGACAATGTCATCACTCACGTTACTTCGAGCTTCGTTGCGGTAAGTCAGTGTTTTCATTATAAAATAAAATAAAATAAAATAAATTATGAATACAACCTATTACGATATCTGTGAGTGTATGACTGCATAATCTTATATATAAAACAAAGTCGGGTTTGTTCAAACACTTATAACTCGAGAACGGCTGGACCGATTATCATGGTTTTTGATTTGTAGTATTTGTCTCAGCACCGAATAGCAGAATAACTATTAAAAACGAAAATTGGGAAGTTGGTGAAAAATTAAAATAAAAGAAAAACATTTTCCTGTACAAAATGTAAATCCGTGTTTTTCTCATGGTCAGTTGTACGTGGGCATGTTCACGTATCGGCAAATCATCCGCTTTATTTGTTCTTGCGCCTGATAAAAAAACAAAAAATGTCGTATATCACAAGGTGCTTCAATGAAGAGAATTAAACCGAGTGCATCCCATGCTGCACAATATGTAAATAGTTTAATTCAATCATGTCTTACTGACACGCGATTGATATACTTAATTTTTATACTTTTATATTTCTTTTTGTGTTATTATCTTAATAAAGTAGTGAACTTAAAACTTATGTTGTATTCATTGTATTACTTTCATAAAATTCATTGACTGTTAGGCGGTACGAAGTTCGCCGGGTCAGCTAGTACAGTATGTATCTAAGTATTTTACAAGTGTATATGTTTACAACTTTTTTCATATATTGATTATTTAGTGTATTAGATTGCTCACTCTATAGGACAGTTTGGCAAGCATTTTTTAAAGTCGAAATGCAGGTGGCGCTGTTAGCATTGACATCGAAAGTAATAGCAATTTATTTGGCCATCTATGATAACATTGATAATAAATGTTTATTTTTATAAAGGACCGATTGATTATAAATAACCAATAATTTAACCAGCGATAAGGGGCCATCCACATATTACGTAATCACCTAGGGGAAGGCGGGTTTGGAGCTAAGGCTTACGCTTGATTACGTGCGGGGAGGGGGTGCCCGTCCTAATTACAAAATCAACTTTGGTCATCGCATCACATTTTTTTGGTCTACCCCCTCCCCACGATATGCGTAGATACCTGTAATTACTTTAAATTAATAAAGTACATTTTTAAAAGCACTTTACAAACGCTGGGTTCACAATTCTTCACATTTTCCGCAAATTTGGTTGATTACGTAATCTTGGCGGGGGAGGGGGGTCAGGCCACTGATTACGTAATATGTGGATGGCCCCTAACAATATTAACATTCAATTATTAGAGCCATCTATCGCATTTTAATTTCCCAGCCAATGGGAACGTATTGTAAACGCGCTAAAAACATTTTTTTGCATGATGGAAATATCCATCTTGACCCCTCCTGAGACAATTAAGATTATTTCCAGATTTAAGTCTGCTGTGAGTCTGTGTGTGTGTGTATGTGTGTGTGTATGTGTGTATTTGTGTGAATTCCCCCACAATATCGCCCAAACGATGAAATTTGGCATGCAGCCATCTTTTGTTCATGGCAAGAGTTGAAAAGATTGTAGTTGAAATCGGTCCACCAAAGGGTGCGCAAGTTATAATTCAGTCTTGAAGTATTAAACTTAGATACTTAAAATTTGGTACACAGATGCCTTGTTGGACCGAAATCTCATCTCATATACAAATGACACAAATAATATTTAAAGTCCGGCCATATTTAAGAAAACACTACATAATGCTTGAAAAAATGCCATTTTAATACCACGGATAAACTAAAAATATACTACGAATTGGCTTGCGGGGGGAGGTTGGGTTAGCACGCCTGGAGGGGGGGTTTGTTAGGGGTGCTTGTCTACTTGCCGGTGGAGTCTTTGGGTGAAACAACTGTTTTTTTTTCATATAACTATTGAATATGTATTGTGATTGCTCACCGCTATAGGGCATTTTGGCAACCATTTTTTGACATCGAAAGTAATAGCAATTTTTTTGGATATCGATAATAACATTGATATTGAATGGTTTTTTTTATAAAGGACCGATTGGTTATAAACACGCAATAATTTAACCAGCGATAACGATAACAACATTAAATTATTAGTGCAATCTATCACATTTTTTATATAGGTTAGAATGCCATAAATATATGGCATTCTATCTAAATAGACTAGTAAGTCTATCTGAACAATAAAGTGCATAATTATTACGTATTGAAACCAGTACACAAAATTAAAAAAAAATACATTCTCATGTAAATGATATTAACCCGTTGAGTATGAGTCAACCAAATCTGGTCGCGAAACAATTATCCGTTGAGTACGAGTCGACCAAATCTGGTCGCGCGTTTTTTTCACTTCTTTGACGTTCTCAGATTTATTCATAATTATCTAATTGTTTTACAAAATGATATTTCAATATTCTATATTCGAAATTTTAATGCAATCATTGTGCAGTTGTTCTTTTTATGATTGGTGTAGTAGTTTCGTAGTTATAGTACTTTAAGTCGAGCGCCGTCGATGTCGCCGAAAATCCTGCAAAAGAGACAGATGCATCCATGAAAATACCCATTTACTCCAAGGGTTAAAATAATGAAATTTTATTATTTTATACCGTATAGGCATTTATAGAGCGTCATCTATAATGTTATATCACGAAAGTTGCCAAATTATGACATAATAATATATTTTAGGAAAATGAGCACCATCTACATTTTGCATATCGTAGTAAAATTCTGTTTTCCATATCGTAAGCCCTTGGGCAATCTAATAACCTTCATAATCAATAATATAACCGAACGTAATACCAGTCAGCTTCTAGGAATAGCAGAATCCGGAGATACGGGCATTTTTGCTCAGTTAGGTATGCGATTTACTAATGGCTATGGGTATAATTTGTTTCTCCTGCACGATTTATAGTAATGTTTACCGAATATCATAGCCCTTTTGTTGTAACTTTTATTATTCTTAATCATAAATTAAAAATTGGTTGTATCACTCCAAGACATTCCCGGCAGGTAGCCAAGGACTGATTTTATTTGAATATTAATTATATAAATAAAGTCGATGAGCGCCCTCTCTCGGCCGGGGCACAAACCCGGTCGAGTTTCATTGAAATGCCTTAGGCGACGCGGTTCGTTTCTCGACTAAGGGCGGGGTTGGGTCTAGCGGCAACAGATGGCGTTAATATTTGATTAAAATGTATAGCGGATCTGAAATACTAGTGTTGCTTGTATATGACATATTCCAACCAAAATTTCACGATGTGATTTTGGCCCAACAAGTCTCTAAGTCCAATATTTCGAGATTAAAATATGACCAGTGCACCCCCTGGTGGACTGATTTCAACTCTTACCATGACCGAATGATGCATGCATCCAAATTTCAGCTCAATCAGGTTGACCCCTGGATGGTCCCGCCGATTAGCAGTCTCTCAGCTGTGACGATTAGCTGCCGCCTATATCCGTATTTATGCAATTATATGCGGAAAAAGTTGCCTTTATTGAATAAGCCACTGCTATACATTAGAATGGGTGCACTAACACCCGCTACAAACAAATTTTGGAGGGCTCGAAAACATGCCGTCGTGAGTTTCATTCCCATGGCTGGCTCTCTAAAACCGGGTCCCATGTGCCATGTTACCAACAAAATATTTTTTTGCTAACATGTTAGTAAAACATGTTTAGCAAATTCGTCCACTGCGATTTTCGAGTATAGATTATTTTTGTTAGTAACTTATCTATTTAAAATGAGTTCCGACGAGGAAGACGAGTCCACGATTTTGGCAATGATGGATTTTGTTCCTAACCGAAGAAATAGAAATAAATTTCATGTTAGACCCTACCTACAGCCTCGTTTTTTCAATAAGAATTGTAAATTGAAGATAGCATGGGGTTAAAAATATTTTTTCCTTGCTCAGCGAGTGATTATGAAGAGCTTTTAACATTAACCCCTCAGGCCCCGATTGTCCGATATCAGCCACAACACGATTCAGCATGACGGCCCCGTTTTAATTTTATTTTAATTTAATTTGTTTTATTTTATTTTGCTTTATTATGTTAATATGTTTCATTTTAATTATGGGTACAGTGGTTTGGCAGTAATTAATGTTTTGATGAGACAGTGTCGTAATTCAATTTTTTTACTAATTTTTACAAAAATTTTTAGGGACAGCAACTTGTCAATCGGCTGAGGGGCCGAGGCCTGAAAGGTTAATATTGGCAGATAGACAAACACAAAAGACATGGCGTAGTGATGCTATTCCACCTGACATAAGATTGATATGAGAAATGCATCTAGCTTTTTAGATCTTTTTTATTTTCGTTGGATGTAGCGTCCCAAATAATAGGTCTTTTCCGTATCAATTGTATAAAATGCAAAGTATTCCACTCCATTAAAACGATAAACTACAACAACAGTACACAATATCAAAAGATTTGACAAGATTTGTCTCTGGCGAGCACAAATATGTAATCAATGATTTTTTCCCCCCGGCACCCCACAGGCGAACGCGGGGGAAGTTATCCATTCGACTCGGCAAACATAAACAGCGAACAAAACAGTTAGGCCACGCCCCAAAATAACATGACCTTGGTTATTATGTTAGCAAAAGACGAAAACATGGCGCAGCGGACACGGCTTAAGAGTTAAGCATTTGGTCGATACACAAAAACACACAAACAGACAGACAGATATACAGACAGACTTCCATCTGAATAAGTCTTAATCATCTCAGGGGGGAGGGGGGGATCGAAATGGATATTTCCATATTCATTTCGGAAAGAAAAACACATTCACATTACTTTCCTTTCTTATTGGTTGGTGGGCCGGTAAAGTAAAAAAAGTTGGCTATGTTAGGCCGATGCCAGCTTTTGATTAGACTCCCGTTTATTTTGTCATTTCGCTCTTCGGCGATTTTATCATTTATTTATAAATTTCAGGGCGGTGTCGCCACAGCCTTAACGCAGCCGCTTGACGTTTTGAAGACACGCGCTATGAACGCACCGCCGAGCGAGCGAAGCGGGGTTATAACGCTGTTCGTGAGCACCGTCAGGGAAGGACCTTTCGCATTTTACAAGGGTTTTGTACCCGCCTTCGTCCGTCTCGCCCCTCACACCATCCTAACATTCGTGTTCCTCGAACAACTCCGGATGAACTTTGGCGTTTTACCGCTGAGAGCAGTCGCTTAGGTTTAGGTAGGGAAAAATATGGTAGAAAATTATGTAGATTGTAAAACAACATATGGCACACCCCGTACTGGGTGTGCCATCTGTTGAGATTGCTATTAAAACTACGACATTGAATATTCTCAAATAATTGCTGCTTGGCTGAATAGCCATATAGCTCGCAAAACCGACAACTGTTAGAGAAGGTGTTAATATATTAAAAAGAATAAAAAACATGACTGCCGATACAAAAAGTGAACTATTGTATTTATAATTATTTTATTACTTTTTTATGTAATATTTGTGGTTTATGTATTTTTTATCCATGTATATTTCTGGATTGTACTCAATCAGACCTTTCATTTAACACTGAACACATTATATTTATGTCAATTTATTGACATTTGGACATTTAGACAACTACTTACTTGATATTTGGACACTATAACACTCGGACTATGGACTATGATATTTGGACGCTATAACACTCTATAAACTATCTTCAATCAAATTGAAGGTTTGCTTGTCTTCATTTATACGGAAAGTACTCATTTAAAAGAAAAACGAATTATTTTTTATTTTCAGTAGAGCTTTACGGAAAAAAAATGGATAAAAGAGATTTTGTGCACCTTTCAGGAACAGAACTCAAAAGAGCGTTTCTATGACAGATCTGGGGGTATGAAAGCACTTCTTAACTCCACATTTTTAACCTTCCGCTGGTAACATTTAACTTTCACCTTTCAGGGGTAGCATTTTTAAGTGCTATTTCTATGGGCTTAAAGGTAAATTTTGCATTAACCTTTTGGAAGCCAGCCTTTGCATACAAAAATGGCGTTGGACTTTTTTGTCGATTTTGTCGACTAACAATATCATTGTTTTTATGATTTCTTCTTAGTTACCTAATAATTAAGTTTCTTGGTCATGAATATTATATATTTATATAATATACTAGCTGCGCCCCGCGGTTTCACCCGCGTGGTGATGGAAAATTGTGATAATGATGATAAAAAACTATATATCTTTATAAATTATAGCCTATGTGTTATTCTGATGTGTAAGCTATATTATTGTAAAGTTTCATCAAAATCCATTCAGTAGTTTTTGCGTGAAAGAGTAACAAACATCCATACATACATTCTTACAAACTTTCGCGTTTATAATAGTAGTAGGATATGGAGGCCGGACGAAACGGCTACTTGCTGATCTGTCAACCACCACAAAAGGCCGATCGCCCGTTTTGGCATCCCGATAGTTAACGACCCATAAAGTATATTTTAATAGTCCATATTTAACAGATCTTTAAAAAAAACATTTTGGGCATCCTGTAGGGTAAAAGTGGGATAGTTGCCCCAAGAGCCGTCGTCGAACTTTATTTTTGCACAGGTGACAAGTGCAATCTTCGCGGTTGCCGCTCAAACACTGGAAGGGCAGGGGGTTGTACTTTGCTTATAAGTATTAGCTGTGACCGTATCATGTTTGCTAGTCTTAATTTTGCAGTATGGAGCGTCTATCCTCCTGGGGCAACTATCCCACTTTTTCCCTAATAACCGTGAAGCGTTTTGTACGTTTCTATTAGATCTCCTCGCTGCCTATGTTCTTTAATGTTGCTAGATGGACTTCTTTCAGTTGTACTTCTTACGGTTTGTTCCTGAGTGATTGCACCAACTTTGTCGCCTTTGTCTGAGCTCTTTTCAGGTGCTCTAAATCTTTCTTAAAGTACGGATTCCATACTTGGTAGGAGTATTGGAGAAGCGAACAAACGGAACTTTTATAGAGCTAAAATATATTAGTATTTTAGAAGTACATAGGACTTTCCTTATCCGAGGTAATGTGGACCGAGGGTACATCGAATAATCAAATACTCTGATTACACAGACTCCGACGTAAATCGAGGGAGAAACTTATGTAAAATTTAAAATTAATGAAAATTTAGTCAATGAAGTATACATATATACCTACTATAGTAATACTATTACATATTTAAATGTAGTCAGTTAAAAATGTAATACAATACATACATACATAATATATAAAATACAGCAATGCATAGCAAAATTGGAGCAGAGGGGAGACGGTGAGGAGGTAAAAACATGGCCTGGCCGTACCTTTTTCGACCTCAGTTAACCCTTCAGGCCTCGGCCCCTCAGCCGATTGACAAGTTGATGTCCCAAATAATTTTAGTAAAAATTAGTAAAAAAATTGAATTATGACACTGTCACACCAAAAACATTAATTACTGCCAAACCACTGTACCCATAGTTACAATGAAACATATTAACATAATAAAACATAATAAAATAAAGCAAATTAAATTAAAATAGAATTAAAACGGACTCGTCACGCTGAATCAGTTTGTGGCCGATATCGGCCAATCGGAGCTTGAGGGGTTAACCCGGAAATCGGTTAATCTGGGCTCGGATAACGGCGGTCCTACTGTAATTGAAAGTTAAAGCAATTAGCGAAATTTTCCTTCTGGCAATCAGGACACACCTAGCGTTGGGTTCGGTGTATTACAGTTATCGGGGATTGGCTTTAACTGGTCGGGCACCAACAATGCCTATAGGCATTTTTTGTTGTTTGACAGATCACCGCAGCCCTTTCGGCCGGCCCCCATATATATTAAATAAATATATAATATACATGACTAACAAGATTAGTTATTAGGTAACAAGAGGTAATTCATAAAAAAATGATATTGTTAGTATTTATTTACGAAATCGGCCAAGAAGTTGCGGTGCAGTTTAATGCTGAAGGTTAACTTCCAACCGGTTAATATATAGTGATAAAAAGATGTTTCCATCGGAAAGTTAGTTAAGAAAATAGACTTTTCTCTATATGGCAGCAACTAAATATATTACTTATCACAATTTTCAGTGGCATTTATACGTGGTTATCATTTGAAGTGGCATTGTAGCCACTTCAATACAAAGTATAGTCTATTCAGAAATCAACAAAGTACAAAGGATACATACATTAGATTAGAGTCTGAGTTTTGAAGCTCATGTGGACTATATCTTGCAGATCTTTTGAGCCTCCATTTACTTACAGTTCTCTTCCGAGTTTGAAGAAACGATTTCTTTGATGTCTGGACACAAGGTCCCGAAGTTATGTGCATTTCATATACATACTAGAATATACCACTCGACCAGCCTGAGAAATCGATAGAGGAATAGAAAGAGAAAGCTGCATATGGGCCCCCTCTATCCTTGTTTAGTCGCACATGCGCGGGACATCCCAACAAGCACAAAAGCCATATAAGAAGTGCCGATTATAGCTTTAAGCTGATTAAAAGTCATGTAAAGGCATTCAGAATAACTCAGCTATGTAAAGGTGTCATTTAAAGCATTTTGGCTTATATTACCTTTTAGTCATATAATTTTGACGTATAAAGCCTTTTAGTCGAATAAGGATGGTATAATCGCTATAAAACACACTAATTTATAACCATTTTATGAGTAAGAACTGTATAGTGGTCGAATAAATAACCTTTATAGAACAAACAAAACAAAAGCTACTACGTTACCCTTACTCCAACAAAGGCTGTATAGTGGTTATAACACCCACCCTTATACAGCTTATAGTCATATTGTGGTCACTTGGACCTCACTTACGCAGCTTTTAGTTTTATAAAGGTTATATTAAAGTCGCAGATGCCATATAAGCAAAGTTTCCATTTTATCTCGAATCTTTATAACCTAAAATTTTTGTATTATGTTTTTAAAGGCATTTTAAGTCATAAAATACACGTATTATAGGTAAATCCTATTTCAAAGTGTTTGAGCAATACCCAGCAAGTGTTCTTTTTTACTGCGAAAAATAAAATTAATTTACAAAAAACTTTACACCATAATAATAATTATGAATTAAAATTGAGTTAAAATATTAATATTTTGAAGGCGTGTTAAAATTTTGTTGACATGTTACTTAATATTGTCGATAAAATGATGCCCGCAAGAGAATTTGGAGTATTAATCTAAAATACAACCAATTTAAAGCCATTAAGAATTCTATGTTTACCAGCTTCCTTTCGTTACCATTCTATATCATTTTAAGGCATTACCCGACTAGAAATTGTAATAAAATATCAATTGGCGACACTTTTACAGCCGCTGGCTATAATATAAAGGTGGCTTATACCATCAAAGATAGCCGTTATTACCGCTATTCAGCCACTATTCAGCTAAAAGCTGTATAAAATGTGTCTAATCCGGTTATATAGTGTTTATATGACTGCTATAGTCATATAAACGTTTATATGACTGCTATATGACCAGTTCTTGTGACTAAAAGCTGTAGCGATATCGTTGCCGTGACCGTTATATAGCCAATTTGTGCTACTTGGTATGATTCGCAATTAATTATTATACTCAATTAAAGAATCATAAACGCGCATGCGCGACTGGACAAGGATAGAGGGGGGGCCATATACAGCTATCTCTTTCCATTCCGCTATCACATTCACTCATCTCCGCTATCGTCCACCTTCTTACTCCCGCAGTCTATTCTAGTATAACTATGGCGTATTTATAATCAGCGATCCCTGTTACCATTGGTATTTAGGGTATTAGATTGCTGAATGCCATAGTACATTTTGGCAACCCGATTCCTGCATGGCCGGGAACTCATCTTTTATATTTTTTTCTAAGGGTTAATGATTAGACTGTAAGAGATATTGCGTATCACCGGAGCCTCTAGTATTTTATCGATTCCCTGAATAAACTATATAGGAAGCCACTGATCTTATTTCATTGCGACGTACGTAATTGACCAATAAAAATTGCATTTCAATTAATTTATCAACAATTTTTCTGAACTTAAGTAATATAATAAAAAATCTGTATTTTTAAGTTTCCATCCTAAAAATACACAGGGTCGGAATAAATTATAAATATGTGCTCGATTCTATGTTACGGTGCTATAATTGGACAGACGAACATTTAATTGGTATAAAAGCATGCTCAAACATTTAATTGGTATAAAAGCATGCTCAAACAACGAGGCTTTAGTAATATAGAAAAAAAATAGGAAAATTCGCTAAACTATTTAAATAAGGCATATTTATTCACAAACCGCAGCTACTTAATGTCACTATTGAGACTGACGACGTAAAACATTTATTTTTCCTCGAATTTATTTTGTTTTTATACAGAGCTCTATGACAAACATTCAATACTTGTAAGACTCATTCTGTTAACAATTATCTTTTAAGAATACAACAAATTATTTTTTATAACCTTGTACTGACGTTATTTAATTTTAAAGCCGTTACCAGAAATTTATATATTTTTATAAACAGAATCCTAATGCATTCCTCATACATTGGTCAAACTATGAATATTTCAGGGAAACTAATAATATATTTTGTGCCATATTTGGCTTATATTTTTTTGTACCTATACGTCCTATATCGTGGAACCGAGTTCCTGCGACAACTGAGCTTGTTCTTGTGCCAAAGTGCGCAAGTTGCTAAATCAGTTATGCGTTGTTGCTTTTTTGCTACTTTTGAAAAGATGTATTTTAGATTTAGTGACACGACATTCACGATACGTTGTGATATCTATTTAAAGCATGTAATGGTTTGGTTTCAAATATTATATAAATGTTAAATAAAACACTGAGAATGTATAAAACACTTATATTTTATCACAATAAAGCTTAGTTTATGTGGTTATTTTTTGTTTTATTTATGAGCGTTTACATTATGCCATGTGGAATGATTTTTAAGAAGACCGTTGGCTAAGTGTACAATACCAAAAGAGAATGGGCATTTTGGGCCCACTCTTCCAATCGCTGTAAATGATATAACAATAGAAAGATCTCTTTATACAGAACATATATTACTAAAACGACTGATCTCAATGATGAGCCGTTTCCGAGTTATATCCTATTATATATGGCTAATTTATTTATTTATTTATTTATTTATTTATTTTCAGGAAAACCAACAGCTAATTATAATTTAACAATGCCGGAGTAACATAGCAGAGAGCCAATTAAAGGTTTTCACGTTTAAATAACTTTGTAGAAACATATGTGATCTTTCAATTAAAGCTATCGATTAAGAATGCATCAAAAATTATTCAACAATTAATGCTAAAAAATTCACTGTTCAGCCTGATATCTGATATCATTATCTGATTCACCTGATATCCCTTAGGGCACCTAACACATCCAGGCATTGTATTTTTAATAACTGTTGAAACGAAAACCCATCGCAGAATACCCGAAACGATATAGTACATACATACGCTGTGTGACTACAAACTATATATTCCTAAAATGCTCGAGTTTGTCAACAGTATATGGAGGGAAAATACTGGGATATGTTGCTTGACCTCTGTAAAGGCCTTCCAGACTCTCGCCGAAGAAACGTGAATGTGAATAGTTTCTCGCTGTCTCGTTCTTGCTCATGCCTGTTCTCGGTTCGTTGTCGGTATTTTTGCCCGCGACAAAGGGTTTCTCGGGTGAGAAAAAAGAATAGCATCACATTCTCGTGTTGTCTCAGTGCCGATTAGTGGGTGGCGAAGAGTGCACATTTATTTTGTCTTATGACATAAATTTTCTGTTTCGTTTTGAAAATGTGGAATAACGATTTGGAATTAAAGTTTTTTTATTTCCAATTAAAAATCCTACTAAGCAAATTTTCAAAATCAATAGTTAACATCCTGGTAAACTTTTAAATTCTCTACTTGGTTCAGCAACTAGTTCATCCGATTGTTTTTGCATGCTATTTCGATGAATTTGCATCATCAACCATCACCTGTACTTTCTTTTGTTCTTAATTGTATTTTATGTTACAGCATTTACAAAGTTACAATATGCAATGGCACACAGGGCCAAACCTCGGGCACACAGTTTAAATGTCGTCCATAACAGTAATGTTGTCCATACTGGATAGGAACGACAACATGAGTGAGAATATCTTGAGCGTGGACACGTTACTTGTTCTCGCGAGACAGTCTGGACAGCACCATAAGGTGTCTCGTGATTTCATTGCCGCTCTGTTTACTGACGTATGTAATGTGCTAAGGTCAGCTGTCCAACATGGTGTGCCCAGTGACTGTACATCATAATATACTATCTTTTATGGATCTTCACTGCAAATAATATATTTTTTATAAATAATTAGCGTTGCTTTAAGAAGATTCCGAACGTCAAAACTCCAAAACGGCTCATAATTGAGGTAAGTTGTAGTAGTCATAAATATTGTAGATAAATAGATCTTTCTAAAGGTAAGTACGTTATTGTTATTAGAGAGGTGGGCCCGGCGCTCATACATTTTTGCCCATGGTCCTTTCATGGTTAAATATTAGGACTTGAGAAAGCACTTGACCTTTACGAGTGACTATCAGTAATGTTATATTAAAAAATAACACTTTTATATATTGATAGTGTCTTGCTTATCTATTTCAGTATAAAACTATCAAGATTGACTTACGAAATTAAAAAAAATAATACGAAAGAAAACTAATACAAATTGTTATGTCTAAGCACAGCCTTTTTAACTATAACAGGTACAGTCATTATGATTTACGCTAATAACAAGTCAGATAAAAGTATGATTCATTGATATATCTAGAAAATAATCTAGAAAATATCTAGAAAACAATGACAATAATCTAGAAAATGATTGATTACAAATAATTTCTTGAGTTCCCCGTGAAATCATTCCGGAACGTTGTTTTCGCATCCTTGGGGAACTGGGTTATCTGAAAATAAGTAAGGTTAAGTTTAGATAATGCAGCTTAGCTGATTTTTACTTTCTCGATAGTGGAAAGTATTGTGAACGCACTTCTGTGTGTCTGTGTGTATTCCTCGACGATAGTGCTTAAACGCTTAACCCCTAGAGCCCCGATTGGCCGATATCGGCTAAAACACGATTCAGCAGCGTGACGTTTTAATTTTATTTTAATTTAATTTGTTTTATTTTATTAAGATGTTTTATTATGTTAATATATTTTATTTTAATTATGGGTACAGTGGTTTGGCAGTAGTTAATGTTTTGATGAGACAGGGTCATAGATATTTTTTTTTACTAATTTTTATTAAAATTTTTTTGGATATCAACTTGTCAATCGGCTGAAGGGCCGAGGCCTGAAGGGTTAATCCGATTGAGCCGAAATTTGTCTTGCAGGGATCATTTGGTCATGGTAAGAGTTGCAAAGATTGTAGTTAAAATCGGTCCACCAGGGGGCGCGCTAGTCATACTTCAATCTCGAAATATTGGACTTAGAGACTTGAAATTCGGTACACAAATACGTCGTAGGGCCGAAACTACATTGTCTGACTTTCCATGTTAAAACGCAAGAATGGACTACCCGCTCTATACCATATTCAATTGGACTATTTCAGGGCTGTTGCCTCTCCCCGACGATTTTTAATATAGTTTTTAATATACTTCTGGAAAGCCTGAGCCAGTTTGACAGGAAGTGGGCTACCGTTTTAAAACAGACGGCCAATACACCTCGTCGTGCCTCGCTTTTGCCGACGACCTAACTTTCATCACCAGAAGCCCCAAGCAGCTTTCCCTGCTATTACAGAAAGTGGAGCTTTTCTGCGACTGGTCAGGCTGTATAAAAGTGAAGCCCTCCAAATGTTTTTGCCTTGGACTCGCCCGCATGGGCACAAAATTTACATCCTATGACCCCAAATTGGTCTATAAGGGCTCTAATATCTCCCTTATAGACCCAAACAATCATTTCAAATTCCTCGGCAGAAAAATCACCCATCAGGGAAAAGACGTCTCGGGCGATCATGTTATAGAGCATTTCAAAAGTTGCCTGGCGAAAATAGATGCCTTGCTAATTTCTGGCCCTCGTAAGGCCTGGATCTATGACAATTATCTAACGTCACATTTGTCATGGCCCTTTCTTTTTTACGATTTTACCAAAACCCAACTGTCCCGTCTAGATGCACTGGTGACAGCTAGTTTAAAATCCTGGCTGTCCTTAGCCAAACCAGCTGACCCCTCGACTCTCTTCAGGTCCAAACAAAATTTTGGGCTAGCGCTTAAACTGCCCTCTCTGCTCTACGCCAACTCCAGAATAACCAAAAATTCGATTCTGTGCAATTCCAAAGATCCGGCAATATCGAAGCACGTAATAAGTGGCTGTAGTGATTCAAATGAACTACAAGCCCGCGTAGACATCCACAAAAGGTTCCTTACTGGAATCAGCCAGAATGGCACTGGTCTGGGGTATGGCAGTACAACCACGAGCGACGTGGACTTGAAGAAGTCTCTTTTGCGGGGAGATTACGACAGCAAGAGTATGGCTCATGCTATTGGCCTTCAATGCCAGAATGACTGGACAACAATTGGTGACTTTTGCATTCCGCCTCCAATGCACTGGAAGGTAATGCTCTATGACTGGACGCCAGAGATGCTGAAATTTTATTTGAATGCCTTTCAGCATACACTTCCAGACCCCAGTAACCTCGCTCGTTGGAGCTTTGCCGAGGATAGTTCTTGTCCCCTCTGTAGCAATACCCCTTGCACAGCTAGACACATTCTAGCTGGCTGCAAGGTGGCCTTAGATCAAGGACGGTACACTTACCGCCATGACAAAGTTCTCGCTGTTATTCGCGAGGTAATTAGTCTCTCAGTGGCTCGTGCCAACAAGGGTTTGACAGTATCCTCCAAACCCCCAATACAGTTTGTGCGGGATGGCTCTAAAGGCAAAAAACATTTAACTACAAAACCTTTCTCAATAATCGAGAAAGCTACAGATTGGACTCTGGAGGTTGATTCGGTCTCTAAGCAGTATAAATTCCCTGAAAGTCTCGGATGCACAGCCCTCCGTCCAGATATAACTCTTTACTCTCTATCTCGGAAGGTGGCTCTTATTGTAGAATTAACTGTTCCATGGGAATCAAATATCCCAAAAGACCACGAGTACAAATTAAATAAATACCATGATCTTGCAAATGCCGTAACCCGGAACGGCTTCACTGTTCACCTTCACGCGGTGGAAGTTGGCGCTCGTGGCCTGCCAGCTAAATCTCTATTTCACCTCTTTAAAGATCTTGGCCTTTCCAGAAAAATAATCAACTCTTTCTTAGAAAAATTATCTAAAACTGCGATTTGCGCATCTCAAATTCTATGGCTTCGAAGGGGGAGTGAATGGGTGGCAAGGTGAACGCTCACATGTGGCAAGACAGCTGTCCTAAACCTACCACAGCCGGTTCGTAAGTCCGGAATCCACTGCTCACCCCCCAGAAGTGTAAAAAATAGTATTATGATGGGCCCGACTCCGGTCGGTGAATTCCATGGCAGCTCCGTTTGTATTTATTTATTATTAAATTTTGGTTGCAACATTTCTTATACAAACGACACAAAAAACCGCAATACATTTTATTCAAATAGTAGTGTCGAGCCGTCCGAGACTAGCCAAGAAGTAAACCATATTGGAAAATAGACTAATACTATAAAAATACTATACTAGTTTGGAAGGAGGGTTGGTTGGGGGTAGTTGAGGAGTTGGGGGGGGGGGGGAAGGGGGGTTTGTTTGTAGGTTGAGGGGTGGGTTAGGGGGGGAGGTTGGGCGTTTGGCCTGGGGGGTGGGGTTGGGAGTGGAAGGAAGGGCGGGGAGGGGGCTCACAACTGATTTTTTAAATCGATCTTTGTCCCTATGACACAGTAAGAAATAAATGAAGTTGTATAATCATGGTTAACTTGATTATAGCAGCTCGAAACAGCAGGCAAACTTGAGACAAAGTCCTGTAAAAATAATTTAGCTTTGGTAACATCAAAATGTCAGTTATGCAGGCGGTTTGGTGCAACTTCGTCCAATATTTTGGCCAACATTTGTTATTGGTCATTTGTCAATATCAGTTATGAAAACCTGCATTTCCAAAAATATTCAATTATTTGGTCTTCCCAGTAATACTACACATTTCCATAGGCCAGGTAGGTACCGGCCTATGGATCCCGCGCCCTTTAGGGGCCCCGCGACAAGGGATCATTACAATCATATTTTTTTTAATTGTGTCTAATAGATAGAAAAAAATCATTGAATGAAAATTATAAGGAGAAAATGTTTAAATAAACTTTTGATCCGATTAATAGTATAATTGTTATAAATTATCAACAATAATGTTGTTTATATGCGCATAGATTATATGTATACGTTATATACATAGATTATAGTTTATATGCGTCTTTTGTTTATATTGCAAAGACGCGTGTCTTTGCAAATCGCGTTGTCAGAAATGTTTAACGGCCCACTTGCCGTGTTTTATTTATATACACGTCTATTCTACTCTATATCGTCAGATCGTTTGACGGTCCAAAGTGGGCCCCGAAAAGTGCAAAGGTGGTCCTGAGATTTTGACGGCCTAAGGGCCTCGACATGGGTTAATCCGGCACTGCTCAAGAAACGAAGAATAAGATTCTGCGGTGGCTTTAGCCAGAGCATCCAATGCTGCTCTGATAATAAACTAGGAGCACGAAAAATCGAAAAGAAAAATGTCTGTTAATGACCTTGTAGGCGCTGCATTGATGTGCAATGAAGATACCAAAAATGAATCAAAGAAGGCATTCATAGCTTAGATGATGAAAGTTGGCATATTTGCTGGGGAGATTGCTTGTAAATTTATAGGAAATTCCGTGAGAAAGAATATTTCAAAGAATTCAGTATGATGACAATTGATGACATTTTAACAATTTACCGGAAATCAATGTCGTCATATGTTTTACATCATGAGATTTAGGATGAGGGGGGGGGGCTTGATGCCAGCGGCCGATGCTCCATTTACTTTCCCGGGCCAAGGACGCGCGCCATAAACGAAGGCCATAAACGCGCTAAAAAAAAAACGAAATGAAGACGGAAATATCCACTTTGACCCCCCCCCCCCCCTGAGACGATTAGGACCATTTCCAGACTGAAGTCTGTCTGTGAGTCTGTGTGGCTGTGTGTGTGTGTGTGTGTGTGTGTGTGTGTGTTTGTATTCCGCCACGATAGCGCCCAAACGCTTGATCCGATTGAGCTTGCAGGGATCATTCGGTCATGGCAAGAGTTGAAAAGATTGTAATTGAAATTGGTCCACCAGAGGGTGCGCTAGTCATATATCAATCTTGAAATATTGCAGTTAGAGACTTAAAATGGACCCAAATCACATTGTGAAATTGCGGTTGGAATATCTCGTATACAAGCGACGCAAAAAAATATATACGTATTTAAGAAAATACTACATCAGTTTTGTAAAAATACCATTTTAATACCACGAAAATACTACAAAAAAGCAAAATATACTAGGTACTTTTGTATCATAGTCACTTGACACAATCACTATCAGGTGGGGGGGGCTGGCGAGGGTGGGGAGGGGGGGTGTGTGGAAGTTGAGGGGTTTGGCGCGCGGGGGGAAAGGGGGTTGACTGCTTGTTGGCAAAGTCTTGGTTTGAGATAACCGATTTTTTGCACGACTGCCCAACAAAAAAGGAGTGTAATATGATCAGGGTTCATGTATGTATGTTTCCGTTTCTTTATTACACCTTAACTTCTAAACGCTTGAACCGATTTAGTAGTGTGTGGTATCGTTAGAACCGTTATGTCATTCTGAGTGTCATAAGGTGGCTTAACTGTCCAAATATTACATAAGTTGTTGTCTAAATGTCCAAATGTTTAAATGTCAATAAATTAACAATAATATATCGTGTTGAGTGTCAAATGAAAGGTTTGATTAAGTACATTCCGGAAATATACATCTATCTATATTAATAAGCATAAACCACAAATATTTCAATAATTATACATACAATAGTTCTTTTTCTCTAATGGCAGTAGTGTTTTTTATTCCTTATAATATATTTACTTGTTAGAATGTACTGGGTGTTATGCCCGTGCAGTAGCACGGGCATTTTTTTCTGTGGGTGAATCAGTACAACGTAGTATACAACCGTGAAAAAAAAAATTTTTAAAAATGTTTTTTTTTTAAATTTTTTATTTGAAATTTTGAAGAAGTTGACTGTTTGAGAAGCGTTTGAGCGCGCTGCGCCATCTAGAGGTAGGTAATAAGTCGTAAATAAACAATATCAGCGACATTTTACCAATTGCTAGATAGCGCATCGTGATCATAAGTTTTCATACTATTTAAAAATAAAATTTTCAAAAAACAAATTTTTAAAAAAAATATATTTTCAAATTTAGTTTTTTTTTTTTTATATATTAAAAGTTGCTTACTTCGTTGTACTGAGTCACCCACAAAGAAAATGCACGTGCAGTAATAACACCCCGTATATACACGCCACCTCGGACCTCGAGGTCAATATTTGCGGAAAATAAAATTGCCAAATCGCTAAACCTGGTGGATTTTTCTGTATGGGAGCCATTTAAAGACATTTTCACGTCAAAAATAAAAATTAACTGTCGCAGTAATACCAGGAGGAAAACATGTGAATTAATTCTCCGAATCACCAGCATTTTTGTCGTTTTTTGCAATAATTTGCATCACAAATTACGAAATAATAGCTGGTATTTTATTATAACAGCAAGTAGGAGGTACCTATTGTCTATAAACGTCACTCTTCTGACCAACTGTCGTAACTGATTAAATCATTTGCATAGTAATACATATCAGTATCATATCTACCGAAATTCTTATTATAACAGGATCTAAATTAATTAAGAATGGTTCATGTTTCATAATCACTATCAAATCGTTAGGTATGATTTAAAAACTCGATTGTGTCACCCCCCCCCCCTCTCCCCCTCCCCCCCCCCCCACCTGCTAGTGATTGTGGCAAGTGACTGATAGCAAAAGTAGAATATTTAGTGCTTATTTCCGTGGTAATAACAAAAATGGCTAATTTCCAATATGATGTAATATTTTCTTAAATACGGCAGTATTTTTTTTGGGTCGCTTGTATAATAGATATTCCAACCGAATTTCACAATGTAGTTTGGGCCCTACGACGCATCTGTGTACTACCTAATTTCAAGTATCTAACTGCAATAACCGTGAAGCATTTTGTATATGTTACTATTAGATCTCCTCGCTGTCTACGTTCCTCTCATGTTGTAGGGCGGAGTTCCATCAGTAATAGGTACCTAATTTGTACAGTTTGTTCCTTAAAGATAGCATTGATTATAAAGTTACAACTATATAATCAATGGTGATAGCAACAACATTGTCGCTTTTCTCTGAACTCTTTCTTTGGTATTGCCCAAAATTTGTCGTTCTATAATAAGATTCCAGAGCAAATGAAAAGCCTTGGAAAAGCCAATTTAAAAAGATAATTATAAATAATTTGGTAAGAAACCCAATTTATGGTATAAAGGAGTTTAAAAATTCCGAGTTCATTTTCCATGTTGATGATTAAATTAATGAAATGTGTAAAGTTTTAAACATAATGGTATTATGATAGCTGACATTCCATTTTTCATATAATTAATTATACATCTTTTCATTTTTTTTTAAATACGAAGGCATATTGCTGGATTGACAATAAAATATATATATACATATATTTTTTGCTTATTCTACATAGAATTTGCATTTCTATTTTAACATATTATTTTCCCTGATTCTTAAATCACATTAGTATATGTTGATTATGTAGGTAATATTGAATATAATATTACAGCCATGACAACTATCACGATAGTTCTTCTTCTTATTCTTATTTCTATGTTTTTAATAATTATATTTTTTGCATTTAATTTTGTGACGCATCCAAGTGTAGGAATGCCTATCTACTGGGGTAGTTGATTGTATTGTATTGTGGTCTATATCTTTCTTGAAGTACGAATTCCATACTCGGTACGAGTTCCATATTTACGGTAGTTCCATATTTCCATACATACAGTAAAGTACGAATTCCATATTTAAGGAGCGGGCGAACGTAGGTTTTATAGAGCTAAATATATTTTCTAGCAATTTAGAAGTAATTGTAAATTATAACAATTAGCGGAAATTTCCTTCCTGTAATCAGGACAAACTGCGATACTGTATTATTGTATTACTGTATTACTGCGGTTACTGTATTATTCGTATGCAGATCTAGTTCAAGTTCAAGTTGTTTATTTTTCAAAAATCTTTACAGATTGTAGAAACATACTAAAATAATAATAACAATTGAAAGCATGAGAAATAACTTAAATTAAAAGAATAACAAATAAAATTAGTGTAATTTAAACGATTAAAATTTAAATTAAAATATCATTTAAAAATATCAAATCACAATAATAATAATATTTAGTCGCATTCACTTAAAACAAATAAAATTTAAAAAATATAAAATTTAGAAAAGGAATTACTATTTATAATCATTTCATTTAAAATCGTTATCGTCTTCAAAACTTATAAAAAGTTATTTATACATATTTAATTTTCGATTTTACACAATACTTTCGTTAGCCGTTCTTCGTGAATTGTACGTATTCTTCAAAGGTGTAAAAAATATTTTCTAAAAGAAACTTTTTTAAGGACTTTTTAAATATATTGTTATTTTTGATATCTTTAATATATGGAGGTAACATATTAAAAAAATAGGGACCGGAGTATTCCTTGACTTGTCTCGCTATTTTTAAATTTGCTTTAGGTAACATGTATTTTGATTTGTTTCTGGTGTTTATGTCATGAATATCTGAAAATTTTTTTTGAAGGTCTCTTTTCTTGTGGAAATCTGTTAGTACATTTAAAAGGTACAATGAAATGAACGTTAGAATTTTCAGTCGTTTAAAATGACTTCTGCAGGATTCGTCCCATTTCAAATTTGCTATAATGCGTATTGCTCTTTTTTGCAGTTTGAATAGAGGTTCTCTGTGGCACGCATAACAATTACCCCAAGTACTAATAGCGTAACTTAAAATACATTCAAAGTAGCTAAAATACACATTTCTAGTCTGGACTTCATTTAGCGTTTTCCTTATGATTCGTAATGCATAACATGCCCGACTTAATCTGTCCTCGAGGTTCTCACAGTGCAAATTCCATTTTAGATTTTCATCGATATTCACACCTAAGAATCTAACACTTGCTGTTTGAGGGACTGTATAATTATTAATTGATAAATGTATTGGTTTGTCATGATTTCTGTTTTTGGAATTTGAAAAATAAATAAATTTGCTTTTTGAAGCATTTAAAGCGAGGTTATTGCTGTTGAACCATCTATAAAGCTTGGATAAAATATCGTTTGACTTCGATTGCAATTCGAGTGTATCCTTACCCACAACTACTAGGCTTGTGTCGTCTGCAAACATTGTTACGTCTATTTCTTTGAAATTTATTGGCAAGTCGATGACGTACGCTAAAAATAAAATTGGGCCCAAAATAGAACCCTGTGGAACAATATGCCAATATGCCAATATGCCAAATGCCAAAAAAAAACGGTTATGTCACCCCAATACTTTCCTGGCGAGTAGCCAAGGACTGATTAAATCTGAATAATAATTTCATACATGAAATCGATAAGCGCCCTCTCACGGTTGGCTGACGAACTCGGTTTAGGTTTAGTTTCATCTTTTGGCCGAGGAACAAACCGCGCCACCCGAGGCGTTAATATTTCATTAAAATGTATGGCGGAATTCAAATTTTAGTAGTGTAGCGTGTAAATGAGATATTTCGACCAAAATTGCACAATGTGATTTCGGCCCAACAAGTCATCTGTGTACCAAAGTTCAAGTTTGTTAGTCCAATATTTCGATAATGAAGTATGACTAGCGCGCCCTCTAGTGGACCGATTTCAACTACAATATTTTCAACTCTTGCCTTGACTAGGGCTGCCATATTTTTCTAGGGTCTCATCGGGACGCTCTGGAACGGGGAATATAAAATACGCAATTTTAAGATAAGACAAATATTTATTCGGCTATTTATTGTAGATTATTTATTCGCATATAGACTTTTAACATACATACCATACATACCTTTAACACATTTTTAGTAGTTGCAGCGGAAGAAATATTTGGCGTAATATACTTTTCTGATGACTTTTTTTCAGCAATGCAAAATTTCCTTTCACATAATTATAAAACTCAGATCAACCCACTGGGCCGACATTAAAGAAAACACCCTTTCTACTGTAGCGTTTGAGGTTAGAATTTCAAATAAATAATGGCATAGTCAGGCACCTATCCAGACTTCAGTTGCGGGGATGGGGGTATTCATTAAAATAACGCGCGCGGTACTCACTAAACTGAATTCGGACGTACAATGAAACGTAAATACGTCGAATGTCGGGGAAGGGGGAGGGAGTTAAATCCCATTTACCCCCCCCCCCCCCCCCTCCCGGATACGTGCTTGACACTAGGTACATAAGTCATGGCTTCCCTGATTCTCAACTTTTCTCGGGATAGGTCCTTGGGCTTAGTTTTAGCACTTGGCATTTGAATAAGGTAAATGGTTTTCATTCTTTATGTACTGTAAGTTTGTATGTTTTTCTATTCTGCCTGTATTTGTATTTAATGCTTATTTAAACATGTTGTGCATGTACTTGTAAGAATTCTATTATTTTTAATATTTATGTTTATATTGCATATCAACGGATTGGTATACTTACACTGTTATGTTGATTTGCTTATGAAATAAACAAACAAATAAATAAATTCTGGATTTTCGGTTTTATTAAAATAGTAAATCCATCTCCCTTCCACAGACTTCTTTGACTTCCACTCTTCAGATGCACTTTCAGGCTACATGAAGTTTTACAGATAAGTATATTGTTGAAATCATCTGTCGCCCAGAATCTACACACCATTTTATTTAAGAAGGTCTAAAATATATTCTTTACCCATTTATGGGATTTCAAGTAGCGTCATCCAATCGAAAACATCATTTTTATTATTATCGCACTATCGGGACATTTTAATGTTGGTCGGGACGTCAGGCCAGAGGATTCGATTAAGGCGTGATGACATTGAGCGAGTTTACAATCTTTTTTTTATATAGCCAGCGAGTTTTCAAGCGGGAGAATCGGCGTGTGCGATAGTGATGAGGACACACAAAACTTTCCACTCGCTCAGTAACCAACTAGCAAGTTGAAATCACGCGTTGTTTTGTTTTTCTTGTTCTAATCTAATCTACTTAATCTGATTCTAAATAACGACTATAACGCAAAAATAATATCTGCTTAAATAAAGACTCCGACGCGAACTAATTTCGTCGATATTTTGTAGACAAATAAGATACTCGCATCTCTCTCAGTTAAAGCTGAAAGCTACCAGCTAACAAGCCAACACGCTAGCGAGTAGCGAGCAAAGTAGCCCGGCTGTCAACTTTTCTCGATAGATTGTTTACAATCTGCTAGTAACTAGCGAATATGATTACACTGGGCGAGTCTTCTAGCAGATAGTGAATTCGCTGGCAGGTAGATTGTAAACTCGCTCAATGTAATCAAGGCAGTCCCGATATATCGGGACAGATGGCAGCCCTACCCATGACCGAATGATACCTGCATGCCAAATTTCGGCTCAATCGGATGAAGCGTTTAGGCGCTATCACACACACACACACACACAGACACATACACACCCAGACTCACAGACAGACTTCAGTCTGGGAATAGTCCTAATCGTTTCAGGGTGGGTTAAAATGAGCCCGTTTAAAATACTTTCCCTTGGGCCTGGAAAATAATTTTCGCAGCTGAATTGACTGTTTAGGGGCAGAAAAAATATTTGTCTTGTTATCGGCGGAATTCAAACGCAATTCCATCAATTTTATCTCAACGGAAAAATTGTGACCCAACCGGGATTCGAACCCGGAACCTCCACTGAGAAAAATATATCTACAAGCCGTAATGGTGAAACGAAATTCGCTAGACTAAAATTGCACTCGTAAATATGTAGATTACGGCATGTTTACATGAAATTTTCGATTGGACGTAACAGTATTACACATCATGTCGAATCGAATATCGGTCGACGGGCACTGATAGGGGCCCGTGACGTCTTCCACTAGGCATTCTGCCTTTTTGTTGGGTTTCGCGTGAGCCGGGCCCATTGGCCCGGCTTTTGGGATATGGCGTCGCAGGACTTTGCGTCCTCCAGAAAGATTAAATGTTAGGCGCTTAGGCACCTTATCGTGAAGGATTGAGACGGGAGTTGGTACATGGCATCTTCTGTGTTATGACAGTAACAACATTGTAGTATATCTTAACGAATTGCAAAGTGAAAACGCCGGTATTATTATTGCCACTGGAGGGCATAAATGTAATAAATGAACGGCCGTCATGGTCTCGGACGGCGTTAATGGTCGCTCTTTTATATTTTCATGAACAAAAAACAGGTAAAACCGCATTTTGTTTACGGATTTGTCGCGACGAAAATACGCTATAAAGGCTGATTCCGCTTCAAACCACTAATTAAATTTTATCGTGCGAGGAACGAATTATTTGTTTCCGAGATAAATAAGCGTCACGATGCGACTTGGGCCGTTATGTATGCACTTTCCCCGTAAGTACAAACTAATAATTCGTTCATCGAAATATAAAAAATCGTCAGTGTTGCCCCAAGACGATCCCGGCAAGAAGTTAAGTTCTTATTTTATCTAAATACTAGCTGACAAAATATCTAAAATTTACCTGAACTTAATTTATGATTTTATGAAAGTAATACAATGAATACAAAATAAATATTAAGCTCACTACTTTGTTAAGATAATAACACAAAAAGAAATATAAAAGTACAAAAAATAAGTATATCGATCGCGTGTCAGCAAGACATGATTGAATTAAACTATTTACATATTGTGCAGCATGGGATGCACTCGGTTTAATTCTCTTCATTGAAGCACCCTGTGATATACGACATTTTTAGTTTTTTTTTATCAGGCGCAAGAACAAATAAAGCGGATGATTTGCCGACAAGTGAACATGCCACGTGCAACTGACCATTAGCAAAGCACAGATTTACATTTTGTATGGGAAAATGTTTTTTCTTTTATTTTAATTTTTCGTCAATTTTCCTATTTTTGTTTTTAATAGTTATTCTGCTATTCGGGACAGATACAATACAACAAATAAAAAACGATGAAAATCGGTCCAGCGGTTCTCGAGTTATAAGTGTACGAACAAACCCGACTTTGTTTTATATATATAGATTAATTTTATAAATAAAATCGTTGGATACCGTTCCATCAGAAAAAAAAGAAGTGTTTCCCATCTCACCGTCAACCGGAGGGTCATGGAGGTACCCCCAACTTCTGGACCTGACGGGAAATAATAATCAAGCTATAAAGGTCACCGCGTGGACCTTGATCATTCTTTCCAACGTAGCTATCAAACTAAACTTTAAAAATATATGTTTTGTCAAAAAATCGGCTGCTTCGACCTGTTATCGTGCTGAATAAATCCGTCCAAATCTGGTAGCAAGGGCGCGAGATTTGCCCGCTGGGTGCACTTCCCAGTGTCTCGCGGTAAGTCGTTGGACTCTCGCGGACTATTGAGGTAGTTTGACTGTGAATTTTGCTGTCCACTAAGTCCGTAAGTTACGTTAACTTCATGAAAGACAGAGTGGCATGATGTCGTTATATATTAACTCCCTGGTGTGATGGATTCACCAGTTGTAACTGACAACCCTCAATGTATTTCTGGGTTTTCACACGCGGAGAAAAGTACAAGTAGCACATCAAAAATATTTTATAAATAATTACAATTTCTGAACGGACCTGTTTCTATAATTAAATTTGACAAGTTGACGTGGAGCGTTCGTTGCTTCAGATAACGAAATTAGAAATCCCTGAATTTGCCCGCCTGAATTTGTCGAAGAAAAATCACCATTTTACTTGCGTTTATTTTGCAACTTTAAAACACTTGGTTGGTTAATGAGGGTTTTTACCGCTCGTAAACGTCCCAAAAGCAAGCGTTTTGCGACAGTTTCAAAACGCAATTATTCGTAAATGAGTATATACGCAAGAACCCAAATGTATGCTTAAAGCAACGTGTTTTATTTTAAATCAATCTGAGTTTGCCATATCAGCAAGAGTTTATTTTCTCGTCAGCAAAATGCAATATTTTAACTGAGTTAATATATAGTAATTTATTTAAACTTCCAAAAAGTATTTTCTTACATGTAAATAAATTAAAAGTATAATAGCATTTTTAAAAACAAGCTTGTATTTTCCACCAGGGAGATTTTGGCAATCTCCCGGCTCCATATTCAGATTCTTGTCAACAACGTGTAATGAAAACTACTCATGACAACAAAACAAGAGCTCAAACTCCACTATCTTAGCTCTTTCCACCAAGGAGTTCCAGTGGCAATCTTTTGGGTCCATATTCAGACGCTCGTATCCATGTGTAATGCAAAGTACTCATGATAACAAAATATGCTCTGTATAGTCTGTAAATATTTATAAGTGTAAATTCAGTTAATTATTATAGGAAATATAGGTTAGTTTAGGTTAGGTTAGGAAGTCAATACTTAACGTAAAAAGTTATAATAGTTAATATAAGTATAATAGGTAATAGATAATAATATAAGTCAAATATGAACACATTTTTGTTAGTTACCCACTGAAAAGGCACTTGCCATAATAGAGAACTATGGCATGTAATTTGTATCTTTTTTATAAATGAACTACTACAAAAAAAAATACTAGCCTAAATTCGACTACCCTACACTTGTCATCAGGGAGTTCCAGTCTCTACATCACGGCTCCATCATCAAATCAGCTCGACGGTACCATAAGTGATTGAAACCAGCAAGTGATTGAAAAATGGTTTGCAAATTTTGAAACGGATAACTTATCATATATACGAACATTGTAAGTTAATATAAAGCTGGTACCTAATAAGGATTCATTTAAATAAGAAAAATATATTCTTAGTTTAATCAAATATGATTTGAGGGATCAGTTAAAAAGCATAACCTATGTAGTCTATCAATCAACATTTTTTTCCTATCTAATCTCTCTATATTTATCTGATAATCTATGTCTTCTTTTTAATCTATGTTTTTACGTTACAGCTGAGATGATTAATAGGTTCAGGCATTAATAAGATCACATTAGCTGGAATTTGGAGTGTACTTGATTGAAATCGATGTTAAATCGAATTAGGATACTCGTATCATATTTATTTATTTATTTATTTGTTACATATTGGTATATAGTGTGATCGTGCAGATTTAATTTGTAACTATTTATATAAGCAATAAGGAAATGAACACAACCCATACGATCTGGGCATACGAAATATACTGCCTTTGTTTTTGAGTAGTACTGACGTTTGAGTAGTACCATATTAATACAAATATATATAATAAAGGGTTAGTTACATACATATATACACATATACACATACAAACATACATATATACATATATAATAACACACAACTAGGGTTGTCGACTGCAGCGGGCGAGCCCGTCACCTCAGGAAGTTTTAACGATTAGTCGTTCTATCTCCCTGGAGTGAGTGCAGAAGACTTGGACAAAACAGTCCACCGTCTAGCTCCGCCACAAACCCGTCAGAGGCCAACGCCTTAACCGCGAGATAGCCAGGAGTGTTACACGGCGGGCTTACACTCATGCCCTTACTTCCAATTGTGACCAGATTACTCCAGTCTCTCGATTGGTTACGAGTTCGAGGTCGCTTGCGCGGTCCTCTCCCTCACGAAGCGGCGAAACGGTGTGTACCGAATCTATCGCGGACCATAGCGTCCTTTGCCCGGCTGTTCACCCAGGATCGGATAGCCGATGGTCGTTTCAAGAGCAGTCGCCGTAAGGTCCGCAACCACCCCCGCTCTATAGAAAACAGTACTGCTTCCAGACTCCCCCGACTGTTAGTCAGAGTGCACAGTCGATTGGCTTACGCCGCACGGAACGCAGACCGTCCAGGAGCGCCATAAGGCCAGATAACACACACACATACACACATACACTAATAACACACCCACTAATAACATACATGTACATACACACATATTTTAAATTATTCTATTAAGCAATTCTATTTCAGTCTTTGCACGACCTACTTCGTAAAGGACCCGTTTTTTTACTGTACATTTTGAAGATTTTTCACTGATCTTCTAATTAAATTGATAATTTAATTTCTTCTTCTAAATTAAATATTGCGTCATTACAATCATAAAATTTCTTATTAGTCTAAATATAATGTTATAATTATAATATATAATATAATTATCTGAATAAAAACCAAAATCTTCGGTTAAAGAATATAAATTAGTAAAATTTAAATTTAGACTGTATATTCTCCACTTACACAAGACAGGGACAGTGAGGTGGAGATAAAGACTCGCATCGAAATTGCACGCAGCGCCTTTGAAAAAAATAAAAATGTCATTTTCAATCGAGGTCTGAAAATCCCACTTCGAATGCGTCGTCTCCAGTGCTACATCTGGCCCATACTTTTATACGGATGTGAGACCTGGACTATTAAGGAAGATAAAGAAGGAAACGTAAAGATTCGAGATGTGAGCAAACAGACGCATGATGTCGATATCTTGGACTAGAAAGTCACCAATGAGGAAGTTCTATGGCGTGTCGGCCAAAAACGCAAGCTTTGGCAGACCATGAAACAGCGCAAAGCTGCATACCTGGGTTACGTGCTTAGGCACGGCAGGTACGAACTCCTGCAACTCATTATGATGAGAAAAGTTACAGGGAAGAGGAGACCCGACCTTAGACGGAAATCTTGGTTGCGGAACATTCAAGAATGGACCGGGATTACGAGTATCGCAGCATTGTTTTGCCTGGTGAAGGACAAAAAGAAGTATGCAGAGCTGACTGCCAGCCAACCTTCACTAGTTAGAGAGACACCATAAGAAGAAGAAGAATATCCTTCACTGCAAGCAAAGCAATTTAAGAATCCTAGTTTTTGTCCAGAAGCCCGCTGAATTTTGAACCCAGCGTTTAGAAATAGTTATATAATAGTAGATTGTATCACAAGGGAGCAAAATAATATTTTTACGGCGAGGGTGCTTTTTTGAATCCAGAGCGAAGTGAGGGATTCTTTAGTAGAATCCTGAACGTAGCGAGGGATTCAAAAAAGCGCCCGAGCCAAAAATATTTTGCGCCCGAGTGATACACTCTACTTTTCATCACCCTCTAACAACGACAAAAACAATTGACGTTCGCGCGTTTTTAATTTCATTTGTTTTTTTTTATTCAGCCGCGCGGCGGCTCGACTAGAGGGCCGTCGTACCAGCCAGTCTTTATTCAAACAATATTTGCGTTCGATTTCTTCGGCGCTGAAGACTAAGATGTTCCAAATTCAAAAAGTGCGCCGCAAAGATAAATTGCGGCGCACTTATTCCAAAAGTGAGCCGCAAAGATAATTGCGGCGCACTTATAAAGTTTCTTATAAAAAACACCACTTTTGGGCGCAGTTAAAGGCGAATCAAGTCGTCCTTTTCGAATAGATGGGATGAAAAAACAATTATATGCCTTTATCAAAGTAAGTAAAATGCAATTTCAAATAATGCAATTTTGTATGATATGCGGGAAATATGCACTGAATTTTATATTCGACTGAGATGATCGATTCTCAATTTTTAAAAAAAGTAAGACAATATAGGTATTTGAACTTTAGGAAAATGAAGTCTCACCAGTAGGGTTCCGTGTGTACTGTGTAACCTTTTGTGCGGCATCCTAAAAATATCGATTGTGCCACTCCGAGACTTTCCAGGCAATTAGCCAAGGATTGATATAATTCGAATATTAATTTCATGGATAAAATTGATTAGCGCCGGATGGGTTTGTTGCAAACACCTCGGGCGGCGCAGTTTGTTTCTCGGTTAAGGGCGAGGTTGTGCTAACAGCCAACAAAGGGCGTTAAAATTTGAATAAACTATATGGCGGAATTTAAATATTATTAGTCTGGGTTGTACATGAGATATTCCAACCAAAATTCACAATGTCATTTCAGCCAAAAAAGGCAACTGTGCACTAAATTTCGAGCCTCTAAATCTAATACTTTGTGACCCTTTGGTGGACCGATTTCAACTACAATCTTTCCATGACCAAATGATGCGTGCATCCCAAAACTTCAGCTCAATCGAAATAAGCTATTAGGCGCTATCGTGGAGGAATACACACAGACAGATACACACACATAGACATACACACAGACAGTCAGACACACACAGAGACATACAGACAGACTACAATCTGGAAATCGTCCTAATCGTCTCGGGGGAATGGGAGTCAAGCTGGATATTTCTGTCTTCCATCTCAACAAAAAAAAATGCGCGTTCACAATGCTTTCCTTTTGGTTGGCCAGGAATGTAAAAAACATTTATAGTACACAGACAGACATAGACAAACAGACAGGCTTCCATCTGAAAATGGTATTAATCGTCTCAGGGGGGCTCAATAAGGAATATGGTCTTAATCGCCTTAGGGGAGCTCAATATTTCCGGCTTTATCTCAACAAAAAAAAATCCGCGCTTACAATATTTTCCCTCCGTGTTTGGTGAGCCGGGAAAGTAATACAACAGAAATAAATAATAAAAATAATAAAAATAATAATAATAATACTCACTCTCAGAACTTGGATATGACTGTTAACTGGTTGTGTCCATCGTCTGCGACCTTCATCGGCGCCCCCTTTTTGAGCCTCATGGTGGCGGCGATCGAGAATATCAGGAAAGAGACCTTCAGGAAGATCACGCCCGTGAACAGATACACGAACAGACTCATCGCAATCAGCAGGATCAACAACCATCAAAAGCGATTAACCGACTGCGACTACCGATAGCCAATGTAGCCGCGGGCAACCTTGCCGCTACTGATATACCCACTCAAGTGGCAATGCCGCACTTTTCCCGCCAGGGCTGCCACAAGCGATTTCCCAATTTTCCGAATTTTATTTTGGGATTTTAAGAAATTTTATACTGTCCTAATAATGGGTGGTGAACCGTTTCGTGCAGCTTGGGCCACAAGAACCATTTTGTTCTCGGATCGGCTCAACCCAAGATTCAGCTCCTATTCAGAAGCCTCCTCGAGTGGAAGGCTACCCCGGGTAAGACTCCCGTGTCTCAGGCCTCAGAGCTGGTGGACCGGTTTCTGCCGGCGCGGGCGGTATTACATCCCGGCCCCACTGGACGCTCCGGTCGGCGAAGCCAATCGTTTGTGCATTCTGACTAATTGCTGAAGGGGTCTGGAGACTATGGAAATATACTGTTTCCTAAGCAGCGGGGGTGGATGTTGACCTGTTGTCATGCCACTCTTGAAATGACCTTGGGCCACTCGATCCCGTGTGGCACTACGGGCAAAGAACGCCCAGGTCCGCGATAACTGAATTACCACTGTAAGCGACTTCGGACCCGTAACCAGTCGGGAGGACGGAGGTATCCTGAAGGTTAATTCCAGACGGAGATATCCTGCCAAAACTGGTAGTTAGGGGTTAAGGCTGCCCGTTGAGTACCTTTCCCGGTGCCTCGCCGTAAAGCGTCGGTCTCTAACGGGTTGCTGGTGAACTAGACAATAGATTGTCTTGTCCCCAAGTCTTCTACGCTCATCCCACGGCTGAAAGAACGATCTATATCGCTATACCAGCCTGGGGTGACGGGTTCGCCCCCTTGTAGTCGACACCGCCCTACTGCCCTAATAATGCTAAAATTTTATTCTCCTCTAAGAATGCTCCGTGTAAGCTGGACACATAAAGTTAGCAATGAAAAAGAGCTTTAGCGTGCTGGTACGACCCGAAAATTGTAGCTCACCGTCAAAAAGCGCAAGATTGAATATCTGGGGCACGTGCTGCGGCATGACAGATATCAGCTGCTCCAACTGATATTGAAGAGCAAAATTGAGGGTAAACGGCGTCGTGGAAGGAGGAAAAAGTCGTGACTGTACGATTTCAGAGAGTGGACCGGGATCACCAGTATTAAACAACTCTTCCGGATGGCGCAAGACCGTAAAAACTTTTCAGAGCTAACGACCAATCTCCAGTAATTGAGAGGCACTTCAAGATGAAGAATTCTGCCCTAGAGTGTAGATACCGATGTATCTTTTATTTTTTTTATTGCTTATATTTATTTATTCATTAATTTATTTATTTACTTCAGTAAACATACAGCGCATTCAATATACATAAACAAGTAAATATAATAAAAGAATAAAAAACTCGACTGCCGTTACAGAAAGTAAACTGTTGAATGTATAATTACTTTCAATACCTTTTTTTTAATGAAATATTTGTGGTTTTTTTATTTATCCATATAGATAGATGTATATTTCCGGAATTTACTTAATCAGCTTTTTCATTTGACACTAAACACGATATATTTATGTTAATTTATTGACATTTGGAAATTTGGACATTTAGACAATTATTTACTTGATATTTGGACAGTTAAGGGGCACCTTAACTCGAGTATGACACTCGAGAAAACATAACGATTCTAACAATACCACATACTTCTAAATCAGTTCGAGCGTTTAGAAGTTAAGGTTTAATAAAGAAAAGGAAAACATACATAGCTGAATCCTGAACACATAACACTTCTTTTTTGGTGGGCAGTCGAGTAAAAAGAAAAAATATCTGCCACTAGGCAGATAATCGTTTCCTGAGATAGTTACGATTTAACCCTTTGAGAATTTTTGGATACATAAAACTGTTAAAGGGCGATGTAAGTAATGTATGTTAAGTTTCGTGAAAATAGATTTTGTATAAATTGATGGGACATAAGTATCCATAAAGATGCAAAGTTACAACTTTTTCCAAAATTTGATTATTTTATTATTTAACTCAGTAATAATGCGTACTAAAAGAAAATCAAACATATTGAACAGTCGCCATTAATATTTTATATATTTATTTAAAATCAGCAGAGTTCTTTAGTAATTTGCCATATTAAAAAAATACGTTTTTTTTTGCTATATACGATAATTTATAAAATGATTTTGAAGTTAAAGGACGCATACATATGTCCCATGGTCCTTAAAGGGCCAGAGAATCATTAGCATATTGACAAAAAAAAAAAAAACAAAATTTATTTTAAATAGAAAGTTGCTGAGAAAGGCAGGAATTTAGAAGTGGAGTTTGGCGGAAGGAAGAAGGAGTTTGGCAATGGTATATGGATATATAGATGTATAGTAATTTCCCGTTACAACGAATACCGAACCAACGAAAAATCCCGCCATCACGAAAGTCTTGAGGTCCCCACCCGCAAAGCAATTAAAACAATGTTAAGTGAATATCGATATGCTCGGTTTTTGGAAATCCCTATACAATGAACTATTTGTACAGACAAAATTCGAATTAGCGAAATTTCGTTACTACCAATTGACGGTCCCGTGACGTTCGTTGCAACTGGAATGTATTTATAATACAGACATGTCGTTTAGTGAATATGTAGCTATAGATATTTATAGTAGGTACTTGGGTTGTCGACTACAGCGGGCGAGCCCGTCACCTCAGGAAGTTTTAACGATTAGTCGTTCTATCTCCCTGGAGTGAGCGCAGAAGACTTGAGGACAAAACAGTACACCGTCTAGCTACGCCACAAGCCCGTAAGAGGCCAACGCCTTAACCGCGAGATAGCCAGGAATGTTACCCGGCGGGCCGACACTCGCGCCCTTACTTCCAATTGTAACCAGATTACTCCGGTCTCTCGATTGGTTACGAGTTCGAGGTCGCTTGCGCGGTCCTCTCCCTTACGAAGCGGTGAAACGGTGTTTACCGAATCTATCGCGGACCACAGCGTCCTTTGCCCGACTGTTCACCCAGGATCGGATGGCCGATGGTCATTTCAAGAGCAGTCGCCGTAAGGTCCGCAACCACCCCCGCTCTATAGGAAACAATACTGCTTCCAGACTCCCCCGACTGCAGTTAGAGTGCACAGTCGATTGGCTTACGCCGCACGGTGCGCACAGAAGGTTGATTCCTAAGGGAAACTGACCATAAGGCCAGAGTCCTACCCAGGCTCGCACTTCATGCGTGGAGGCCGTCGGATAGGTGTTGACCCGTGAGTGTGACCAACCCTGAACAGAATGGGTCTTCGTGGCCAACTCAGCAAGGGTCTATTAACTCCCAGATCTAGGTATAGTAGGTATTGTTGTGTTGCGTATAGAGACTATAATCTCGGGATCCCGGGACCCAGCCGTTTTTTGACCCCGAAAATCCCGGGATTGCTTGATTATATTAATAGCATTTATTACATAACGACAAAAAACAACCCTTAGATACGCCTTACGATACGTACTACACAGGTACAGCCTGGGACAGTGAGGGGAGTGAGGGCTGGGGTGGGTGCGTTGGGTGGAAGGGGAGGCAATGGGGGGAGTGGGGCTTATAAGGGAGGAGTTGGGGAGGGTTTGGGGGATATGTGTTGGGGCTGGGAGTGGGTTGGGGGAGTTAGTGGAAGGGTGGTGATGGAGGGGTTGGGGATCTAGGGTATGTCGCGTGGAAGGGGGTGGGGGTTGTCTGCTTACCGGGAAAGCCTTGGGATGACACAACCGTTTTTTTTTTATAAGTATGAATATATATAATAATATGTTTGTCGCAGAACTTACAAGGGACTTCCCCTCTCTGAATACCTCAATACAATACTTTGCATATGTTGGCAATAAACTACGAAGCAGGCTTGGAAGTCAAACACTGGATGCTTTGATATTTCTCCGATTGTATTTTCGAAATTCTAAATAGTTTTTTGTTTTGTCTTTTTTATTTCTCACAAAAGAATAGTTTTTTTCTTTTTTTACTATATTATGATTTGTGTTGTGCAACAAAACAAAAATATATATTTTTTTAAGAAATTACTCAAGTTTTTTTTATTTGAGCCTAATTAAAAACCACATAGTCTAATCCCGAATTAGCCCCGGGATGCCGGGATTACACATCAAAAATGCCGTAATCCCGGGGTCTAAAAACATGTTCGGGATTGTATTCGCTAGTTGCAAACCGCGCCGGCACGGCATCCCGATCTAACTAGCAAAACGTAGTGTATATCGGTTTCGATAACGTTTGCAAGATTCACAATATTGTTCATGATCGGTTCTGTATGTTTGTATTTATTTGTAATTATTTTTACCCCGGGCCCCCGTAAAGGGCCCCTTATTTAAAATGACGACATTTCCCCTCGCTATGACGATATTTAATCACTCTTTCAACCATAAGGTGAACGCAAAGACCTGGACAACAAAGTCGACGGTTTAACTATTCCAACATACCTGTGACAGTCCAACGCGAGGCGCTGGGAAGTGAAACCAGCGGGATGACCTCACGTCCTCACTACCAAAGTTGACCGGACTTCTCCGTCCTCCAGTCTGGTCGCAGGATCGAAGTCGCTTGAACGGCCTCACCCCTGATGTCAGCGGTAATTCAGTTCGAAATTATCGCGGACCGTGGCGCCTTTGCCCGTCTTTCATGAAAGCCCGAGATGCAGTGCTAATGCATGCTCGAATCCTGGTTGTTGCATGGATTTGTTATAGTGCGGAATAGAGTTAAAATATTTATATAGAACTCTATAAAATATAGAACTCATTATAAATAGGATAGAAAACGAATTTACCGCGTGAAATTTGTAGGACCCGACGTTTCGGTGACGTTGCAGCCGCCGTTGTCTAGGGTAGACAACGGCGTCCCTCTACTAGTCTACAAGTCTACAAGACCCGACGTTTCGGTGACGTTGCAGCCGCCGTTGTCTAGGGTAGACAACGGCGTCCCTCTACTAGTCTACAAGTCTACCCTAGACAACGGCGGCTGCAACGTCACCGAAACGTCGGGTCCTACAAATTTCACGCGGTAAATTCGTTTTCTATCCTATTTATAATGTCAAACAACCGCGATAGTCTTCGATTTTAAATATAGAACTCAGTTCTGTCCTCACTGAGGGACAAGGATCACAAAATGTTTGGAGCTGCGCAAGAGAAAAGCTTATGGAAAATATGAACAACAGAGAAGTCTATAATCTGTCTTATGATTATAGAGATCGAAGATTCAAGTAGTTAGGGCAATTATTAACAGCTTTGAACGAAACCCGTAGGGCATCGTAATGTGAGACAAGCAAATCTGCCACGTGCAAGTTTTTACTTGCCTGGCAAAGGAAAGTATTGTGTACACGATAGCACCCTGAAGATTCATCCGATTGAGCTAAAATTTGGCACGCATGCATCATTTCGTCATGGCAAAAATTGTGGTTAAAATCGGTTCTCGGCCAGGGGGCTAGTCATACTTCAATCTCGAAATATTGGACCTAGAGACTTGAAATTCGGCACACAGATGCGTAGTAGTTTTGAAACCATGTTGTTAAATTTGGGTAACAATATCTCTTATACAAGCGACAAAAAAAAACCGACGACATACAAATAATAACGACGAGCCGCCCGATGCTAGCTGAGAAACGAATAATATTGGAAATAGGTATTTTATTACCACGAAAATACTACAAAAATACCATACATGTACCTACTAGATTTGCTGTCATAATAAGCAATCACTATCGGGGGGGGGGGGGGGGGTCGAAAATATTCTTCTTCTTCCGTGGGTTCCTATCCTGCCTTATATGCTTTAATTTCAAATAAAATAGGCTAAGTCCGCAGGATGTATAAATGTTCCGGACGAAAATATACTTTTTTTCCGAAATTCTTCTTCTGCCGTGCGTTACTATACCGCCTAGGATGCAAAAGGGGTTTGATGGAAGGGGGGAGGTGGTTGTTTGGGGAAGGGGAGGTTTGGGGTAAGTTTAGTGAAAAAGAGGGTTTGTTTGGTGGTGGGAGGGTTGGATATAGGGGGGTGATTTTAGGGGAGGTTAGGGGCGGGGCATTTTGGGGGTAGCGTTGGGAAGGATTCGGAAGAAAGGGTGGGTTGGGAGAAGGGGGTTAAGGGTGGGGGGGGGGGGGGTGAGGGGAGGAAGGGTTGGGGGGTTGGGTGGAAGGGGAGGCAATGGGGGAGTGGGGCTTATGGGGGAGGAGTTGGGGGAGGGTTTGGGGGGATATGTGGTTGGGGTTGGGAGGGGTTGGGGGAGTTAGTGGAAGGGCTGGGTACCGGAAAAGAATTTCGTTTTTTTCGTTGACCGGTTTCAGGGATTAGTTGCGTTTTGTGACTACTGCACTTTGAAGACATTTTTGTGTTATTTCAGTGACAATTTGTCAGGACTATTTTGTGATTTGTGTAATTAGAATTTTGAACCCCGATTTACAATGGATAAATTTTTCGCAAGTAAAGAAATTATTCGATGGCGTAGATGCTCCTCGCGTAGTTCGTGCAGTATTTATTCATTAATTTATTTTATTTTATCTTATTTGTGCATAAATTCATTATAGAGGTATCCAATATATTTTTTTTATCCTAATTCAAAACATTTTTCAATAATTTTACATATTACAAACCTAGCTCGGAAAGAAGTATAATCTCTTTGACAGAAGTATTTAGAAGTACTCAGAAGTATTTAGGCACTCACTTTAATTTACTGATTATATAAAATTGTATTTAGAAAATCCTGTTTTCAAGCACATTTGAGTATCTACTTCCCCGAAGTGCATTTATATGGCCAATGAATCAAACTTGTTTAAGGGCATCACCTAGGCCATAATCCCTGTATTGTACATTAATAAAAGTTCAGGTATAAGAGGGTAATTTAAAAATTCTAGGAAGAAGTTATTCTTTTTAGTGTAGATAGCCCTAATTATATTTTCTTATTAAAGTTTATTTAGGCGAACATCACCTAATTATGCTTTATTAATAAAATATAATGAAGGCCACCTACAATAAAATACATAAATTCTTCCCAGAATTGATAAATGACCATTTTATTTCTGAACGCAAAACAAAAGCCCAATATAGGACGGAATGGAAGAAGATTCTCGACCTAAGAAAAGGATAATGAGTAATGTGGCACTAATGATGATGATGAACATCAGAAATCAATATAAAATCGTGGAATTTGTGACAGCCCTGGACACAAACTTGCTCGCCACTTGTTCACCACAAGGCGACGTCATTGGTACCTGGCGTATCAAATTGATTGGGACTGTAAAGACCGGTCTATAAATTCGTTTTTTTCTGTAGAATAATAAACTATTTACCTGTTAGGTAGAAATAATATCACTCAAATTATTGGGAATAACCATAATAAAAATTAAAAAAACCTATGCGGCGATCTTATTGTGTCTGGATCTACTGAACCGATTTCGAAAATTCTTTTAGCAATAGAAAGCCACGTTACTTGTGAGTGTCATAGGCTATATGTTAATCCGAAAAATGAAAAGACTTTTTTCGTGGTAGTCGTATTTGCAAAGAAAATCGGAGAATAAGCGGTCGAACGAAAACGTTTATAACTAACGCTGCCTTAACGATGAGAGATATATGATAAGTTCTAGAGAAAAGTTGTAGAGCTTGATAATGCCTATAAAAAAGTCACAGACAGCATATGTCTAACTTTTATATTTAAGTCACAAAAAGTAGTATTTCATATTTAAAAAATAATTTAAATCGTTAGGTCATGTTTATTGGTCATATTATCAACAATTATTATGAATTCTTATCAAAATAAATAAATTTATCGTCTCAAGTGTTTAAAACAAAAGACTTTTCCCTTTTACTGCATATAATTTCCCTTTTACTGCATAAATAGTTAAAGAGATAATACGCTCACAAATAAGACGGGAAGGCACTCACAAATAACGGTATTATAGTCAAATTGAATGCAAATACATACATACATATGCAGTAAAAATATAACCCCTCTTTTGGCAGTCAGGAAATAAATCACAGCACTCAGTACTAACCGAACCACAATTATAATTTCATCACAGGTAAAAAGTTTTACCGCCCAACGAAGTGGGCACGGGTCAGCTAGTAATAATAATAAAACGCTTTATTTGCTTTCACAAAGGCGAGGTTATTGCCGGTGGTGTTTCTTGGGCCAAAACTTTGAAGGGTGTTATTTTGTTCAAATATAGTATATTTAGGTATATTGCGAAAGCCGTAATATAAAAACAATATAATAATAAGAATATTTGAGTTTTTAAAAAAATGCCTAAATTATACCTCAGAAAAGAGCAAAAACATGTTAAAGTCAATTGACCTTGATCAGTATTTCCCATCACATCTCCCATCTCAGCGTCAATCGGAGGGTCATCGAGGTACCCCCACCTCTGGACCTGACGGGAAAGAATAATCAACGTCCGCCGTCACCGCGTGGACCTTGACCATTCTTACCAACGTAGCTTATAATCTAAACGAAAATGATAAGTTTTTCGTTAAAATTTGCCAATAAATATGTTTTGTCAAAAAAATGGTTGTGCCACTCCGAAACTTTCACGGCAAGTAGCCAAGGACTGATTTCATCTGAATATTAATTTTATAAATAAAATCGATGAGCGCCCTTCTCTCGGTCGGCGGACGAACCCGGTTGGGTACCGTTTCATCTGTTAGCCCTTCGCCGAGAAACGAACAGTTATTTATATAAAATATTTATATACATAAACCTTAATAAAAATAATTAAAGTACTACAAGCGATTCCAGAAGCTAACGGAAAATCGGGTACCTCAATGAAATATATATTTTTGAATAGCTTAGACCTCAGGATAATGGTTACTTATGGGCAAAAATCGCTTAATACATGGGAAGGGGGTCAAATCGCTCTCATCAATTTGGTTTACACTAATAAACACTAAATTACATCAAGCGACCAGAAATGGTACTAATGTAAAAAGATAGTTCGAAAGAATACATACAAATGAGTATAGAGGGCGTTAAATTTTATATAATTATTTGAGGTTTCAATCAAATGTTATTAAGATAATGAAAGATGCATTTCATCAATGTATCAAATATAAAGAAGATATTTAATAAAATCAGTCTTATTTTGTTGTTATGTTCAATACTTTACTCATCCTCTCTTCCTTGTTATAAATACAATAGTTTACTTTCTGTAACGGCAGTCGTGTTTTTTATTCTTTTAAATATATTTACTTGTTACGTTTTAAAATCTGGCCACTCTGAATGCGGCAGTCTTGCTGACCCACTTTCGTAATGTCCAGCGGAGAGTTGCGTGCTAAGTTTCGCTGTAATTTAGGTTGTAGGTTATTCAAAGTAATTATTCATGGACTTGGTTACTGCAATTTCACTCTGCAATACAGAAAGATAGAATGGACCTTGAATAGATTTTTCGACACTTGACCTTAACCACTTGAAATCCTTCACTAAGGGCTGTCAGATCTTTACACAAACTGGCCCAAAAAAATTAAACGCCCCCCCCCCCCCCTCCCTCATCACTGTCATTTTACTTTCCCGGCCCAAGTATTGCGAACGCGCTACAATTTTTTTTAGAGATGAATATGGAAATATCCATTTTGAGCCCTCCCGAGACGACCTTAGAAGGCCAGCCATAGGAATGAAACTCAGGACGGCATGTTTTCAACCCTCGAAAATATCTCTGTAGGGGTGTTCTGCTTCTTCTTCTTCTTTTTGAAGTGCCTCTCCATTACTGGAGGTTGGCCGTTAGCTCTGAAAACTTTTTTCGGTCTTATGCCATCGGGAAGAGATGTTCTGTACTGTTGATCCCGGTCCGCTCTCTGACATTGCACAGCCACGTCTTTTTCCTCCTTCCTCGACGCCGTTTATCCTCAATTTTGTCCATCAATATCAGTTGGAGCAGCTGATATCAGTCATGCCGCAGAAATTCAATCTTGCGCTTTTTGACGTTGTGTAAGAATTTTCGGGTCGTACCAGCACGCTGAAGCACTTTTTCATTGCTAACTTTATGGGTCCAGCTTATACGGAGCATTCGACGTTAGCACCACATCTCAAAAGATTCTAGCCGCCGTCTGGTGTCTTCTTTTATGGTCCACGCTTCGCTGCCGTACATAACCACTGGCCAGATGTAGCAAGGCAGGATCCGAGTTCTGAGTCTTAGACTGATATGCCGGCAACACAAGACTTTTCTCATTTTATTGAATGATGCACGGGCGATTTCTATCCGGGTCCTAATTTCTTGATCGGAGTCCCATATTTCATTCACCCATGCACCGAGATATTTGTACTGCTGGACCCGCTCAAGAACTTTACCTGCTACCGAGGGGGTGTTACTGCACGCATATTGATAAATAATAGTAGCTTATTCAATAAAGGCGACTTTTACCACATATAACTGCAGAATTGCATAAATACGGAAATCGGCTGCCCGCGAATTGTCGCAACAGAAAACCACCGATCGGTGGTATTCGCAGACCATTTCCAGATGAAAGTATGTATGTGCACAGTGTACCGAAAGAACAGTAGACGCACACTCGAGCGACAGGGCGTTGCGGGGATAGGGTGCGAGGAATGTGAGCAGAGGGGTACGTCTCGACGAACGCCTTTGAGTAGCGTTACGCGCGTGCGAAGGTTGGCGACAATCTCAAACGTTTGAACATCTGCGTTGGCGGAGTAGTAACCTCCGCATAGCTCGCTTCCTTTTCAATTTTGTATTAAGAAACGCTACTATCTGGTATACTGTAGTCTCTGTGTCTGCCTGTGTGTGGTCTGTGTGTCTGTCTGTGTGTATTCCTCAACGATAGCGCCTAAACGCGTAATCCGATTGAGCTGAAATTTGGTATGCAGGCATCATTTGGTCATGGCAAGAGTTGGTCATGGCAAGGGTCGATATCGATCTACCAGGAAGCGCACTAGTCATATACCAATCTTGAAATATTAGACGTACAGACTTGAAATCCGGTACACCGATGCCTTGTTAGGCCGAAATCACATTTAGGAATTTTGGTCGGAATATCTCATATACAACCTACACTAATATTACTTAAATTCCGCCATACAGAGTATTCAAATATTACCGCCGTCTGTTGGCGCTTAGCCTAGAAACAAACCCGGCGGCGGTCGTCCCCCGCCCGCTTCGCCACCGCCAGTCGCCGCCCTAACTTGTTAATCCGCCGGCCGAGAGAGGGCGCTCGTTGATTATATATTATATAAAATAATTTTTCAGATGAATTTGTCTTTGGCTACTTTCTTGCAGGGAAAATCTTGGGTACCCACCCATTTTTTTTCAAGCAGAAGACAGAGGTAGGAGTGTGTGTATGCCAATATCTGTATGTAAATATCAATACATATTTACATACATATATTAATTATATAAATAAATAAACTGCCAAAATCAGGAATAGGAAGGGATAAGAGAAAGGCTAGAATTTGTGCTTTATATTTATTGTATTGGTTTATAATTTGTGGTTTATATTAATTGTTAAACGAATTTGTTCGTTTGGCAGCAGATGGCGTTAACTTAGGTAATTTTCATTTACAGTTGTTTGACATTTGCATTGTTTATTTAAATTGGAAGTAGATATTTGCTAACACCGTGAGTCACCGTCGTGCCGGTCGGACGTGTTCGTCGTGTGCTCGCGTTGTGTGTGTGTTTGTCTAAACCTGTGTATCATACGTGATTTAGGAACTAACGGGGTAGGGTGTGTTTGTTGTGCTCTGTGAATCCTTGTTTCCTCTCGTCTTTTGTTGTTTTGTCTGTGTTGTCCAGATCATCCTTCAGTGGTTTGGCGGGGATCGTTCACGGAAACTGTAAGTTTGTCGTCATTTTTGTTTATACTCCCGGATTAAATAGCGTGTCTCGGCAGCCATTCCTGCGGGTAGCATTTTCAAACTTTTTTATTTTTTTTTCAAAATTATCTGGATGTACCCTCCTTAGATTGCCTGCGAATGGAACGGAGACAGGGGGGTCGACGGGGGCACGCCCGTCGACTCCGACAAGCCCTATATGTGCAATATCGGAACAGGAGATGGACTCACGCGCGCCGTTGGGAATGACTGTCGAGGTTAGGTCTGACGTGGCTGCGGGAGAAGCCATCGAAACTAGGCAAATAGCTGCCGAAAATATGTACAAGGAGGACTCGCCTGGGCCCTTCATAGTTTATATTCAATTTTGCCCAGAGAATTCCAACAATTCTGAGGGTACAAATCCGAATCTATCTATCTACCCGCTTACTGTCGGGAAACTGATTGAAGCAAATAAAGTTCAAGACGTCAAAACAATTAAAAATGAGAACTGAAGGCCTTGAGAACTGCGAGAGCTGCCAATAACCTTACTAAAGCTAACTTCTTAAGATTAAAAAATTACAAAGCCTTCATCCCTTCCTTCGCCACGGTCAGATTGGGGTTGGTAAAGGGACTGGACACGGATATACCTGATGAGGAGATAGTCTCTTCGGACGATTCAGGCAACGTGGTTTATAAACCTTCTCGAACGGTTGTTTTCACATTTGAGGGACAAAAGCTCCCGGAAAAAGTCCTAATATACTACAATAGCCTCCCAGTAGAGATTTACTCCCTTCCAGTTGCTCTCTGTACAGCTTCCTGTCGGTACGGTCACCTAAAAAAGACCTGCCGATCTAAAACTCCCAGGTGCTTTCGTTGCGGAGAGGCCCATGCGGGGGAGAGTTGCAGGGCATCTCTCTCCTTCTGCGTTAACTGTCGCAACGATTCACACACAGCTACGGACCAAAAATGCCCCGAATATAGCCGTCAAAAGGCAATAAAAAACATCATGGCAAAAGAAGGCATATCATTACATTACATTACATTACATTTTCGTCGTGTCCAATTGACGGCTAAAGACCGCTCTTGGACGTGTCAAAATAATTGGGTTATGTAGTAAGTTTCGCTACTACTCTTTACTGAACATACATAGTTAGTCAAGAATTAACTACTAGATTGTCAAACTATAAATATAAATAATCAAAATAGAAGCTTAATATTTGAAGTAGTTAGTGATTCGAAAAGATACGTAGTAAAATTATTTATCGTATTCAAATTGTCAGTAAAATGTTAAATAATCAAATTAAATCTACGTTATGCATTTTAAACTAAAAGTACAGATATAAGACCATATAAAATAATCAGACAATAAGGCTCTACTTTTTTAAGTAATTTAAATGGGCACAATATTTGAAAAATCGTGGCCCTCAAATTCGGCCAAATTATAGAAAGGGTGGCCTATCAGCATCTCCTTGGTGTGTTTTTTAAATTTTATGTCCTCCAGCTGTTTAAATTTTGTAGGGAGTAGATTATAGAATTTAATGCTAAGGTACAAGTAGCTTTTCTGTACTTTTGCCAGTCGTATTCGGGGTACGCATAAAAGGGAGCTACCGCGGGTATGATGCGAGTGAATGTCTGCATTAATTGGGGTTTCTGTTAGGTGCTGTCTAGCATACATTAAACACTGGTATATGAACGCCGAATACATAGTCATTACCCTTGCCTTGATGAAATATTCTTTGCATGAGGTCCTAGTCGTTACCTGATACATGCTGCGCAGTGCTCTCTTTTGCAAAAGAAAGATTCTTTTACTGGTTGCAGCATTTCCCCAAAATAGTAGTCCATAAGTCATTAATGAGTTAAAATACGCAAAGTATATTGATTTGGCTGCCACAAAACCACAAAGACTTCTGATTTTTTTAATAGAGTATATCGAGCTACATAGCTTACTAGCTAATTGTTGGATGTGCGCATTCCACTGTAATTTACTGTCAATTCTTAATCCTAGAAAATTTATATCTTCTGTGATGTCGATTTCAAAATAGTCGTGTAATTCATTTAAATAGTCAACATTGGCAGGTCTTAAGCGAAAAGGAATTATTTTTGATTTTGTAATATTTAGACGTAATTCATTAGAATTAAACCAAATCAAGAGTTAATCAATCGTATACCTAATTCTATTTATTAATGATTCCTTATTTTCGTCACAGAAGATAAGAGATGTGTCATCTGCAAACAGTGTAATGTCATCATTCTCGGATGACACACATCCCGGCAAGTCATTGGTGTACACTAAAAATAAAAATGGACCTAGAATGGAACCTTGAGGTACACCCTTTGTTACTAGAATCGGTTGGCTTCTTGTTCCATTTACTTCTGTCGTTTGATACCTATTTTGCAGGTATGATTGAATTAGATTTAGCCCTTTGTCTCTGATACCATCGTGTTCTAATTTATTCAGTAGAATATTGTGGTTAACGCAGTCAAATGCTTTTGATAGGTCACAAAACAGACCAACAACTGTTTTTGAACTATCCAGCCCATTCAATAACTCATGCAGTAGTTTCGATGTAGCATTAACAGTCGATAATCCTGCCCGAAAACCAAACTGTTTACTGTTAATAATGTCGTGTGTCGAAAAATTTAGTAATGCGATTCAATATTAACTGATGTTGCAACAACATTTAATGATGAGCAACATTTAATGATGCTCTCTCGAGAGTACCTAAGACGACATCTGCCTCATATGCATCTATTGCAGCAACTACCCCACAAACTCAACCTTTTACCTTTAATACCCCACTCTCCCCAATGAGACCAAGAATTATCGTCTCGGATCCAATCCGTTCAGGTAAAAAAAAAGGTGAAGGGAAGAAACGGAAGTTGCAGAGCCCTCCCCCGCCCCGCTCCCCTGTTCACGACAAATCAAACGAACTACAATGGGACTATTTCCCATATAAATCCGTTAATGGCTGTGGTCTTAATGGAGATCCTAAAACTACTCTGGATCAGATAGCAGCCCTCTTACAGGTGCTTATGGCCCAACACAACACCAATTCTGGAGCCTCGGCTTCCAGCGACACCTCCTCAATGATAACTGTCACTGACCTTCAATTATCAGACACGTTGGATGGCGGATCGGGATCTGCCTTCAGACCAACGTAACGCCCCGGTCACAAACTTCCGCTCCAGCTAAATTTCCCACTTCCTTGTTTCTTTACATATACATATAGGTATATATTACACATTTTTTATATTTCATTTTTAACCTTTACTTTACTTGTAGATTCAATTTATATCTGCAGAATGGCAACGCTTTGCATCTTGCAATGGAATTGCCGAAGTCTGATACCCAAAAAGCATGAGCTCATCCAACTGCTGCATCAACGTGAGGTTGACGTGGCAGCTATCTCTGAATCTTGGCTGTCCCCCTCCAATAACTTTACCATACCAGGTTACACTGTCCTCCGTGATGACCGCCCGACGGGAAGGGTGGGACTATCCTTATGTTCAAGAACTCCCTTATCCACTCTCCGCTGGCCCTGGCTTCTCCGGGGAACAATGTCCAATTGGCCTCTGGCAGAATAAATGAGTGCACATTCCTTTCTCTATATGCTCCCCCCAGGACGATTATTACGGAAAACTGGTGGTCCCGGACCCTCGGAGGTATTTCCGGGCCAGTGTTCATTCTTGGAGACCTAAATGCGCATGCCCCACTTTGGATCTGCTCGCTCTCTGACCGACAGGGAGATGCCCTGATAAATATGATGGATAAACATTCTATGTGCATCATGAACGACGGCTCACCCACCTTGGTTCCACTTCCATCAGAACGTTCCTCGGCCCCTGATGTCTCGATATGCTCCCCGTGCCTCCAAATAGACAGTACTTGGCAAGTATTGGACGACCCATTGGGCAGTGACCACTTTCCCATCCTCATTAATACTCACTTCACTCTGAATAATAAGTAGGTATATGTAAAATTTGTGTAAATATAGAGCTACCACGTAAAGCAATGCTACATTATGTCACACTTACCAACTAAAAAAAAAAAGGAAAAAAGAATACATAAAAGTCTACCTTAGTACGGGCATTACTCCAGCAAGGTAGATTTTAATCTTATTAATCTAGTATTATAAATGTGTGTGAAATATTAATAAATAAATAAATAAATAAATAAATCGAGCCACCATTAGCCGTCGTGCTCTCTTTAAGTTTAGTAATAAGGAAAAAAACTTCTCGGATTTCTGCGCTCACTTAAACGACGCAGCAACACTCCTCCCCCCACTCGAAAGCAACCCCCTAGAGGAGTGCTACCTTGTCCGAGTCATCCTTGTCCTCTTGCATATTATCAGCGGCTGAAAAGTTTTTCAAAAAACAAACCCCCAAAATTCCATTCCGGCAATCTCCTCCATGGTGGGATGCTGAGTGCAACCAGGCGGTTGGCAGGAGGAAACTCTGCCTCTACTTATCTGAGTGATATGAACACTAGCTCATACCAAATCGCAGCCAAGGAAACCAGAAAACTCCTCTCAAGTAAAAAAAGAGAAGGTTGGAAAAAAATCTGCTCCAACCTTTCCCTGGATACTCCGAGTTCCACTGTCTGGGCTATGGTCAAAAGATTCAGGAGAGCATCGAACCTTAACTCCTCCCCCCCAGTACATGGAGAGACACTGGACCAATTTGTTAATTGCCTGGCCCCCCCATATTGTCCCGGCAGCGACGAGCTCAACACAGAACCGGAAATCCTCCCTAGTGCGCATCCTTCCTATACCGAAATGTCTTCCCCCTTCAGCCTGGTAGAATTAGATGCCGCCCTGAACAAGGCTAGAGATTCAGCCCCAGGAGAGGACCTTATTCCCTACGCATTCATCCCCTCTTGCTGCCCTAACATCACAGGGTACTACTTAGATCTCCTGAACGGGTTCTTCGATCAGGGCATGTCTCCCACTTCCTGGAGGTCCCAAGCGGTCATCGCTATCCCCAAACCCAATTGTGATCCGTCCTCCCCCAAAAGTTTCCGCCCTATTGCTCTCTCTTCAACCCTGTGCAAAATTTCAGAGCACATAATCAAAAATAGACTAGAATGGTTCGTGGAAACTTCAGCCAAACTAGCAAACTCAGAGTTTGGATTCCGTCGTGGATCAGGCACCCTTGACAACCTGGCGATTCTCACCACAGATATAAGACTGGCATTCAAACGGAAGGAATCGGTAGTTGCGGTCTTCCTGGACGTTCAAGCCGCCTACGATAATGTCCTGCTTCCACTCCTTCAGAGGAGGCTACAGTACTTGGGGATCCCGGACAAACTCTCAACATTCATCATCTCAACCCTCAAAGGAAGAAAGATTAACATTATGACCTCTGCAGACCCATTTCAAGAACCCTTTTCAGGGGCCTCCCACAGGGAAGTGTGCTCTCCCCCATCCTCTACAACCTCTACACCAGAGGTTTGGAGGACGTGGTTTTGAGACACTGCAGGTTATTACAATACGCGGACGATATTGTGATATATAGTTCCTCACAAAACATACCTACTGCCCTCCGGAAAGTCTCAGAGGCCCTAGAGGATCTGGAGGTATGGCTCAACGACTCCGGACTATCAATCTCCCCATCTAAAAGCAATGCTGTAGTTTTCACCCGCAAGAGAACCCCGACACCCTTAAACATCAAATTCAACCACTCAGCCATCCCAATTAAATCTCATGCCAAATTCTTAGGAGTTACACTAGATGCCAAACTACAATGGACCTCATACATTGACCAAGTGGTCAACAAAGGAGAGAGAGCACTAAACATACTCCGAGCAACCAGCGGAGTTTGGTGGGGGTCACACCCTTTCACCACTAAACTTCTGTTCAACGCCCTAGTCCGCTCACAATTAGACTACGCCTCCTTCATTTGTTACCCTTTAACCAAAAAACTCCAAGACAAACTGAACTCCCTACAATACAAAGGCCTACGATGTGTCATTGGCGCCATGAGAAGCTCCCCAACAAACGCCCTCCTCGTAGAATCTGGCGAGCCTCCCACTGATCTTCGATGCCAGCTCCTGGCAGACAAGTTTTACATCAAGAGGCTCCAACTGTCCAAACACCCTTTAGTGCCAAAACTAAAGCTCCTATGTGAGCTCTCCCAAGGCTCTCCAAATAGCAAAGTCTCGGCTCTATGTAGGAGCCATCGCAAACTGCATCACTTTAAAGAGGTTATTCAGAGAGATCACATCCTCCCGGATTTCAGACTTCCTTTCCCTGAAAGGTTTGAGCACCCTACCATATGTTATGACTCAGGAATAACAAAGACCCCCGCAGGTGAGGATCCCTCGCCACTGAATAATAGCACCTTTGCGAGAATGGTCGCAGACAGGTTCCTCGGCTGGGATCTCCTCTTCACGGATGGGTCGAAGGCCGAGGCGGGCACGTACGTGGGGGTGGGTATATTTCATTCCAATCTCAACATCTCCCTTAAATTTAGGCTGCCTAACAATGCCTCCATCTACACGGCAGAAAGCGTCGCAGTACTCAAGGCCTTGGAATATATGCGGGTTAAACGGTCTCCCCAAGGAGTCGTATTCACAGACTCGAAAAGCCTATTAGATAAGCTTAATTCCCCCTCTATATCGCACCGTCCGACTCACATAGAGAACCTTATTAGATCACAATACCGCCTCATCAGTGAAGCTGGGGGCGAGATAATATTGATGTGGATCCCTGGGCACTCCGGAATCTTAGGCAATGAGTACGCTGACAGAATCGCAAACGAGGCACGGTCAGGGGGAGTTCTCCTGAAAATTAAAATCCCGGCATCAGACATTTTTCAAGTAATAGAAGAAAAGATGAAAGAAAAGTGGAATAAGACCTGGCTCTCCTCCTGCAGCAACAAGGGCAAACACTACTCCCAATTTAACCCTACAATTCCTCTAAACTATGGTACTACAAGAAGCCGTTTAAGCGGAAGGAAATAACATCAATCTGCAGAATGCGAATAGGACACTGCTCCACACCCTCTCATCTGGGCCATTTATAGTCCATTTGCAACATGATTCCCCTGTGACTGGCCAGGAAGACTCTGGAGTTAAGAACTCAACTATAAATGCCATTTCCGTAGGAAAACTTTTATACGACAAGAAAGTCAAGGGAGTTAGCTTGGACGCAGCCAAATTGAAATCTCCTTCCAAACGGGCGGATACGCCAACTCTTTTACGGCCTTGCCCTGTTTAAAAGCATATAACTTCTCTGCCTTCATCCCCACATACACCATTTTCCGTACTGGACTTGTCAAGGGAATAGACTCGTCTTTGACAGACGAGGAACTCTTAGAGGGATTCAACCAGTGCAACCCGATCAGGGTGCACAAAATAAGACGACTAAACTTCAGAGACAAGTCGAGTGAGGTGCCCGTATGGAAGCCCTCCCGTACCGTAGTATTGACCTTTGAGGGTCAGGTTCTCCGCGAGAAGGTTTACTTATTTTATAATTCCCTGCCAGTAGAGGCTTATTCTCTCCCAGTGCTCCAATGCCTTAATTGCTGCCGCTTGCTTTGGACACAGCCGTAATGTGTGCCGCTCTTAAACCCCCCGTTGCTTCCGTTGTGCTTCTGAACACAGCGGTTCTATTTGCAAGGAGGGAAGCCTTGCATGTATTAACTGCAAGTTACAGGTTCATGCCGCAAACAATCCAAACTGCGAGGAGTACGTTCGCCAAAAAAATAAAACATCTGATGTCATCCGAGAATGTTTCACTTTTTGAAGCAGCCTCAAGATTCCCCAAAAAAGCCCTTTTTTCGACCGTTGCGTCCTCATTCACTCCTACTCCAAAGCCAACTTTTGAAAGGCAATCCTATCGTCCTCTTATTGTTGTTAAGGACCCTCCCCGCCCCCAACACTCCAGAGGAAACAAAAAACGAAAATCAGTACCTTCCCCTTCATCGCCCCCCAGTCCCAGATTTACTTGGGATAACTTCCCTATCTCAAGCGGAAATGGTGTATGTCTTGAAAATCAGCACAGAAACCCGTTTGTCAGCATCGCGTCTGTTCTTAAATCAGCACAACAGCAGCTTCTTGCCATGCAGGCCAGGTCTGCCCCAGAGTCTTCCTCAGCTAGTACCATCTCATCGCTGGTCACCGTACTCGACAACACTATCGACGAGTTCTACTCTTTTGACGGCGGGTCCCTCGCCGTCCCCATCTCCTAGTGTGGATAACAACTTCCATAGGATAGTTGTTTCCCCTCGCTTAATTTTATTCCTCTTTCTTCTATTCTCCAAATCTAATTTAAACCTCTCATTTTATTTTTCAGTAACCTCATACATTTTATACTCTTCTGGTATCTAGCCGCATCATGGGTGTCATCTTGCAGTGGAATTGCAGATCGATCGCCGGAAAGAAGGCTGAGCTTATTAATCTCCTTAACATTCTCAATGTGGAAGTCGTTGCGCTGTCAGAAACTTGGCTGCGCAGCAGGGATATCTTCAATATCCCAGGATTCTCTTGCATACGCGCAGATCGCACTGATGGTCGAGGAGGCTCTCTCCTTGCCTTTAAGAACTCCATTCGATTTACCGCTGTCCCCGTTCCTTCCCCTGGCCCAGATATTCAGATTGTGGCTGCGAAGGTTGGCAGCACAGTTTTTGCCTCTATCTACATCCCACCCCGTATATCCGTGCCGGACATCATTTTTCGCTTCTGTAGGCAGCCAGTTGTTTCTTCTTGGAGATTTTAATGCTTACTCCACAGTCTGGGGGTGCGACTTCGCCGACCGACGAGGATCCGCTCTGTTGGAAGTAATGGATGCATACCACCTTTGTCTTCTCAACGATGGCTCTCCAACCCGGGTGGCTCGCCCTGAAGAGAGGCCTGCCGCAGTTGACCTCTCGTTCTGCACTACGTCACTTGCTCTTGTCTCCTCTTGGCGAACCTTATCCGACCCCGTGGGCAGCGATCACTACCCAATCAGTGTGGACTTTGACCTCGCTCTCTGTCGTGGCAATCCGACCAGCAGACGTCCTGTTTTTAAAGCAGACCGTCATTCTGATGACTTCAGTCGATTTCTACAGGATCTCACCATCTCGGCTGCCTCTCTCCCTCCAGCGGTGGAGGGGAGAGAAGACATATGCTACGCTGCACTTATCGAATGCATCTCGAATTGCGCTCACAGGCATGTTCCTAAGACTTCGGCCCGCTCGTCCGTTCCGTCTTCCCCTCATTGGTGGGATTCAGAGTGTACGCAAGTGGTCCAAGAGCGGAAAAACTCATTCCGTACCTATCGCGAGAACATTTCACTTATCACCTGGAATTCCTATAAGAATTCTGCTGCTAAATGTAAACGTCTCCTAAAACGAAAAAAAGGGAAGGATGGAGACGTTTTTGCCACAGTCTCTCTCCTGACACCGCTTTCTCTACTGTGTGGACAATGATAAAAAGATTCAGGCGTGGACTTTCCACCCAAAACCATAATGGTATCTCCGACCCCCTTTTGGAGTTATTTGCTGACAACCTGTCTTCTCCGTATTGTTCCAATAGCAACGAGATAGTAATGCCTCAGGATTCACATTTTCCCGCACCGCAGAATCCCCATTCGCTAGACTCCCCATTCTCTCACGAAGAACTCCAAGCATCTCTTCGACAACTCGTGGATAGCTCGCCTGGAGAGGATCTCATCCCTTATTCATTTGTTGTAAATTCTCCGTCTTCAATCATTAACTATCTTCTGCGCCTTCTCAACCTCTTCTTCGATAGAGGCAGGCCGCCTTCTGCGTGGAGGAATCAAATAATCATTCCTATTCGCAAACCCTCATCTTGTCCGTCTAGTCAGCCCTCTGCAAGAACTTTCCGCCCAATTGCGTTATCCTCGACAATTTGCAAAATCTGTGAACACCTCTTAAAGAATCGGCTAGAGTGGTACCTGGAATCCGCCCAAAAACTGCCTCGGTCCCAATATGGATTCCGCAACGGCAAGGGTACACTAGACAACATCAGCATTCTTACAACAGACATTCGTCTATCGCAACTAAGAAAAGAATACCTTGTCGCTATTCTTGTCGTATTCTTGGACGTTAAGTCAGCATATGACAACGTACAAATCCCCATTCTTCAGAGCAGACTTATTGCCACTGGTTTCCCGGTTAAAACGGCGTACTTGTCTGTAACATCCTTCGTGAAAGGAAACTGAATATCCAGTCCCCATCAATCTCTCTCACCCGCTCGGCATTCAAGGGACTTCCCCAGGGAAGTGTACTTTCCCCTCTGCTCTACAGTGTGTACACCTCCAAACTCGAAACGGTAGTACTCAATCACTGCCGAGTCCTTCAATACGCTGACGATATAGTACTATATCGGTCAGCGGCCGTACTTGAAAGAGCACTAATTGACGTGTCAAACGCCCTCACATCCCTGGATTCATTCCTCCTGGAGTCTGGATTAGAAATATCTCCTCCGAAGAAAACCGCTGTAGTTTTCTCCAGGCGTAGAATCCCCCCCAATATTAGTGTAGAGTACAACACTACGTCTATCCCAGTTAGTTCGCAAGCGACCTTCTTGGGTGTTACCCTCGACTGCAAGCTACATTGACAAGGTGGCCTCTCGAGGTGAAAAAAATCTAAACATCGTAAAAGCGACATGTGGAGTGTAGTGGGGTTCACACCCTACTACAGTCAGACTTCTCTACAATGCACTTGTTAGGTTGCAAATCGACTATGCCACCTTTGTCACCTACCCTCTCTCAAAGGCTCGCCAACAAAAACTGGACTCCCTCCAGTTTAAAGGAATTCGTCTTATACTGGGAGCGATGAAGAGCTCCCCCACCAACGCTCTCCAGATCGAAGCCTCTGAACCCCCTGTCGACCTTAGGTGTCAACTCCTAGCTGACAGATTTTACTTGAAACGCTTGGGCATGACTACTCACCCCCTTATCCCGAAATTGACAATTCTATCGTCACAGCTGTCTGCTGCCGCCACCCCTATTGCCGAATTGCCTTTTCTCTGTAAGAGCCACCGTCTTCTTAATCGTCACTCATCAATGATCTATCGCCACACGGTCCCCCCCAACTTTTTCCTCTCACTGGAGGAAAGGTTAAGGACCCCCAAATATTTCACCAGTCCTCCCTTCCAACCAAAAACAACCGGGATGATCACCAGGTTGACAACAACCCCCTATTCAACGCCCTCATTTCCGAAAATTGGCCAGGCTGGGGCTACATTTTTACGGACGGCTCTAAAACCGACGAAGGACATTATGTCGGGGCTGCCGTATATCACGACAATATCGACCACCATATCATGGTCCAGCTGCTAAGCGCAGCGTCAATCTATACAGCGGAGAGCGTGGCAGTTTTAAAGGCGTTGGAGTATATAGAGTCAGCTCAGTTAGGAAAAACAGTCGTATTCACAGACTCTCTCAGTCTTTTACAAAAACTGAGCTTCCCCTCCCTAAACAACAAGCCATCCCACATTGAGAATGATATACGTTTAAAATGCTTTAATTTGGAGTCAGCCGACTTTCGGGTGATCCTCTGTTGGATCCCAGGACACACAGGTATTAGGGGAAATGAGAGGGCGGACGAGCTGGCGAATGCGGCCCGTACGCTCGGCGCTGCGGGCGGCATTCGCCTACCCCCCTCTGATCTCTTCCCCACCCTTGATTCCCAGTTATCCCACAAATGGACACAGAGGTGGCGTCTGTCATCCAAAATCAAGGCGCAAAGGTACTCCACCTTACAGCCGGGGATCCGACCTAAGCCATGGTTCCATCATCAGCCACTTAGCCGCAAGGAAATAGCAGTCATTTGCAGATTGCGTATTGGCCGCAGCTGCACCCCCGCTCACCTATATAGGATACACGTCCTCCCGTCCCCCCAATGCGATTGCGGTCATGCAGTCTGCACTGCTGACCACCTCTTTTTTAACTGCCCATTTAACAACAACTATCCTAATTTCGTCTCGGACCTTATAGCTCTCAAAATTCAACTCCCACTGTGTGTGGACCATCTCCTCTCCCTTAACTCTCCAAAAGTCCTCAAAATCCTCTGTAAATTTATCTCCCTCAACCACATTTCCCTTTAGTAACATTATTCCATTCCATAATATACTAGTTCCTACTGTTTCCTTTGTTGTATGTTTTGTGTCTGTTTGTTTCAGTGCTGTCCTACTAACAATAAAGATCCCAAATTAAAAAAAATAATAATCACCTGGCAGAAATCACCCTCATTGGGTGGATTGCCAAAAAGAAAAAAGAAGAAGAAGAAGTAAATTGGAAGTATCGATCGTGATTCAAGACGGATTGTTTATTTCTTGTCCTACTAAAAGAGCAGTTTCATCAATTGCCATTTGTGGATTCGCTGTGCTCGTTGTGTTCGAAATGGAAGAAAAGTGTGTAAACACGATTTTATTTGACTCTCCATTTCATTTTTTTTTCAGATTCTATCTGAAACGCAGCGATTTTTTTCAAATCGAATTGAATGTGTTTTAAGCGGTGCTCTATGATACACAATGTTTTTCGTTTTGTTTTCTGGCGCAAATACATAGTGATGACGGTTTCCCCACTCGCGAACAGGCGACGTATAATTGGCCGTGCGTGAAGCATGGATTTTCCAAATTTATTTCACAAACAGTTAGTGATTGTCCTTGGGATTTGTTGACCGCCATCACGAATGCAAGTATGGGAAACGGCAGTCATTTAAAGTCAAATGGCAAGTCGGTAGTATTCGAGGTCATTGGTATTCGTGGAATGAACATCTTCTCCCTTGTAGGTACTTCCCTTTCAGAATCGTCGCTTCGATAACGTTTGGCATTAATTTCTTCACAGCCAGCCGAGTCCCATTGCACAATCGTGGTTGATTCAAATTGCGAAGCATAATGATCGGTCCAACGCTGGTATTGCTGGTAGGTCCAACGAATTCAGTAACTTAGTCGGATAGTTGACAACATCATCTTGATTTGTTATTGTGTTAACCGATTTGTACGCCATCTTTTCGCCTGCAATTTTGCTTTGAATTGTAAAATTCAGTGAGTCGATATTTTTCGCCGCCAAAAATGCACCTTCTCCCAACCATCCATGATTCAGATGAAATAGCCTTCCTAAATATAGTTCAAAACTAAACGATATTTAGGAAAACTTTTTCAATCAATTCCCCCTTCGATTCGGTAAAATTTCAAAAATTCTCTGGGAAATTGATGTGGCCACTGACGATGTCGACTGGAACGTTTCCATTCCCAATGTCCAGCAATTGCCTCGAAATAACTTCCGCCAATTGATCATTCTGGAGTTGGACACGCAGGTTCGTCGTGAATTTTAGCGTCTTCGCGTGTCTTAATAATGCGGTCGCTTTCAAACACGCATTTAATTCTTTGACTGATGTTGAACGTCGAATCACAGGAAGAGTTTGACGAAAATCACCGGCCAAGAGTATCATTACACCACCGAAGATAGTTTGATTATCGCGCAAGTCTCTCATAGTTCGGTCCAGCATCTTCAACGCTCGTTTGTGAGCCGTTGTGCATTCATCCCAGATGATAATTCTGCATGTTTGAAGCACTCGCGCCATTGCAGAATTTTTAGAAATGTTGCACGTTGATGTTCCTCTCGCTTGCAAATTTAGTGGCAATTTCAGTGCCGAACCACCGGTTCGACCATCGGGAAATCACTTCCATCGACCTCAACAGCCACGCCGATGAGATACATCCACGGATCCAAGGTAATGCTTTGCATTTAGTGGGACCAAAAGGGTGTCGTCTATTACGAGCTGCAATGCTGAAACCGGGAGAAACCATCACGGGCGATCGCTATCGAGCTCAGCTCCAACGTCTCGTCAACGAATCTGGCAAGACTTTATCGATCGCAATCACAGTCAGATGTTATCCTAAGCTATCGTTATAATGTTAATATAATGTTAATATAAGCTATCGTTATATCATATTGTTGATTTTAGTCCGATAATGAATAAAACTGATAAATAGAAGAAAAGAATTGGTTTATTAAGCGAATTATTGCATTACAAAAGAAAAACGGGTGAAAGAAGCAAACCAATACAAAAGTGAAACTGACAGCTCTGATCTGTAGAGTTGTTCCATATGCATGAGTGCTTGACTTGAAACGAAATAGTGCTGAGCAACTAAATTCAATACATACATATGACCAATTTTCAGTTCTCCAATACCAAGGACCACGATTTTGTCAGGTTTTTCAGGTGCCAGACACGTTTGCCATACCTATAGATCAGCCAGATTATTTTTTTCTAATCAATGCTGCATTCGACTTAGCAGTAAAACGATTTTCATTAGTACTACAAAAGTGCAGTTAATTTGTAATATCAAAAGCATTTTCCAGCTCAGCGCACCGGAAAACCTCCCCTACAAGATACATGTCCGCTATTTAGAATTAGTCACTGAATTCCGAGTCACTGTTGACGTTCGGCAACTGGGAAAATCAGTGCCTAAAAAAAATCACTAGCTATAATTAATTTACTATAATTAAATCCGTTATTATTTCTTCCATTATTGAAACCATATAAAAGTGCCCTAATGAATTTTGATAATTTTGAATTTTTAGAGCGCACTACTATCTAATTAATATCAAGCCGATTTCAATAAAAATTTGTTAGGTCACTCTGTCATATGCCAAGGAACACCATTTAACAACAATGGAAATCCCCCAAAATCTTGAAAAATTTAGCACGCCAAATTTGTTTATGGTCTATTTGATTTACACGGACCATATACGAATTTAGCATGCTTATTTTTTTTAAGAATAACCCTCCCTCCCCCCTGGTCTGACCGCACAGACCAAAAATATTGCAATCGCGAAAAAGTTTTAACATATAGGTTAAGTTATTAATTAGTAACATTCATAAAAACTTTTTTTTTACAATTTAGAAAAAAAATATAAAAAACTTATTTAATGATAAATAAAAGTTCGACAAGCGTTGAGCGCCACTGCCCCATCTAGAAATAGGTAAAATATCGCGAATAAACAATATTTGCGATATTTTACGTACCGCTAGACGGCGCAACACCCTCAAATCTTTTTTTACTTATTTTCAAAACATTCTTTTTTCAAAGAAAAAAAATTTTTTTTTTCTTTTGTTTTTCCTTTTTTTTAATCAAGAGCTGCCTATTTTGCTCGTACTGATTCACCCACTTCAAGGTGTCACTAATTAAACACTCACTTTGTAAATACATAGAAATAAAGAAATCTACCTATTTAATTTGTGGTTTTTAAAGCACACACTTTGTAGGCATAAGTTAACACCTAGAGAGGGAACTTTCGCTATTCCTATTTTACTTTCCGGCCATTTTGAGATTTCCTACTGAGCACCATATCCAGTTTGAAGTCTGTCCTTATCCGATTGAGCTGAAATTTGGCATGGAGGCATCATTTGGTCATGGCAAGAGTTGAAAAGGTTGTGGTTGAAAACTGTCAACCAGGGGGCACACTAGTCATAATTCAATCTTAAAATATTGGTTTTAGACTTGAAATTTTGTTCACATATGCCTTGATGGGCCAAAATCACATTGTGATTTTTTGGTTGGAATACCTCAGATACAAGCTTCAATAATAATATTTAAATTCCGCCACATATTTCAATCAAATATTAATTGTGAGCCGTACGGCGCTAGCCGAGAAAGGAACTACGCGGCCCGAAGTGCGACAATGGCACCCAACCGGGTTTGTCCACCGGCCGAGAGAGGGCGCTCATTGATTTTAATAATGAAGTTCATATTCAAATTAAATCACCCCTTGGCTACTTGCCGGGAAAGTTGGGGGTGACACAACCATTTTTTTATATTTTTAGAAATACCACAGCTCCGCAAAAAAAATAAAAGAAGTGCAATATTAAAAATCCTTTTATTTTAAGGAATATAAGTACATAGGTGGGTTACAGCTTTTATTTATTAAAAATTTAGAAATTTAGATTGCTTAAAATATGTACCTAGGCCATTTTTTTAGGAATGTAGGTAGGTCTTTTAGAAGCTAAATAAAAATGTGAGATGCTAAAAACATTTATTAATTTTCAGTATCACAGAAAGCAATTAATACAAAAATTAAGGGGAAAGTATCCCATGCCTTTGAACAATTATTAACTGGGACAAGTCCAATTAGGGCAGTCACTTAAGCAAAAAAGGGGGTCAACCTGGGAATGAGAGATAAAAAACTGGAAACTCGTATACACCTTCATTTTGGCATTCTAAAACTTGCCTCAAAATATCTCGTGTCTACGTCATAACTTATTCATGGTCTTCTATGGCTTCTATAGCTCCAATGATGTTAACATCTAGTATAAAAATTGTAGAGCATAAAATTTGCAATAAATTTTTATCGAAGGCGGAGAGCGCGCAGCCACAGTATAAATAACAACAGTAGAACGTCTTCATACAAACGGCCGAAACGCGAGTTATACCTACGTGCCTCGAATTCTTAGCGCACCTCGGCAACCGTCAGTTGCGTGTGCCCCGCGGCATAGATAATATAATAATGACCCCGCTGTTATCTACGGTTGGCGCGGGACGCTGCCGCGCATTTATTACTTACATAATTATGTCACGACAATATAAACAGTATTGTTCGGTGTATGGATGCTTCAACTCGTCTATATCGAAACCGGAGTTAATATTTTTTAGAATATGTTTTTTACGTTTTGTTTTATCAAAATGGCATAACATGCATTTTTGTTAAGCACTTCTTAGTCAATTCCCTCCATAATTTCCTAAAGCCCCTAATCCTTTCACTACTTTAAATTTTATGTAACATTATCAAATACATAAACCAAAAATACATAAATGTACATAATAATTATAAAGAATTGCATTTCTGCTCTGATGGGCCACCAGTCACCACCTATCAATTGTTTATGTGATGTGACAGCCATTATGTGATGTGATTATGTGATGTAACACAGGTGGCTCGGCACAGCGTAGGTAATTATTTCGAAGACGGGCTCGAGTTAACCTACTGTTCCTTCTGTCTACTGTGGCGCAGCGCTCAGCCATCCATACTGTAATTCAAGGTCACACAGTTGACCTTTGAGACAACTTTTTGAACGATAAAATGAATGTATATACGAGTTTCCAGCTTATTATCTCTCATTCCAAGGTGAAACCCCTAATATGACTGGACTAAAAAAAGTAGGGTAGATGGAATTATTTAAAATTAAGGCAAAGTATAGCCGGAGGAAACTTTTGGCTCTCCTTTAAAATTTACATATTTGGAAACATCCATATTTGTAAATAGCCTCCTCATTTATTAAAAGTGTCCAAAGGTTTGAACACTTTCCTTGACATATGTGGGCACTTTCAAAGTTTTAGAAATTGTACTGCGGTGGGAAAATCTTGTTTATCAAAAGAGATTACTGCATGTAAGAACAATTTAACTCGACTAAAATAGTGATGAGTAAAGTGATCAATATTTTGAGATTTATATTCTAAAACCCTGAAAACACCAGCACACCTATAGATTTACTTCTAGTAGCCGCTTTAACTACTACCATTGATTATATAGTGTATTAGATTGATCAACGAAGTACTACAATTTGGTGACCAGGATTTTACTGGAAAACGCAACGGGTAGAAGGCACTCAATATTTCCAAAAAATGTTTAATCTTCTATTATTATATATTTAATATGGCGACTTTCATAGTATAACACCTTGGCGGCGCACTGTAGATGATGCCCCTTAACCTTTCGGAAGCCATTCATTCCACGCAAAATTTTCGAAGTCTTCGAAAATTTGTTTGTAGAAGGTTTGTACAAACATACATATATATTATAACGGTGGCTTATTCAATGGCAGGCTTCAATGACAGGCTTTTACCGCAATGGAGGAAGAAATAGAGCCGATAATTGAATAAATACGGATATAATATGAATAATACAAGATCGATATGCGTGGCCACCCAGGGGTTAAACACGCCTATCTGGTATAAAATAATAATATAATAACAAATGAATGTTCAAATCATTACTCCTTTTAAAATATTATTTACATAAATATGTCAATTTTTAATTTGGTGTACAGGTTTCACAACGTAATAATTACGCTCTTTATTTTAGATAGACTAATGGATGGCATTCTATCTCCTCGTATTATTTCTGTGATGTAGTCAGCCTATATAAAAATTGCAATAAATGGCACTAATAATTGGATATTATTATTATTTTTATAAGCAATCAGTCCTTTATAAAAAATCATTCTTTATCAATGTTATTATAGATTGCTATTAGTATGATCGTCAATGCTATCAGCGCCACCTGTATTTCGCCGTTTTAGAAAAAAGTTATAAATCGTACTGTGGAGTTAACCAATCTAATACCATATATAATCAATGCTACTACTAAATATAATGGCAATTTGTGACTCTTTTAATTATAAATTTAAATAATAGTAAAATTATTGTGTGACGGATTTCATTTCAGAAGCTTTGTTCATGATGAACCAAGCTAGTCCAAACATACAACTTGGTGGGCTATTGTGAGGCCCCGGCGAAGAAATCATTTGCCGCACTTCTTCAATCGATACTTCAACGACGTCGATCATCTCGTCTCCTACTCCGCCGCCTATAAATATAAATAAAATAGGAAATTAACAGTAAAAGCTGCACCAACTAAAATGCTTCCTCTATCGCGCTTTGTGCAATTTGCCTTTATTCGACAGATAGAGAATCAGTAATCTATCTTTCCATCTGTAAATTGCTAGGAACTACTTAAATAACTTCGGTTTCATTTAATAATAATAATAATAATAATAATAAAACTCTTTATTCTTAAGAAAAGGCAAGCTTATTACCTGCAGGCAATATTTTAGAGCTAACCTATACTATTGTAAGAACATTATTTGCGAGTAGACTACTTAACTTAACCTATATAAAGAGTATGAGAAATACAATATAGGAGGATAGAAAGAAGTATATACTTTACTCTTTGTGGGCACAGATTTGCCACATCAAAATAATCTAACACCTATAAGGATGCTAAAATTTTAAAAGGAGGGGAATGGGAGGGGAAAGGGAATTTATCTGGAGGATTTCAAATGCTCTCTGAGTCTGTTTTTAAAGTTGTTATGCTCGGCGCGGTTCTCACATTTTTCGGCAAAGCATTCCAAAGACGGGCTCCATGCACGGTGAAAGAGAATGAGATGAAGTCACTGCTGTGACTAGGGATAGAGAGGGGATTTAAGAAAGTTTATATAAAAATGATCAGGTTCTGAAACATAATGATGCTTATTAACCGCTTGGAAGCCAGCCCTCGCGTAGAATTTTTGCGCAACTTTTTGGTAGAATTCCCTGTTACCTAGAGATTATTCTTGTTAACCCTCCAGCAGCGGAAAATTTTACTATTTTTTATTGCGAGTCAATTTTGAAGAAATGAAACAAGAAGACTAAAAACTGGAATTTTCAAGTGAAATTTTATTGACATTATGCTGGAAACGCGAATATCGCGTTCAAGAGAAGAAACAGAGAGGAAAACTTATTGATCATTTTTCACTGAATTGAGTACCATCAGTCTCGTAATCAGATGAAATTTCACTTTACGACATATTGTGAAACTACAGTCACAACGAACAGTCTACGACTAAATAAACGACAAGATCTGACCAAATGCTGCTGTACAACTGAATGTAATTTGTGAGGCGCCTGGTCTATATTCTATGATACAGGTCGTAACTTATCCGTTCCTGTGTACAACTTGAGCCGTCAATTACAACGGGCAAACTCATCACCTCAGGAAGATTTAACGATATTTGATCGTTCTGTCTCCCGTGAGGTGAGTGTAGAAGACTTGGGACAAAAACAGTCCACCGTCTAGTTTCGCCATTCGCCCTAAGAAGCCAACGCCTTACCTTGAGAAACAGGTTTGCAACCAGCGGGCCGACACTCGCGCCCTTACTTCCAGTTACGGCCAGATTTCTCCGGACTCCCGACTGGTTATGGGTTCAAAGTCGCTAGCGCGGTCCTCTCCCTTGTGTAGCGGTGATTTGGTGTCTACTGAATCTATTGTGCGAATTGCCATTTCAAGAGCGGCTGCCACAAAGATAACAACCACCCCCGCTCTATAGGAAACATGGTTGTTTCCAGACGACCCTGGTTATCAGTCGGAAAGCACAGTCACAACTGGCTGACGCCGCACGGTGCGCTAACCGTCCAGGAGCGCCCGAAGTACGATTCCCAAGGGAACTGGCCTGCAGACACAGGGTCCTACCCGGGCTCGCACTTCTGTTTGGAGGCTAAAGAATGGGTGTCGACCTGTGAATTGGGCCGACCCTAACACATGGGTTTTAGTGGTGCAACTACACTGGGCCCATTATTTATTTTTTTTCAATATTTATTTATTTATTTATTTCCCAAAACATAATTAACCTTACAGATGATTCCAAATCGTTAATTATTTTTCTAGGCTATTATTCTAGATTATAACTATTATTCTACTATAGACTATTAATATAATTCTACTGTTAATAATATTATTATTACTCTACTCCATTACTATTACTATCATTATTATTCTAATATATAAATCATTATTCTAGACTATAGCAAACGAGACGGAGACATCCGTTAGAGCGTAATATTAAACGATTATATTTACATATGTATATCTAATGTTTATCTAACCTTTTTTATTATACTAGTTACTCCTTTTTAACAATTTTAATACTACATATTTATCTAATTATTTGATTGCTAAGAAATGCCATTACAATACTTTTCAGTTGTGCTAAGTTCACCGTCCAAATATCCAATTCTGGCTCAGTCGAACATAGTGCATTTAGGGTACGAAGCGTCCGCACTGTGAAGCAGTGTTGAACGATGTTAGTTCTAGCTTGCGGTAATGCGAACAATACATGAGTCCTAGCACGGTAGTAATTGGTGGGTACGAATAGACCGATTCTTCTAAGGATGGTCGGATTATCAACGAACCCCCTAAGCAGTTTATATATGTGGCAGATTGACAGCCAATCTCTTCTTACACTTAGTGAGTTGTACCCAACCATCCCCAGAATAAATGCCGTAGGATATAGAAAGGGATAATATCCATGCTGTTTAAAGTATAGGAACCTCAGAAAGCGTTTCTGTATACTCTCTAGCCTGGATATGTAGCTATTTTCGTAAGGACTCCATATTGCCGCGTTGACTTCTAATCTGCTCCTAATTAGGGAATTGAATAGGAGGCGCATGACAAATGTGTTGTTGAACTGCCTCATGCTCCTCATTACAAAACCTAGCAATTTGTAAGAATTATCAACTAGGGTGTAGATGTGCTGTCTGTATGTCAACCGTGAGTCAAAGGTCACTCCAAGGTCCCTTGTGTGATTTACTCGTGATAGTGCCTTGCCATCAATGTCATAACTATGTACAAGCGGGGCGTCACCTCGCGAGTACGTCATGATAGAACATTTGCCGGTATTGAAGTATAGCTTGTGGTTTATGCTCCAAAGATACACGGCGTCTATGTCATCCTGCAGTAATGTACAGGATTCATTACTGCCCGTTCTTGTGAATAATTTTAGGTCATCCGCGAAAATCAGGCAGTTGGTTTTTGTAACTACGTCTGGCAATGTATTCACGAGCAAATTAAACAGTAATGGGCACAGATTTGATCCCTGGCTCACCCCAGAGTGTGTAAAGTACAAATCTGATGTTGATGTCCTATATTTAACGAATTGCTGGCGGTCTCTCAGGTAACTGGCGAAGAACTGCAGGAGTGTATGTGAGCACCCCACTGTTGCCAGTTCCCTGAGCAATATGTCATTATCGACCCGGTCGAATGCTTTTCGAAAGTCAAAATAGGCTACGTCCACCTGACAACCTCTCTGGGAGTCAAATTGTTCCGCTACGTATTCAGTGAACACTGAGAGGTTTGTAGTGGTGGAACGTCCTGGCCGAAAACCATGCTGAGCATCTGATAACTTGCCACTTACCTGCCTATACAGATATTTGTGGATAATAGTCTCAAACAATTTGGCCGAAGATGAAAGGATAGCCACTGGTCTGTAGTTCTCCACATCAGATTTCGCCCCCGACTTATGTATTGGGATGACGCGGCTAATTTTCCATCTTGACGGATAGATCCCACTAGAGATACTTAAATTGAAAATGTGTCGTAAGGGTTCAACCAAAAAAGATTGACATGCCTTTAATATGTATGGAGGAATACCGTCTGGACCAACAGACTGTTTCGGCTTTAACTTTTTGAAGGCACAAGCGACATCCGCGACACTGAGTTCCTGGATGTCGACGCTATCGTTCCAACTCTTAGCCGACGGACCGGGTCAGAGCATCTAAAGCTCAGAACATCTAAAATTATACGATCTGAGCCTCACACGATATTTTCGTGTTTTCGGGTCATAGCATCTAAAATGAAGTAAATGCAGTGCTTTGCAATTTTAGACGCACTGAGCTTTAGATGTTCTGCCCCTCCGTTATAATAAATTACATTTCAGTAAAAACGGGCAGAACATCTAAAGTAGCAACTAGGGTCAGAACATCTAAAATGTAGCAACCTGTGAATTATAACGGTCTGTCTGCTACCGAAAAATAGCGCTTTAGGGAACGTCAATTGTTGCCAGGTTTCCTCTGTTTTGAGATAATACGTAAATATAAATATAATATTAATTATTGTCCTGCAACCGAATATACTTGAATTTTCAAGGTGAGAGACGTTAAAAAACTAAATTATAATTAACGTATGGTCCTTCCTTCGATGTAGGAGCCTACTCTGCGATAGTTTTCATAGTTTCGGAAACCTAACACCAGATAAGATATCGGAAAACTTTCCGATACGCCTGGTAACACAACATCCATCTATGACTGCTATTTATCAAATATCATTTAACCGTAAAAAGTAGCAGGAGCTATGTCACAGTCGTGATTTTTTAGATGTTCTGACCTGTTAAATGAAATCGATGTATTTATTTCATTTCGAAGGCGGCTCAGTACATCTAAAGGCCAGAGCATCTAATTTAGATGTTCTGCACCTCATCCGATATTATCGCGGTTTACGGGCCAGAGTATCTAAAATGCGTGCGTTTCGATTTTAGAAGCTCTGCGCTTTATATGTTATGACCCGGACTCTTAGCCGATATACCGGCCTCGGCTTGGGACACTTCCAAGGTGGGGGGTTTATCTATATATACGGACGAAAAATATTTGGCGAAAGCTTTTGCCATATCGCTACCGCCGTAAGAAGTGCCTTCAAACGTTATAGTCTGCCGAAAAGCCTGACTATTACGCTGATTTCTGATATAGGACCAGAAATTTGTGCTGTCTCTCAATATTGACATTTGAATTGTGTTGATATAATTTATATGGGCTTCTTGAATTTTTCGTTTGAGTATTGCTCTGAGGGAGCTGAACTCATTGTAGTAAATTCGCTGGTTGTACTTTTTCCAAAGTTTATGGTAACGGGACTTTGATTTAAGATCTCTGATGATATCAGATGTAAACCAGACCGGATATGTGTATCTGCTCGTGTCAGCTGTAGCCTTTTTAATTGGGACACTTTTGAACAGACAATCGTAAATTAAAGCGTAAAAGCACTCGACACTCTCGTTTATACTGGTCATATTGTATAGTACTGTCCAATCGATTTTATCTAATAAGTCGTAAAAGATATTAAAATTTCCATTTCGGTAGTCCCACGTGCTACTGAAGTCATGTAGAGTGCTGTTCCGTTGAGTTTGAGGTAAATGCTGTGTGAATGAATACCGGTCTCGTACAGTGAATGTTAGTGTTATGTCTAATGGTGGATGCAGATTATCGCGGCGAACTAACTCCGAGGTAGCTTCCGTCACGCTCACCTTAGCACCGTTCGACAAAACCAAATCTAAAATTCTATTATGAGGATTTTTGACTTCGTTGAACTGTTGCATGTAACATAGAGAAATGAAGTACTGGTAATGGTCATTTACCAATTTTGTGGCTGAATATAAATTAAAATCTCCTAATATTAAAATGTTTTCTACCTTTCCACTAAAAAATAGACTTTCTAACTTATCAAAAAATGTTAGGTATACCCTATCACTACATCTGGGAGGAAAATACACTAAAAAAACATAATACGTAGTGTGATGAAAATGTATTTTCACACACATCACTTCGTCGTCCGTTTCCAGTTCCGGCATGCGTCGTGATTGGATCGAAGAGCGAATACTCAGCATTATACCACCGCCGTGCGTCTGTCTGTCCTTTCGAAATACTGCGAAGTTCCCGCCCGGAAACAGTTCTGCATCCGCAATTGAATCATTTAAAAATGTTTCAGTTAGCGCATACATTTCTGTTTCAACTATATTACTGTTTGTGATAAATTCAAACAGCTTTCCTTTTAACCCTCTAACATTTTGATAGTAAAGGTTCAGCTGAGTACTATGTCTTGTTATGTTGGTTTCTCGAGTTACGAAATAACCACTCATTAAAGCATGAGTATTCCGGCCACATCGAAGGATTTAGGTATCTTTCGAAGTGGCTTTCCGGTATACCCACGATAAATGATTCGTATGTCCTATTGCGTTTCATCACCCTCCTCACTGTGAAGGGGATACCTGATGATTTGTTCTCAAGGTGCTTCATCATATCTTCCTCGGTCGTGTCCTTTTTAACCGCCCAAATGTGGAGATATCTCCGCCTAATAATAGGAGACCCTTTCAACCCACCCTCATCCTGAGCTGTTCCTTGTATGACGGGTCGATCGTATGCGACAGGGCCATGGCGTAGATACGGCCGATTGGGAGACTTAGCCGGTTCTGGTAGTGCCGGGGTAGCAGGTTGAAATTTTCTGCTAAAATTTTCGTTGCTGCGAGGTCTACGGTGTCGGACCGTTACAAAGCCATCATCTCGTTCCTGCGCTATGGTTTGGACGTCCGGAACTGTTACGTTATTAGAGGTAAGTGCCACTGGAGACATTGCGGTCGTTGTCTTGACGGTGTTTGCGACGGCTACTGCGGTAGATATCACAGACGGCGAGGCGATCGACGCATACGTAATGAGCGGGATGGAAGCCCCGTCTGAGTTGGTGGCGTGCGATGCGGCAAGATTAGTAACTGCAGTCGCAGCGACCGTCCTTGTTACGGCTTCTAAGGTTTTATTATTATTGGCCGCCGTGACTATATTCGTCGCGGGACCTTTCGCCGATTTCGCAGCCGCTAGCCACGTTTGCTTAGCAACGGGGGTGGGTCCGGTAACGGCGGGTGCGGTGGTGCGGGGAACAGGGGCCGCCAAGGCGGACGCTCTGCCGAGTCGCAGCAACGATGCGCCAGAGGTACCCGGTGGGAGGGTTGATGAAGTTATGGTCAACACATGTTGTGTCAACGCGTCCACTTTAGCGTTGAGCTCTGCTATGACTTCCATCTGTTTCACGCCTTGAGCAAATAGTTGACTCACCATTTTTTTCAGTTCACCCGCATCCTCTTCGCTTATCTTTACGACCTGAGTCATTGTAGCCACCACACTGTCCACGTAAAAAAAAAAATAAAAAAAATTTAATACCCGAAATTGCAACACGTGACGCGTCCTGCCCCTCGGACGGTCCGACTAAATGTTAATATCAATTGATTGCGAATATATAAACACTCAATTTGACTTCTTTCACACTTTTATCATGTTATTCGTGTTAAAAACTAAATTATTGCGAGACGGTTTTTTATTCACATTATGTCAGTTCTAATTCAAAATTAGAACTAAAATTAGCTCCCGAATACTGCCTCTGAACATAAGACGCTGATGCATAGAGAAGACAATAAAATATTACTCCTTGTTGCCAATGGGACAGCTCTCAGAAGACTCAAGAACAGTGCCAGATTATCTAATAGGCCAAGTGGGCACCGGCCTATGGGCCCTGCGAGAATGGATCATTACAATCATAGTTTTTTAAATTGTTTCTAATAAAAAAAAACATTGAATTGAAATTCTAAGAATAAAATGTTTAATAAACATTTTATAAATCTGACTAATAGTATAATTGATAAATTATCGACAGTTGGTCTCTACCAGCATGTGCAACCGTATTTGGTTTATATGCACGTCTTTGCTATGCGACATAAGCACATGTCAGAAAGGTTTAATGGGCCACTTTGCCGTTGCGTTTTGTTTATATACAAGTCTATTCTACACTACTGGGTGACTTTTTAATTAGTGATATCACTGGAGTAGTACGGGCAGGTAAGAGCAAGTACCCAACTTTGGATATTAAATTGTTAAACGAAATGAAATCGAATTATTTTTTTTATTTTGATTATTGCAGTGACAGTTTGAGAAGAAAACGATCAGCTTTTCATGTTGACCTACTTAAACGTTCTGTTTAGAACCGTAAACATTCCCAAGTCACCAGTTGCCGCGACGACCGGTCAGTTGAATCGCGGCGCGGTTTATACGCATAATAATGTCTCTCGATCTGTCGTTTAATGTGAAATTAAAGAATAATTAGTTTAAAAGTGATACCTAAATCCGCCAGTAAATACGTGATGGTGTCTTTTAAATCTGCGCAATAATGCATATGTTACACATTAATTTGTTATGTTGTGACTAAACACAGACTTTCAGTGCGGAATTAAAGCTTGGTCATCGATAATATAGCATAATAGTTCTATTTTTGTCTTAATTTTTATGTTATTTTACTATTGCCATCTATTAATTTTGCATGCGACTATTGTGAAATGCAATTGCAAGGTCACCGAAAGTAATCATTCCAACCGCTAAATAGCAATCTGTGATTTTTTTCTTCATTGATTTCATATAAATTACTGTTTTTTAACTATTAGGTACATTCTAGGCCCTGTTTTATTTGTAATGTCTATTCTGTTAGTTAGTAGTAAAAAGTTAGTACCGCCACTCAATAAGTGGTGGCAAATGTCTTAAGTATTCCAAATAATATGTTGAGAAATAAAAGCGCAGCGCCATCTATAGCCCTGTCTCGCGACTTGGGCTCAACAGAAAGCCGTTCAAGGTCGCCAACTTCGATGACAGAGCGCCGTTAGCAATGCCAAATAAACTGCTGATCGGCTCCCAAACTGTATTAAATCATTTGGAATAAAATACAATTTTATTATATTATTTGTTTTAACAATTTAATATCAAAAGTTGCTTACTTGCTCGTACTGGTTCACCAACTTCAAGGATGTCACTAATTAAAAACTCACTGTGTATATCACCAGAATGTTTGACAGTCCAAAGGATACCCCGAAAAGTGCAAAGAAGGCCCCAAGATTTTGACGGCGTAAGGGCCTCGACATAGGTTAATCTGGCACTGCTCAAGAAACGAGGAACAAGGACTATTTTCCCTATTGCATTGTGAATTTGCAAGAAAGTGTTGACGTTATAGCCAATGTTCGATAGTGGATATGGACCCAGAAGAAGACCTACAACTAACTGACCTTGATTAACCTTCATACTGTCGTCCACCTCACAATAGTACAAAGCTTGAAATGCTCCTTCGGTCCCGACGCCGCATCTGCAAAAACAATTAATTTTTTTACAACTATTAGGTGTGCTATATCATTGATTACATAGCGTATTGGATTGCTCAACGTCGTATTATGATTCGGCAACCAGGATTTTATTACGAAACGCAACGTGCAGATGAAACTCATAGGTCCGAAAATTGATTATTCTTCTATTATTGTGTTCAATATGATGACTTGATTGGTATAACAGTATGGTGGCGCACTGGAGATGGCGCTCTGAACACACCTATACGGTATAAAATAATAATACATAAGAAACAAATAATAATATAATAATAACAAACAAAATAATAATATAATAATAACAAATAATATAATAATAAAAACAAAATTTTAAATCATAGCTCTTATTTTAATATTATTTACATAAAGATATCTAATTTTTATTTAATATACAGGTTTTAATATGTAATAATTACGCAATTTTCATTCATATAGACCAACTTCATTTCATTCACTTTCATTTCATTCATATAGCCAACAAGGGTTCGACAGTATCCTCCAAACCCCCAATACAGTTTGTGCGGGATGTCTCTAAAGGCAAAAAACGTTTAACTACAAAACCTTTCTCAATAATTGAGAAAGCTACAGATTGGATTCTGGAGGTTGATTCGGTCTCCAAGCAGTATAAATTCCCTGAAAGTCTCGGATGCACAGCCCCCCGTCCAGATATAACTCTTTACTCTCTATCTCGGAAGGTGGCTCTTATTGTAGAATTAACTGTTCCATGGGAATTAAATATCCCAAAAGACCACGAGTACAAATTAAATAAATGCCATGATCTTGCAAATGCCGTAACCCGGAACGGCTTTACTGATCACCTTCTAGCGGTGGAAGTTGGCGCTCGTGGCCTGCCAGCTAAATCTCTATTTCACCTCTTTAAAGATCTCGGCCTTTCCAGAAAAATAATCAACTCTTTCTTAGAATAATTATCTAAAACTGCGATTTGCGCATCTCAAATTCTATGGCTTCGAAGGGGGAGTGAATGGTTGGTAAGGTGAACGCTCACATGTGGCAAGACAGCTGTCCTAAACCTACCACAGCCGGTTCGTAAGTCCGGAATCCACTGCTCACCCCCCAGAAGTGTAAAAAATAGTATTATGATGGGCCCGACTCCGGTCGGTGAATTCCATGGCAGCTCCATTTGTATTTTATTTATACAAGGCACTATATCTCATGTTATTATAGATGACCAAATAAATTGCTATAAGTTTGGCCATCAATGCTATCAGCGCCACCAGCATTTCACCGTTTTATAAAGGTTGCCAAATCGTACCATGGATTTGAGCAATCTAATACCATATATAATCAATAGCCATATCCTCTTTGTTGTGTTTTTTCAACCGACCTGTAAGACATAACGGATATCAAATTTTCTAGCGGAACGTCGTATCCGCACTCCTCCAATACTTCTTCTCTCGCTATTTCTGGCCATGATTTGTCCTTGTCGATAATGCCAGCGCACAACTCTAAAGTTATACCGAGGGATGCTGGATAAACCTTTGGATCTATGCTGCCGCTTTCTAGGTCATTTTTCTTTATCGATTTATAGTAGACGGCTGAAAGGAAAAATTATTTCGTATGATAGAATTACAACAATATAATATTATCCCAGTGTGTATTTTAGAAATTTTTTTTTTGGAGTTTACTTTTAAACAATACGGTATATTTTTGAACAATCATATATTTTTCTTATGCTTATATTATGATTTTGATATCTCGGTAGCATATAAAAAATATTATTTATAAATTATTCATATTCAATAATGTATAAAATGATTTTTTAAGTTTTGGGACAGTTTGTCCATAAAGGGTTAACCTACCGGAACGTAGTTGATTGACACTTTTTTAAAAGCTTATATCTCTCTTATTTATTGGGCCAATAAAAGGTTATTACAGTTTCGGAATCACCAAGGTGAATATAGTCAGGTGACGTTAAAACATCAACAATGTAGAAAAGGTAAGGAATTATTGCAGTATTATCAAAATTCGAAAAAACAAAGAAATACTCATTCGAAAAAACAAAAGAATTGATCATAGTAATGCTAAATGTAAAAGAAAAAAGCTTCGGACGCATAAAATTTCGAGACAAAAAAAACTAATTTACAACAAAAAAAAAAAGTATTTTTAAACTCAGTTTTTAAGGTTGTTTTAAAAGAAACTACTAAGGACTGGTAAGAAGTACCGGGCTACTAGCTGACCACTGACCTAATCACACAGTGGGTAGTTACAAAAGACCTTACAGATCTAGGTGACATCAAGGGCTGGAAACAAGCCCCCCACTCCATCTACTACTACTACTAAAAGAAACTAATGTAACCTACCACCAAATAGGTGTTAATGTATATATATATATTTTAAACTAACTTAGGTAATCTACCGAAATGTATGGGTTTTACGCTTCTTTGAATGCCTATATCTCGCTTATTTATTGAGACGGAGCAGCAGCAGTATGCCACGTACCCGCGAAATGTCAGGTTCTACGAAATTCAAGCGGTAAAATGCATTTTTAATTACTTACGTGCGCTGGTCTTTGATTTCACGTAAAATAATGGCACAGAGGTTTACACCTACTACGGAAAAACATTCAACGAATAATTACCCGGTCTAAACTGCTTCACCATCACCAAAACATTGCGCGTTAAGTTAAAAACGATCACGGCCACGCTGTCGTGTACTTCTAGCAGATCCCAGTTTTTCTCTTTGCCATTCTGCGTGTACATCAAGCGAAACGGCTTCACGTATGGGGAATCCGGCAATGGCGTCCTGTACACGTTCGATATATCCTGCATTTTGAAGTAACCAAGTGAAAAACTAGGAACACTACACAAGTGAAATCGAGGAAAATCGTTGTAAAAACCAAGTACGGCTGTCAATTTTGTGCGCTGTCAGATTGACAGCTAGTTTGCGTTCAGCGCGCTCTCATAAAGTGAAGCGATCCCAAGCAAAATAGCTAATCGACACTAACGGCCACAATATTATTTCGAGAAAGATGACTGCCGATGCTTGTTGTAGGATTCTATCAGGCGGTGGACTACCCGCGTAAGTTGCAGTTTAGTTGTTGTTTTTGTTGTTGTAAACCTTTATTTTACAGTTGGGCGTTGTCGACTACAATGGGCGAACCCGTCCCCCCAGGCTGGTATAACGATATATGGTCGTTCTATCAGCCGTCCGTGGGACGAGCATAGAAGACTTTAGGACGGTACAAACCTACCGTCAAGTAATTTCACGAGCCCGTTAGAGGCACCGGGAAAGTTATCCAGCGGGAAGCCTCGCCCCCTGCCTACCAGTTTTGGAAGGATATCTCCGTCTGGCATTAACCATTAGGATAACTCCAACCTCCTGGCTGGTCACGGGTCCGAAGTCATTTGCGCGACCTCTACCTGCCGTATGTTCAGCGGTGATTCAGTTTGAATCTATCGCGGACCAAAGGCAAATTTGACGCGGTCCTCCGGTGGGGTTTCCTTCCCCGAAGCGAGGTGGTCGCTGACCGTCCTGGAGTAGTCAGGATCTTTCGACCTCATGACGGACGTTGGTCTTCTCCAGGTGCTCCGCGAAGAGAGTCGCTCTATTCTCGGCGAAGTTGAGGAGTTTCCTAATCGAATTCAGCAATGGCCGCCACTGATCATGTGGCCGCGTCGGTTCAGCCGTACACAGTAGGCGATGATTTAGCCTGTAGATATACGCCATATCGTCATATCGCTAGATATCGCCATTTCGGAGTACGAGTCCGCCTGTCGACGTTACGGATCCCTCTGCGGCTCTGCGTCAAAGAGGCGGGTTCTCTCCCGCGTCTTCTCAGCGTCGCTGGCGAGATGAGCAGCATATCGCGGCCTCTCGCTGCGGGCCAGCGATAGGCACCGACAGCTTCGGCAGCGTCAGCGAAGGACTGCATTGCGGCATTGCGGCACTGCACACGCGGTCACTTACACTTCATTAGCAGAAGCTAAAAAAAAGGTTGTATCACACCAAGACTTTCCCGGCAAGAACCAAAGGACTGATTTCATCGGAATATTAATTTCATATATAAAATCATAAAGCGCCTCACAGCCAATGGATGAAACCGTATGGGTTCGGGTTTACAACCGCCTCAAGCGGATGGTTCTTTTCTCGGCTAGCCTCGGGTGGCGCGGCGTTAATATTTAATTAATGTGTCTGGCGGAATTTAAATATTATGGTATAGCGGAATTTAAATATTATGGTATAGCGGAATTTAAATATTAGATATTCCAAAAAAAAAAATGGTATTTGTGACAAAATTTCAAGTCTCTACATCCAATATTTCGATACTGATATATTACTAGTGCGCCCCCTGGTGGATCGATTTCAAACACAATCTTTTTAACCCTTGCCATGTCCATATGATGCCTGCATGTCGAATTTCAGCTCAATCGGATCTGGCGTTTGGGTGATATCGTGGAGGAATACATACAGACAGACACACAGCGCGTTCACAATACTTTCCCTTCTCGTCGGGTGGTCGGACGGGAAAGTAAAATTACACAGCTCGTACACACTAGGTACTGGTAAAACTATTAGGAATGCGCACGAACTGATCGCCTAAGGCGAACCGGAGAAAATACTCTTAAGGCGCGGGGGTAAACGCTATACGTCCTGGAGCAAATCTACCAGTCACACAACCGCGAGAGCGTAACTACTCAAGGAGAAAGGTGAATGAGAAAACGCGGGCGAAGCCAAACGAGTCACGACCTTCCACACCGAGCGCTTGACACAGTATGGAGAAAGGTAGCAAGTCTACACTTAACTCTGTATGTCATAATGTACGATAAGTAGCTACCTATTATAAGTAGGTACTATTCGGTTGATAACCCACATACGATTTTATATTTATTGACTAATACAATTTTGAGACTATTTCAATATTTCTTTTAAACTTTATATACCGTCGAGTCGCCATACTTGAGACAGATTTTGACTTTAAACAAAAAATAAATGCTCAATCGATTTAATTACGGCAACAAACTTTCAACCAATTTTCAGGTGAAAGTCTATCAGTTGAGTATAGCACGGAAATATAATATTAAAATAGATTATCGAACATCAAAAAAAACCTACCGTCTCACGTTAGTTGCTAAAGTTGCCATACTTGAGACAGGCATGAAAAATACACGAAAGAATCTTGTTAAATCTTATGTCATTTTTACTTATGTCAAAACTTGAGACACTTTTAAACTTATGAAGAATCGTTATGAATAAAATACAAAGATAAAAAAGCTTCCGTAACATTTTTATTTTCAAATAATAAAATCATCGAAATATTGAAATTAAATCGTATATAAATGTTAATTTATCGTGTCGAATCGATGGCATGCATGTTGATCTCCTCAATTCTTACGCTATACGCTAAAGAACAATCTACCTTGAAACCCTTAAAAAAGGCAATAGATGCGAATGAAGAACTACGTGTATTCGCTTTGTTTATTCCCTGAAGAAGTTTGATCACACATCAAACTTTCGCAGGCAAATAGAGTGGCTACCCATTAGACGATGTCGGGAATTTCACATACTCGCCCTACTCTTCCGCGTACTACAGTCAAACTGTCCTACTTATTTGTATAATCTCTTCTCTCCGCTTTCATCCCGTGGTCTTCCATTGCGCTCTCAGGAAAATCTATTACTGGCTATACATCAGCATTCATCAACTTTCATGTCTAGGTCTTTCGCAGTGCAAGCGGCCCGTCTCTGGAATTCCGTGCCTTTACCGATAAGACAACTTGAAAACCTGAGCGGGTTTAAAAATTCTTTAAAGCGACATTTACTCAACTTATGAATTCCCCCTCCCCTCCCGTCTCCTTTGCTTGTCCTTATATTTCACTCCTCCCTTCAATATCGAGTTGGCATATGCTACAAATCACTGAATTATATTTTATACTATGATGACTTTTTTGTAAGTGTATTCATTTATTACTTGTAAATTAATTTGCCCACATAAACCTTCAGTCACAATAACCCTGGCGGTATGGTCGGTAGATATTGCCACTTGGCAATAGGCCCACCACATTGTATTCTTTTGTGTGTGCAATAAAGCTTTTCAAACAATAATATTACCAATATATATTAAAATGAATGTTTGTCTGTATGTTCGCTATGGACTACTAAACCGCTCTACCGATTTTGATGAAATTTTTAGGGAAACTTTAGATTAGTTCGGAGATGGTTCGGTGCCGATCGGACCAAAGGAAAATTTTTAGTGTCCTCAATAAAACCAAAATTCTTCTTTTTTTTAAAGCGGCGAATTTGGATTTCGAATGCGACCGCGAAGACAGGAGTGAGTTCTTCTTTTTTTATAGTCGAATGAATTTTAAAGCGGCGCATTTGAAATTCGAATGCGACCGATTTGGCGTAGCAACGCGCAGCTAGTTACCAATAAAAAAAGTTAAAACCTTACAAAAAAATACATTTTTAATACTGCATTAATGCAAATAGTGTTAATATTGCTTTTTTTTAGTAGTACACTAAATAAATATGTTTTTTCTCAACATAAGGAATATACTTCGAAGTTTATTTCGATAAAAACAGAGCTTTCCGTCGTGTCGCGACTTCGTAATCTGATATAACCAAAAATAAAAGAAAAAAATTTGAGCACAAGCAACTCACACGCTTGAAGGTTCCGATGACATTAACAGTAGGGCTGGGTAGTTTTTCAAAAGCGGAAATAAAGTCAATCAAAAATTAATCGAAGTTTTGTCTCAAGAAAGGATACCCTCGTAAGGCGATTCGACGGTACCTAACCTCGAAGTTAATCATTGTGAAGTATCATTTTAGCTTATTTTTTCATAAAAACAAAAACAAACCATTCTCGAACATTTCAAACATATTTTTAAATCCAAGCAGGTACATGTAAATAAATCTTTTTCTTATTATTATTCTATCTATATATATAAAAGAAGAAACTGACTGACTGACTGACATATCATCGCATAGCCTAAACCACTGGAATTAGAACTTTAAAGCTTTGCACAAGGTTTCATTTTATAATTTAATTAAGCACTAAGAAGGGATTTCTGGAAATTTAACCCATAAGGATGTGAAAAGGGCGAAACTCTGTTGTATGGAAAATCGAAACCGCTGAAGCTACTGACATCAAAGTGTATTGCTACTCATTACAAAGCGTTAAACATGGTTGGCAATTGGTGCAGAGAGAACGAATTATCGGTCAACGCCGATAAGACCGTCCTCGTGCCATTTACTAACAAACGTCAACTAGGTGGACTAAAAATGCCAATTCTAAACCACAGGCAGATTTTTTTCTCCAAGGAAGGAAAGTATCTGGGAGTCACACTTGACCAGAGACTATCACGTGGAACAGCCACCTAGACAAAACAATTCAAAAAGCTAAAAGTGCTTTGGGTATAAGCAGAAGACTGGCAGGGAAAAACTATGGCCTTAACCCCAAGATCTCCCACTGGCTATACTCGTACACTGCCATTGTGAGGCCGATAATCACGTAGGTACGTCTCGATTGTATAATACAACAAAGCCAACCAGAAAATTGTGATTACCAAACTAAACAATATCCAAAGAACGGCGTGCCTCATAACTAGTGGCGCAATGCCCTCCACTCCTGGAGCAGCTCTAGTTGCACTGCTGAACTTACCGCCCCTACATATTCATATGTAGTATGGATAATCAAAACCGCTGAAGCTACAGACATCAAGATTTATACTTAAGATACTCATTACATAAGAAAAATAATGACATTACCAGTTTTTTTTAAATCAACCTTTGCGGGGTGAAATGAGGGATAAGAATTTGTATGGAGATACACAAACCGTTAGATCTTGAAAGTCGAAATTTTGTACAGGACTTTATCTGATAGTGAACGGAAGCACAAAGAAAAATTTTACTTTCTTAAAATTTAACCCCCATGTGCATGGGACGAAAAAAAGGGGGAAGTTCTGTGGTATTGAAAATCGAAACCCCTGAAGCCATCGAGATGAAAACATACGAGTATATTAAAGCTACTCATTACGACTGAAAAATAACTATATTGTCAGTTTTTCCACAATTAACTGAGCTTTCTATAATATTACAGTCAGTCGGTCGATCGCTCGGTAAGTCAGGTAGTTAATCCCAGAATGTTAAAGAACGCATTCTAACATTCAACGCAAACGAAGTCACGTGCAATACGGGCTATACTTTGCGTCAATTGTCGTCAATCGTAGAGAAAAACGTGTGAAACGAAAATAAATTATTTAAATAATTGAACTATTTACTATGTCTGAACAGTCAGTCTTTGGTGGTGTCTGAACAGGCAAATTTTAGTCAATATTTATAAATTTACCACTCGATTCAAAACTCCACGGGAAGCGAAGCCGCGGGCAACAGCTAGTTTACCCATATAGCAAAATTGGAAAATTCTTTTATACGCCAGCATTAGAGGGTATATTTTGCAGTGCTATTTACAGTTGAGTGACTCGGATTGACCACCGAGTCACGCAACTCATCGGGGGTCACGGTGGGTTCAGGGCCAAGCTATTTGGCTTTGGACTCAGTGACGATCCCTGGTGCCCGTGTGGCTCCGGTCGTCAGACCGCAGAACACATCATTTGGACATGCCCTATGCTGGACGCTGCACGGTCAAACATGATGGATGTGGTTGATGCGTGCGTCGACAGTCTGCCGATCAGCTATGCGGATCTCGTGGGTTGCGAGGTCTGCTACCTAGCGTTCCGGGAGTTTGTGGACCACTGGGTGTCAAACTGGGAGGATTCGAGGCAGCGGGGCTCTCCTCCTCTGGAGGAGGGCCTCCCCTCTTAACGGTGCTGTCCAGAGGCTGCTTCATCGCCCGAAGTCGCCCATTTTGTATTGTGACGTACCTAGCCGCCCCTGTGGGTGCGTGCCTTCTTGCAGGTTCTCCCGATGTAGATGCCCCCGACGGAACCCCTGCCGTTTGCAGCCGGAACCCGGGACCACTCAGTAGCATGGATTCACCATCTCATCGCCTACCATTAATTCTACTAAATAATAATTATTAATAATTTTTTTTTTTTACTCTGTTGATAACTTTAGTGCGTAAGCTAAAACTTGTATATTTTAAAATGTTAGATAGTAAGTGAATTGTTCATATTTCATTTGGCAACTCTGCTTGTACTTGTGCATACGTATTTTTTATCTTCTGTAATTTTAAATATTTATTATTGAGTTTTATCTAGTATTTTGCGTTGTAATCACAATAATATTTCCCAAGGAGACAGGAGGAAGTATAAAACATAGCCAGGAAGCTGAATTCTACAAGAAATTCTACAAATAAGTGATGTCATAATAGCGGCTGGCAAATAGTAAAAATAGTGAAAAACTGTTATTTAACATTGTTTTTGGCAAATCACCGAGGAAGTTATAATCATTGGTACTAAATTAGCATCCAGACAAACCGTAAGATTCACAATTTATTACATAGGTATAATAGGTATATTTGCAAAGCCTATCTTTAAATATGTCACATCCAGAATGTAAACAATGTTTAACCACAACACTAATTTCGGAAACGATAACTTGCGAAACTTGCTCGGGATGTTATCACTACTTCTGCGGCAATTTAACACAAGCTAACTATAATAAAATCATCAACTCGGCACCAAAAAGTAAATGGTCCTATCCGCGGTGTGTATCGGATAATTTACAGCAGAAACAAACGAAGCCAAAGTCAGCGGCACGTCATACTACGAAACATAACACACGTGAAACTTCAGCGAATGAAACAAAAGCGAAGGTACCGCCCCTAACAAGATCTACCTACCTCTGTGAAGATAGCGGACAGTCCGAATAATATAACCGCGGAACTGGTTGATGAGAATAGCGTTGCCAGTAGTGCCGAGATTAATATTCATAATTTGTCTGCGCTAATTGAGCGTAAGTTTTCGGAATATAAAACAGATCTATTGGAATTTAAATCCGATATATTGGCATTGATCGAAAGACAATTTGCGTAACAAAATGCCCAACAAAATGCCAAGTATGACAGCTTGAAGCAGCAAATGGAAGATCTACAGAAGACAATACAATTTCTGTCCAATGATTACGATTCTATCATTTCCCGAATTGATAAAATAGAGGAGCAAAATGGTCAATTCGATAGCTTGGCCAAGAACAACTGGAATCAAAAATATTGGAGATGCAGTCTCGATGGGATTATCAGGAGCAGCAACAGCGATCCTCCAATATTGAGATACGTGGAATCCCGGAACGCCATGATGAGAAGCTGACGAACATAGTTGGAAAAATTGCGACGCTTACAAAATGTTCCTTCACTACATCGGATGTATCGTCTATCTCCAGGGCAACAACCAGAAAGTCGGATAAAAAACCGCGACCCATAATTTTAAAACTTGTAAATAATAATAAAAGAAATAGTTTTTGCAGGCAGTAAAGAATTACAATAAAACATGTGAAAATAGTAGCAAAAAATTGAACACCGCGGATCTCGGTCTTTGAGGCAATGGTACGGTTCCTGTGTATGTCAGTGAACATCTCACACAGAAAAATAAATATATTTTTGGAAGGGCAAAAATGGTCGCCCGAGAAAAACTATATAAGTATGTGTGGATAAGTAGTGGTAGAATTTTCATGCGTAAGGAGGATGGAATGCAACCAATCTTAATTAAAAGTGAGGCATCTTTTTTATCATTATAACCATCATAATATTATTTGTAAACCTAAATTTAAAAAATGTCGCAAGAAATATGTTATCACTGATGAATTATCCCGATAAATTCGTATACTTTCCTACCCTAATTATTCCTTTAAAATATTGGGTAGTCCTACCATTATTTTCTATACAATGTTATTTTATACTGATACTTACCAATTATTTTTGTTATTATTTTATATCCAGTCGTATGTTACCACTGATAATATTTATTAATTTTTTATTCAATTACATTTATAATAAATCTATTGCTATTATATTTGTTTTATATTATATGATTACAATATATTCAAAAATTTATCTTATATCTACTGTTTCTATTTTGATACTCTCCGGCGAATATTTTTATAAACATTTCTTTATGATTATTTTAAAATTTCTACCTAGATACCACGACCCCAGAACACTGTTTAAAAGGAACAAGAGGACGCTTGAGTTACACATTATACTCACATTGAATATCTTTGTTGGTAGCGAAAATATGATAATTTTTTACATTCTATATTCTCTTGGTTTAAAAGTTATATTGAAAAATAACCTACATTCAACCCTGCACAGATTCTATGCACTATTTCGGCACATATATCACTCGTGCGCGTGGATAACATGGATATTATAAGCTTCCTAGATTCCAACCATGTCACTGTAACTTCGGACATAAATACGTGTAGATCCATAATGTCAGAAAAAATTAGCTTAAAAATATTATCCTTAAATATAAGAAGCATTAATTGTAACTTTGATAATTTGATTCTCATGCTTCAAGATCTACAGTCTGATTTAGATATCATTATTTTAACAGAGGCGTGGATAGGAAACTCTTTGTAGAGAAGCATATCAAGGGTTATTCAACATTCTACACGAAAAATAATTATACACAAAACGACGGAGTTATTGCTTACGTTAATCATACCATTCAAAATGCTACAGTATCGGAGGTGAGACTAGAAGGGGCTAACTGTCTGCAGATAAACCTTAACAACACAATCAACATTATTGGAGTTTATAGAAGTCCATCTGTCTCTAATATTTCGATCTTTTTAGAGACGCTTGATAATTTACTATATAAAAACAAATCTAATGACCTAGTTCTTTGTGGGGATTTTAATATCTCATTATGTGGAAAAAAACATAATCAAATTAACGATTACTTAGAAGTAATGACTCTTCATGGTTTGCAGTGTCTGGTAAATAAACCTACAAGAGGAAACAATTGCCTTGATCATGTTATGTGTCGATCAAAACTACAATCGGCAACAATAATATATGAAACGGCAATGACTGATCACTATCCCTTTATGGTAAAATTTTCCCAGTATAAAACGGATACAGCCATTCATAAAATAGGATTTAAGAAAAACAAAATAGATTTAGGTAAGGTACTTTATGACCTGGGGCAGGTTGATTGGTCTCACCTATACAGTGCAACTGATGTGGACTCTGCTACTGAGTATTTTGTCAAAACTTTAACCTCCATTGCCGATAAAAACACATGCACCCAATACCATGTGACAACACACAAAAATAAAAAATTAAAGCCATGGATTTCCGATGGACTACTGTTTTGCATCCGTCGACGAGATAAACTACACCTAGCATCAAAAAATAACCCTCATAACTTAATTTTAAAAATCAAATTTGTAATTTATAGGAATTTATGCAAACGGTTAATAAAGAAAACCAAAGAAGACTACTACAAAAATAAAATTGTTGAAAATAGCAGTGATTCTAAGAAGGTTTGGCAGCTAATCAAGGGAGCAGCTAACATTTCCAATAACATGCACACCATCGATAAGTTAGTCATTGAAAATCGAGTAGTCAATGCCCCAGAGAATCTGCAAGAAATCGTTAATGCATTTAACACACACTTTGCCAGTGTAGGTTCAAAACTGGCAGACAAAATATTAGATAGAAAAAAAATCGCCCGAGAGGACAAAAACTTTACTGAAGGGATACCTACTACTGTGTTTTCCTTAACTCCAACATCGCCAAATGAAGTTTGTAAAAGCATTAACTCATTAAAACAGTCTCGTTCCTCAGGTATGGATGGTCTAACTAGTGATATTTATAGAATTGGGAAGGATTATTTAAGCTCACCGATATCATTTATATTAAATCTAAGTTTTAAACTAGGAATATTTCCAACAAGACTTAAATGCGCAAAAATCGTGCCTGTTTTCAAGTGCGGCGATAAACTCAATGTAAATAATTATAGGCCCATTTCACTACTGTGTACTCTCTCTAAAATCATTGAGAAAGTTGTGAAAAATAGGCTAGTAGAATATCTGGATATCAATAGTCTTTTATCGTCCAACCAATATGGCTTTAGGCAGGAAATGGATACGGCTGATGCTATTGCAGAGGCCACGAAAACCATAACAGCGCTTGTCGACAAGGGAGAGAAATGTCTTGCTATTTTTCTCGACTTATCCAAGGCGTTCGATACTGTATCTCACGATATCCTTTTAAAAAGACTACTGACCATAGGTGTAAAAGATCAAAATTTAAAATGGTTTGAAAGCTACATATCCGAAAGGACGCAAATCACTTCGATCGCTGATATTTCCAGCGACGTGAAAAGTCTCTCATACGGCGTGCCACGGGGAAGTGTTTTGGGGCCTATTTAATTCCTTATATACATAAATGACCTCTACAACCTGGCGCCCAGTAAAGCTATATCATTTGCAGATGATACGGTAATCAACTTTAACGGCAGTAGCTGGCAGCATGTTTTCTCAAAGGCCAATAAAGAAGTGGACATTGTTAAAGAATGGCTGGATGACTCACTACTCACACTTAATATCGAAAAAACTAAGTATTTAACTTTCAGCATAGATAAGAGAGGACAACCACCAGATGCCAATTCGATAACTATTCATCAATGCATGAACCGTCAATGCAATTGTGAGCCATTAAAAAAAGTGCTGTCTCTAAAATACTTGGGCATAGTTGTAGATAATAAGCTGAGATGGGCTGATCATATAGAGTTATTGTCTTCAAGGATCAGACGTCTGGCATACATATTTAAAGATTTAAGGAATATTCTAGACCCCAAAACATTAAAAACTACCTATTACGCCTTGTGTCAAAGCATTTTGAGTTACGGGATCATTGGGTGGGGAGGTTGCTCCAAAACAATTATCCATCAAGTAGAGGTAGCACAGAAGCTGATAATTAAAATTATCAACCGTAAACCGTACAGATACCCTTCAGGAAAACTTTTTGAAGAGTTCAGTGTACTTGAAGTAAGGCAACTTTATTTAAAATTTTGTCTGGTTTTTATTCAATTTCAAAATAAGAGAGCGCCCACACAACAAGCACACCGAACAAGGCGATCCGTGGCGGATATGATAGACGTCCGTCGAACAAAAACATCTTTTGGTCAGAGGCATCTTATGAGTATAGGCCCCAGGATATACAACAAATTGGATGAGTCGATAAAAATCGTATACAGTAAAGACCAATTTAAAAAACGGTGTAACAGGTGGCTTCCGAATGAAGGTCGGGATTAAGGGGAAGGCCACCAAATATTTGACATTCTAATGTAATTTAATTTAAATAAATTGAATTACTATTATAATGATTTTGTTAAATCGCTTTTCTTGTCTTTTTGTTCTTTTTTAATTGAATTGTATTGAAATTTATATTGACATTTTATATATAATTGTATCCTCGGACTATTTAAATTTGATTCTTTAAATATTTATTGCGATATCATTTTTCCATTTATTTCGATTCATTATTAATATTTTTATATTTTACTGTATTTATTACGACAATATATTATTATTATTCAATTTGATTATTTCACCGTTTACTAAATGTTATTTTTCCAGCACACCATATCTACAGTTACATCACACTACACTACACTACAATTACATCACACTACACTCAAATTACAATGTTTATTATTATTAGTTGATTTTTAATATTATTTAATACCTAGCATATTTTTTAAATTAAGTGTTCTAAAGTATGCACAAACCACTCTACTTGGTACGCTTGCCTTAGTACGGGCCTAGGCCTAGTTAGGCGGCGTTGATTTCAAGAAATGTTGGTCTGCGGTGCTTTCTATTTTGCTATTATTTACATTTAAGCCTATAATGTTAAACTTACAATGTACTGCCATAAAAATGTGCTTTTCTTTAATAAATAAATAAATAAATAAATATTATTAAATAAACGGCTCACGTAGTGCCGGAGGGGGTAGAAACCAGGAGAATCTTCCTCCATATCTCCGTTCGTCCACCCCTCACGTAATACCCTTCTGGTACGCGTGAGGTTGTCGATGCACGATATCCCGGGTGGTGGGCGGGGTTTCTCCCCCCTCCTGTCACCGCGTAGCCTAATAAAAAAGGAGTGTAATATGTTCAAGGTTCATCTATGTATGTTTTCCGTTTGTTTATTCCACAATAACTTCTAAACGCTTGAACCGATTTATAAGTATGTGGTATTGTTAGAATCGTTATGTCATCCCGAGTGTTATAAAATACCTTAACGGTCCAAATATCAAGTAAGTAGTTGTCCAAATGTTGATAAATTAACGTAAATATATCATGTTTAGTGTCAAATGAAAGGTCTGGTTGACTACATTCCCGAAATGTACATGTATCTATATAAATAAATACATAAATCAAAAATATTTGATTATCAAACCGTAATAAAAATAAATATAAATACAATTGATCCTTTTTCTATAACAGCAGTCCTTTTTAACACGCTTTTATTAGGTCGACCTGTATGTAACTAACTATGTAATGGAATCTAAGGTAACTAATTTAACCATCTTCCAAGGATCGTAGCGTCATGAAAATTGGCAGCTGTATGTAGTTCTGATGACAATACAATAATATGGTACTGTCGAACTGATCTGATGATGGAGTCGGAAGATATTAACTGGAACTTCATGATGGAACATCGTATCATAGCTGTGTTTGGACTTGTTAGAATAGTCTCGGAATGAACTTTGACCACGATTAGGTTTCAAGGTCTGATGATGTGGTTTTTACGTGCATTTATAAAAGCATGTTTTAAGTAACTTAAGTAAACTTAGTTTTAAGTACTTGTAACTTGTAACATGGACATTTTATATATAATTGTATCCTCGGACTATTTAAATATGATTCTTTAAATATTTATTGAGATATAATTTTTTCCTTTATTTCGATTCATTAATAATATTTTTATATTTTATTGTATTTATTACGACATTATATTATTATTATTCAGTTTAATTATTTCACCATTTACTGAATGTTATTTTTCTAGCACACTACAGCTACATTTACATCACACTACACTACACTACAGTTACATCACACTACACTCAAATTACAATATTTATTATTATTAGTTAATTTTTAATATTATTTGATACCTACCATATTTTTTAAATTAAGTATTCTAAAGTATGCACAAACCACTATACTTGGTACGCTTGCCTTAGTACGGGCCTAGGCCTAGTTAGGCGGCGTTGATTTAAAAAAAAATGATCTGCGGTGCTTTCTATTTTGCTATTATTTACATTTAAGCCTATAATGTTAAACTTACAATGTACTGCCATAAAAATATGCTTTTCTTTAATAAATAAATAAATAAATAAAAGTGTTTTTTTTTAAATTTATTTATATATTTACTTTCTTCCTGTTTCATGAGTTCAATTGCCAGAACGTCACGGACATTGAGATTTGCAGGTCACTGGACGGAAAATATTATATAGACGGAAACCTACCTAAAAGAAAAAAACTTATACATATTATTTCAGTCTCATGTGTTCGGTCTTGGAAAAATATGGATTGTATCTTAATAATAATAGTACCAAAAAAGTGGGAACTGCTTTTCTTTGTTCTTTCCAGTAGAGCTAATAGAATCGGTGGATAAAAAAATATTGAAAAATATAATGTATATACATTGAATAAAATATATACATACATTGATACATACATGGATACATTGACTAAAAACGTTTTGATTTTATTTGTAAACAAAATATTACATATAAATACATATTTTTACAAGACTCCCCAGCAGAAAAGGAGTGAAATGTGTTCAGGGTTCTTCTATGTATGTTTTCCGTTTCTTAATTTCACCAAAACTTCTAAAAGCTTGAACCGATTTGGAAGTGTGCGATATTGTTAGAATCGTCATCTCGAGTGTCATAGTTAAGGATACCTTAACTGCCCAAATATAAAGTAAGTAGTCGTCTAAATGTCCAAAGGTCCAAAGGTCAATAAATTGAAATAAATATATGGTATTCAATGTCAAATGGAACGCTGATGCAGTACTGAGCTATGCTCTCACTTCATTTGGTCGTACTTTTCGCACATATATAGATAAAATATTTAATTTGCAACGTAGAATAATAAAACTTTTAGTAAATAACAATGTGTTAACACAATGTAAAAAGAACTATAACTTGTTGTTTAAGCGATGCGATATATAGATTACCTATACATGAAAAAAATACATACTTACTAGCAATGGAGCATTTTAGAAATTCAGAATTTAAAATACCAATACAGTACAATAGGAATGTTAGAGATAAAGTCCGTAAAATATTTGAAGAACCAAGAGCGAACAACTACTATGGTGAAAGGACGTTAAAGTACCTCATTCCAAGAATCTTTAATACTATTGTAACTGAGGAAGACTGTTTAGAAGAAGACTGTTAAGATGAGCAAACAGATGTTTAAAAAGAGATTAAAAAGCTACCTGTTGGACGTTTATAGTAAAATTAGTGGTCATAAGTAAATTTGTTATACGTTTCTATAATTTAAGCTTGTAGTAATACTGGCCTAATATAAGCCTGTAGTAAGACCAGTAGTAATACTGCTGTGCATTGTTTTTTATATTACTAATGTCTTTTTGTATTTATTTATTTATTTATTTATTTAGTAACACATTTAGTAAAAAAATAATGTCATATTTGATTAAGATGTTAGCAAGAAATTGATGCGACATTATTTTTAATGATTGACACAGTCGCCTAACTAGGCCTAGGCATGTTCTAAGGCAGAATTTTAATGACGATATTAAGTGTGCACTGTCAACTTAAACTATAGTTACCACTTATTTTTAAATCGACAAATATAAAACTACAAATATTTACGCATATACAAATATGGATAGATACTTATATACATCTAGGTGTAGATAAAATATATATATCCATATATACACACATACACATACATATATTTATACGAAAATAATAATAAAACCAAAATAAATAAAAATAAAAACTAAAATAATATACATATATAAATCAATTACATATTGATATAACGATCACCATTTAAAATTATCATGGAAAAACTAATTACTAAGTACTAAATACTATCATTCAAAATACAACAGTCAGCATATTCCCTAAACCGTCCCTACCCACCTCCAACAACCAATCGGTTAGAGATTTTTTAAAAGTGGATGTGTTCTCACTACTTTTAATTGCTTCGGGAAGATTGTTATACATTCTAGGGCCAATGAACGTGAAATGGCGCTGGCCAAATGTTGTGTAAGATATTGGCACCATCATATCACCAGTTCTTGTTGCTCTCGTCTTTCCAACTCGTTGTTGATTATAAGGTGTCAGTTTATTTTTAGTATATATTATATTATCACAAAATTAGAAGTGTAAGACTAGAAAAATAAGAGTTTGTCTCGCCAACAAACTGTACCTATAGGTACCAGTTTGGCAAGATTTTAATATTTAAAAAAATGTTCTTTTTTCTCTGAATATTAAATTTAAAAAAAATAAAAAAAGGTATATTCCGGAAGCATACATGTATTTATACGGATAAATACATAAACCACAAATATTTCAATAAAAAAACCGTAATAAAAATAATTATATATACAAGAGTTCACTTTCTGTGTGTCATATAGGTTAGCATTGATTTTGATTTTAAAAAGCATTATTTTTACAGTTATCAAGAGCAGGTTGACAATTTAGACAAAATCTTTGAATTCAATATGCAATAAATTCGAATTAAATTTTCAATGAATTTTCGATACAATTAATAACTTTTTATGATATTAGAAAGCATACGATTGTACGATAAAACCCATAGCGGATAAAACTGCATCGCTATTGACAACAAAGCAGCAGTTGGCGCGGGATTTGCAAAATGTCAAAATCTGCGTTCGAGCGAGTTTCTTTCGACAGAGGAAAGTCAGTTGCCTTCGCGTCGTTTATCTGCGTGTTTGCGTCGCGCGCTGCTCCCAAACCTGACCTGTTCGTGTGTTAAATAACAGTTTAGTGGTGAAATAAAAACAATGAATAAATTAAAACGGAAACCAATAATAATTGTGATTTAGTGTCAGAACGCTCTTTCTGCGGACGTCGATATTGCCACCAATATCTTATCAGCCGCGCTATCTACGTGCACTTTGTTATCAGAGGTACAGGATATAATAATTATAGCTATTTTGTTTATGCTAATTAGTGCGGAAACTAATTATGGTTACTTACTATAATATCACACTATAACGGATGGCCTATATTTGAATTCAAAATGTCAAGGCGGGAAATAGTAACAAAAAAATGGTTCGATAACCACATTTGGTCGAAATTTGAATTTAAAATCGTACGATTTGCCGAGTAAAGTTTTCGATTCTTGCGGATTCTATAGAACCTTTCCTGTCAATCGTTTGAAATTTCGATTTTTACTTTCCCGGCCCACCAATAGACAACGAGGGAAAAGTGTTGTAAATGCGCAAAAAAAAATGTTTTCGAGATGAAGAAGGAAATATTCATTTTGAGCTACCCTGAGACAATAAAGACATTTCCAGATTGAAGTCTATGTGTTGTGTGTGTGGGTGTGTGTTCCTCCACGATAGCGCCCAAACGCTTAATCCGATAGAGCTGAAATTTGGTATGCTGGTATCATTTGGTGATGGTAAGAGTTGAAAAGTTTGTGGTTAAAATCGGTGCACCGGGGGTCGCATTAGTCATATTTCAATGTTAACATATTGGATTTAGAGGACTGAAATTTGGTACACAGATAGATGCCTTGCTGGGTCGAAATCATATTGTCAAGTTTTTATTGGAATATCTCGCATACAGGCTACCCTAATAATATTTAATTCCACCATACATTTTTATTCATATATACCTATACCTCGGGCGGCGCTGATCGTTTCTCGGCTAAGGGCCAACAGGTGGAACGTAGCCCAACCGGGTTCCTCCGCCGACCGATAGAGGGCGCTCATCGATTTTACTTATGAAATTGATATTCAGAATAAATCAGCCTTGGTTACTCGCCAGGAAAGTCTTGGTGTGACGCAAACGATTTTTTAGAAATGACAAAGCGGTAAAAAAACTGCCTATCTGCTATTTCGAGTCAGTAACTTTGTCAAAAACTGTTGTCATTATTATATAAGTAATAGGTAATATTGTCTACTATCAATTCAGAGACGATTAGATCATTCTTAACCGTCTTAAAATTCACAAAATTATTCTGAACGAAATTATTCAGATCTGGGACACGGCATCATTTCCATGTAACTGTTAGGTGTACTGATGTATATGCTGCGATAAAGTGGATGATGTGTAAATAGTGAAAAACGTGTCACGGACTGCTTCGTAAACAAAATTATAGTTAAATAACAGTAGTTACAATAGTTAAAAAGTCATGCTTTAATAACACGGTGAACTAAAAAGTAAAAAATAATTTTAAAATTTAAACTGTGGGAATAAAGTAAGTGACAGAAAAAAATATTTAAAAAATCGTTAGGTGTTTCCTACTCTATTTTTATAATAACTCTATGTTTACAAATAGCTACCAATGAAATATTTATAACAATTTATAGCGATAAGGGGAAGTTTTAAAGTTGCTCCTATAATTTGATAAAGTCCAGCGACGCCCAGATGATCATAATGGTGAAGCTTGCCGTGAACCAGGCCGTGTGCATAATGGTGGTCGCCTGATCTTACATTGTAAGGTCCCGGGTTCGATTCCCGGCTGGGTCACCATTTTCCGTTGGGATCAAATTAACGGAATTGCATTTTTAATTCTGTCGATCGAATGCAATAACAGGACACACACAGACATGTTACACGCACACATACCTACATATAACACGTCATATTAGGGTTGGTTGTAAGAGATTGTCATATGACAATAAACCCGCCCATTGTGACATTTTCACACTAAAGAGTATAAACAAACAAACAAGCTTGCCGACCTGCCAATGACGAAACTCCACCTGGTTGGAAGACCGCCGCCACCAGGAAGAAGTAGAGATCGAGCACCCCACACTTTTTAAAAATTTAAATATTGTTTTCGTCTTATCACTTTATTTTCATTTTAAACTAATTCAGAATCATTTAACTATATTGATTCTATCGCTATTGACAATATCTTTTTATTTCAAAATTATTTTTTACTTTTTAGTTCACAGTGCTATATTAAATCGTGATTTTTTTACTTTTTATACCGTAATTATTTTTATTTGTTTAGTCTTTTTAGTTTTTTTTTAACTATTGTTTTATTTATAAAGGAGGACAATATTCACTGTCATTAAATGGCCGGTTATATGTTTAATCTGTAAAATTAGTGTTTTTTTCTTTTTATATTGGTCAGGACATTGGATAGGTAGGTACTAAATTATGCATTTTCTCAGGGGCGGACCGTGAGTTTGTGGTGTTCTGGGCTAATATTACCTACTTAGGGGCCTGCCTGATTAATCAACTAATTGCCATTTTGTCAATAAACTGTTTTCGATAATGATGTCTAGGTCCACTATACATAGGAAAAAAAGAAGTATACAACATTATACAACTGTGGCCATTTTACTTTTCACTAAAAATGGACAAATCGAATAGCAAAAACGTCCTTACGAAAACGTTGAAACTCAAACGTTAATGATTTATCCAGGCAAACTAAGTAAAAAAATATAATAATAGTATAATATAAATAATTTAAGTAACTATTAATATTAATTGTAAATCTAGTTATTAGAAGTAAAATTTATACAAACATTAATTACTAGTTACCCATTAAAAAGGCACTAGCCTTAGTGGGGAACTGAACTGATATAAATAGACGATATTTTTATGAATAAAGAAATAAAAAAAGTGTTGCAAAAGAAAACAACAGGCTATTATGCATGTTGTTGTTATGTATACAAATTATTCAGCAACCTTTCTGCATTTTTATACTCTAAATTCATGCGTTGCTAACCCTATTATACGATTTTTTTAAATTTTAGGTTTTGTTTGTAATTCACAATATTGTCCATTATTTTCAATTGGAATGGGGGGGGGGGGGGTTTGGGCCCTCTATATCCACGGGGCCCTGGGCTGCAGCACAAAAAGCCCTTGTATAGATCCTCTGCTGAATTTTCTGAATTGTCATCGGTTCTTAACACATGTGCAAAATTTCAAATTATTCAGACTTTAGAAAGTTAGTGAAAAAGAACTTGAAATATTCCGTTACATTCATAGATAGATAGATACATGCATGCGTACATACATACAGGGCAAGTTAATAAAAGCGTTTTAAAAATATGAGAGCATATACCTTTCTCAAAATCCGAAAAAAAAAGAAATACTGATAGAATGAATATGTGGTAGAAAAAAGCCCCGGATGAGTAATATTTTGAGACCAAAGATAAAACAAATTTACATACAAATAAGGAAAAAGTTTTTATTGCATTAGTTTATAGGATTGTTTAAAAAAAAACAACCTACCACCATATAGGTGTTTATGTATTATTAAAAAAAACTAACCTTGCCTACCGAAATGTATAGGTTTAACGCTTCTTTGAATTCCTATATCGCTTATTTATTGAGACTGAGTATTGCAGCTTCGGTATTGAGTGGTGAATAGTGGGAGCTAAATGGGCACATGATGAGGTGGCCACGATGACCCATGTGTTCAGAGTCGGTCACACTCACGGGTCAACACCCATCCGATGGCCTCCACGCATGGGGTGCGAACCTGGGTAAGACACTGGGTCAAACAGTCTCCCCTGGGAATCAAACCTCTGGCGCTCCTGGACGGTCTGCACACCGAGCGGCGCTAGCCAATCGACTGTGCTCTCCGACTAACAGTCGGGGGAGTCTGTTGTCTACCTTAGGGCGACTGCTCTTGAAATGACCATTGGCCATCCGATCCCGGTTCAGAGTCGGGCAAAGGACGCCTTGGTCCGCGATAGATTCGGTGCACACCGTTTCACCGCTTCGGAAGGGAGAGGACCGCGCAAGCGACCTCGAACTCGGAACCAATCGAGAGACCGGAGAAATCTGGTCACAATTGGAAGTGAGGGCGCTAGTATCTCGAGCCCGCCGGGTTTATTCCTGGCTCACTCGCGGTAAGGCGTTGGACTCTCACGGGTTGTGACGTAGCTAGACGTAGGATTGTACTGTCCAAAGTCTTCTACGTTCACTGCAGGGCGACAGAACGACTAATCGTTAAAACGTCCTGTGGTGACGGGCTCGCCCGTTGTAGTCGACACCGCAAGAAGATGGTGAATATAGTCCGATGACGTTCAAAAATCAACAATGTGGAACAGGTTCCTTTATAATATTGGTATTACTGCATTGATTCAGTTAATACTAATATCAATATTTTAATGCTATGGTGGTGGTGGGGGGGGGGGGGGGGGGGGTGGGGGAGGGGGGGGATAAACTAAAATTCATAAAGTTACATGCAAAATGTGTGGTAAAGTTTGCCCGAGTGGTGTTTATTTCACAACACAAACGGCGAAATCCGATCTGTTTGCTTAATTGGCATTATTTCGCCTTGAGCGATTTTGTATAACGGAGATTATGCAAAATATGTTTCTTGACATTTTCACACGGCCAAAAAGATACAATGAAAACGATCATCGCAGACCTTCATTTTGTTTCTACTCTACTGTGAAATTTCACAAGTTTTGTTTTTTTTTGTCAATTTGAGATTATTTTTGTTTCTTTTTGTTGTGTCTTTTAATTCGACATTATTGCCACTATTTTTTTATTATTTCACTATTCTAATACATAAAACTGTTAAAGCGCGATGTAAATAACATACATGTCAAGTTTTGTGAAAAATGGTTTAAGTAATAGATTTTGTATATATGGGATATATGTGACCCTGTGGTCCATGACATTCACAACGTAAATTAATTTAGTATAATTAATAAATATGATCGCATTAACATAATGAGAGTCAGTACGTACAAAAAATAACAAAATCGAAAAATTGCTTTAAATATTTTATTTTTTATTTAAATTCACCTTTCGTTGGTCATTAGCGATGTTTTTAAAGAAACATTACGACATATTTTCAAACAATAATTTATTTTTTTACCAATATTAATATTCTGGTTTCTCAATAATATGGAGAAAAAATGTAATTTATTCGTGTTTGATAATTTATAATATATTTTTTGAAGTTATGGGTGACATATATATTTATGTATATTATTTTAGTTTTTATTTTAATTTATTTTGGTTTTATTATTATTTTCGTATGTATATACATATATTATATGTATGTGTGTGTGTGCATATATGGATATATATTTTATCTATAGCTGTATATGAGTATCTATATTTGTATATGCGTAAATATTTGTAGTTTCATAATTGTCGATGTAAAAATAAGTACTAACTATAGTTTAAGTTGACAATGCACACTTAATAACAAGTCATTAAAAGTCTGCCTTAGAACAGGCCTAGGACTAGTTAGGCGACTGTGTCAAACCTTAAAAATAATGTCGCATCAATTTCTTGCTAACATCTTACTTACAAATATGACATTAATTGTTTACTAGATGTGTTACTAAATAAATATGTCCCATGGTCCTTAAAGGGTTAAGTACCTATCCGCGTTGACACCATGGTTGAAAGGATGGTTTTATATCGTTATAATTTCCTGGGGTGGTGGTTTCGCCCGGAGTAGTCGACAATTGTAAAGTGTAGTGGACAAACTGCTGACCTTCTTTGCAAAATCAAATAATCGTATCCTAATCAAACCGCCCGTACCAACCAAACACATAATCGTTACGCACTCAACCGACTGTGACTCTGACTAATTGCGCGCCATTATATTAACTTACTTTATCTCAATCAACGAGACGAGAAAAAAAAGCGGTTCTTGAGGAAAAAAAATCGGTTCTATACGCCGTTGCGTAACGCCGCCGCTGCTCTCGGGAGAAAGTGAATTTTCGTATCAAAACGGCCGTTGATTGTTGCGAGTTGCGGTCGTGAAAGTAAAAATTCGGTTATGTCCGAACGTGTTCTGCCCGCCGCAATCTCGGCCGCGGGAAAATGGCGAGCTTCGCGCTCGCTGCCGGACCTTTCATTTTAACTCAGCAAGTGAGCCCACTGCGCGCGAAGCTTACATAAATCCATAGTATGTAGGTATCTTAGTAAGTATCTTCTTATAAAGCTAATAGGCCCTGTTGCAGTTTAACCACTAAGACCCACGTTGTATAAAGGTCGGCCAAACTCACGGGTCTACACCCATCTGGCAGCCTCCACGGAAGTACGAGCCCGGGTCGGACTCCGGCCTGCGGGCCAATGGAACAAAAACAGTACCCTGGGCCCGATTGCGTTTCTTTGTGAACTAAAACTAAAATTAGTCCAAGCGAACGAGACAGAGCAATACTTTAGCGCGGAGTATGAAAGGAACGATCGTCGATAAATACTACCCGCCGAACTTACACTCGTCCGAATAAATTCGAGCATATTTCGTGCGGTGTTAGATTTGACCTTGGCGAACAGTTTTAATGCGAAAAAGTGACAACCGGTCATCTCACACTCCGCTCTACCGTATTGCCCTGTCTCGTTTACACGGACTAATTTCCGATTTTAGATCGCGAAGAAACGCAATCGAGCCTACTGTCTAGTTACACCACTCGCCCGTCAGAGACCAACGCCTTACGGCTTTGCACCGGGAAAGGTAACCAGCGGGCAGCCTCGCCCCATGACTTCCAGTTTGGAAAGACATATCCGTCTGGAATTAACCTCCAGGATATCTCCGTCCTCCCGTCCAACCTTCGGGCGCTCCTGGACGGTTTGCGCACCGTGCGGCGTCAGCCAATCGATTGCCCATTTCGACTGGTAGCCGGAGGAGCCTGGAAACAGTATTGTTTCCTATAAAGCTGGGCAGGTTGTAAACCTTACGGCAACTGCTCTTGAAACGACCAATCGGCTACCACAAAGGATGCCATGTTCCGCGATAGATTCAGTAGACACCGAATCACCGCTACGTAAGAGAGAGGACCGCGCAAGCGCTGTAACCAGTCGGTAGACCAAACTAATCTGGTTGCAGCTGGAAGGAAGGGAATAACCTGGTTATCTCGCGGCGTTGGCCTCTCACGGGCAAGTGGCGTAACTTGACAGTGGACTGTTTTCGTCTTCTACGCTCACCACGGTAGACAGAACGATCTAATATCGTTAAAACTTCCTGAGGTGACAGGTTCACCTGTTGTAGTAGACAGCTCCAGTTGAATCATTTTATTGGTAGCAAACGGTTTCGTGCAGCTTGGTCTATACGATCCATTGTGTTTTAAAGTCGGTTTAACTTACGATTCAGTTCCTATTCAGTAGCCTCCTCGTGTGGAAGTCTACCCCGGAAAGGACTCTCGTGTCTCAGGCCTCACGGCTGGTAGATCGGTTTCCCCTGAAGGATTTCCTCCCGGAGCTACTGACCAATTGGCTACCTGATCCTGTATTCAGAGCCGGGCAGAAGATGCCAATGGTCCGAGATAGATTCAAACTGAATCACCGCTGAATATACGGCTGGATCTCCCGGTGCCCCGCCGTAAGGCGTTGGCCTGTGACGGGCATGTTGGCTTAGCTATATTCGTTTCTAGGTCTTCTACACTTACCTCATGGGAGATCTCCTGCAGTGGTCTTTATCCTGCAGAGTTCCACGGTCGTATGTTGGATTCGCTGTGTAGCCCCAGAGGACGAGATCGGCTCGGCAACATGCCAGTCTATTTCTAAATTCGAAATTCGAAGTGACAACAGCATCAATTTTTATTTTTCTCAATAAAATCGTAATATAACATAACATGGGACACAGAAGAAGGCTCCCCGAAGTTTTTGCACATTTTCGACTGTCTAGTCTGCGAACGCGAACTATCGGGCATCCCTGGAAACGGTGAGTCTAAACACACCGGCCAATCCTTCTACCAGATATGCTAATGTTTTTAAAAATTGTAACTATCGCAGGGAACAATTATCGGCCTAATGTTTTTCTTTTTTATTTTTTCTGTATAAGTATGTATATTGTATGTTTTCCAAAATAAATAATATTAAAAATCTATATATTATATAAAACAAAGTCGGGTTTGTTCGAACACTTATAACTCGAGAACGGCTGGACCGATTTTCATGGTTTTTGATTTGTTGTATTTGTCTCCATCCCGAATAGCAGAATATCTATTAAAAACATTGGAAAATTAACGAAAAAATAAAATATAAAAAAACATTTTCCCATACAAAATGTTCATGGGTTTCGTAACTGTCAAACATTTAATGTTCATCCCGTAGATACGGTAAACTCTCCCCTCAAATTAAAGAAATTATTTAAATAAAGGTTTCGAATCGACAAGATATATCCACAATATTCGGACCACAATTATTACATATTTTAATTCCATCATGTCATGCTGACAAGCGATTGATATCCTTATTTTTTGTACTTTTATATTTCTTTTTCTTTTATTATCTTAATAAAGTAGTGAACTTAATATTTATTTTGTATTCATTGTATTACTTCCATAAAGTCATAAATTAAGTTCAGTTACTCTGTAACACGACATTCATTGACTGTTAGGCGGTACGAAGTTCGCCGGGTCAGCTAGTTAATAAATAAAATAAATATTGATTTTTAGGTGACTTCGAGTTATATTTTATAGAATGAAAACTGAAATTATGGCGTTTTTAATTTTCTTGTGACGTCATTGATAATAAACGACACTAAGCGATAATCACGTCAATCTTTCAATTTTAGCTTGCAAAATCTGTGCAATGTATGTACCTACCTACGTCATAATATTATAACAATGCTTGTTTGAAAATGCCGACTTTTATCAAAGCAGCACGTTCGCCAACGAATCGAATTATACGCTTAATTTTATATAACGTCGCCTTGGAAATAAACTGAGCCATTATAAACAAGATAAAAACGAATTTACCCCATCGAGTTCCCAGAGCATTCTACTCTGGACAACGGCGGTTGCATCATCGCCGAAACGTCGGGTGTTATAAACTTCACGCGGTTAATTCGTTTTTATTTTATTTATAATGTCAAACAACCACGATAGTCTTCGATTTCGAACTGAGCTAATCCACATCATCCTATTTTGAGATATTTAGCGTTTTAAAATTTTATTAAAATGAATAAAAACACGACCGCCGTTACGGAAAGTGAACTACTGTATTTATAATATTTTTTTAACGTTTTTTTCGTGAAATATTTATGGTTTTTGTAATTATCCATATAAATACTTATATATTTTCGGCATGTACTCAATCAGACCTTTCATCTGATCCAACACGATATATTATTAACATTAGATATTAATAATAATAATAAACTCATTATTTGCACCTAATTATTATACAAAAAGGCGAGCCTATTGCCACATGGAAATATCTTACAACTAACCTAAACACAGTGGTACATGCGCGCATTGTGAAAATAAAGATTATTACATTATTACGTCTCCATAACATACAGACAAGTAGAAAAATTTAAAACTAATAATGCCCTAGGAGAGGAAATTGGGAAAGAAAGAGGAGAGAAAGGGAAGAACTGGTTACTTCTTAGAAAGGTAGTAATCCCTTAAACGATGGTAAAGAAAGCGAGCTTCGTATGTTTGCTGGGAGATCGTTCCAGAGTCACAGAAAGAATAGGAATTGAAATCACTATTATGACTCGGAATTTTTAGTAAACTGTCAGAGGCCGACCGAAGTACTAGACCGTGGGAACTTAGTAGTTCAAAAAGCTCGTGGAGATAGGATGGTGTAAATTGGGAGAGTGCACGATATAGGAGAGCAAGTATATGAACATTTCTTCTTTGGCGTACTGGCAACCACTTTAACTGTGCCCTATATTCGGACACGTGATCATACTTACGTAGACCGAAGATGAAACGTATGCATACAATTTGCAAACGATCAAGTTTGTTGAGCAGGTCCTCTGATAAATCGAGATAAGCCACATCTGCATAGTCAATGAAAGATAAGAGGAGAGACTGTGCAAGAGAATTTTTTGTGTCCATAGTAAGAAATCTTTTTAAAAAAGAAGAGTGTTTGCAGAGGGTGAAAACTAGCAAATATTTTACGACTTACCTCGTCCACGTGTGGAATTAGGATTTTTAAAAACATGCTGTTTAAAATTCTGAACAGAGTTGTAAAATATCAACTCTTCTAATTTTCTTTTTCAAAATTCTTTTATAATGTCGCAAATATCTATGTATATATTCTAGGATATTATCTTGTATTGACATTACGCTCGATGACTACATACAGCGAACGTTTTCAATATATCGACATATTTCACATGAGCTAATCTAAGTTCAGCGAGACTGTACGTAGCGTAGGTAGCGACTTCGAAATAGGTATACACTCGTAATATACATATATGAAGTTAGAAAACAAACAGATCGAAAATGAGACATAGCAATAGATTATAATTTAAATACCTGTATCCTATCCTATATCCCATCCCTCTTCTTTTCTATCCTAGTGATAGTTCGATAGTAATATAATTTAATTAAATTCAGATCAGTTTTGATAAATATTGTATATGAAAATAATGTAGGACAATACTGAAGGAAACACTTTATCAGCCAGCATACATTGTAATATGATAATTAGTTATAATTAATGGCGCGCTATATCTATGTTTCCCAAAGTTCAAAAAAAAAGGAATGTTATTTATATAGACCTAATATGCCTCGGTATTTTCATGTATATATTGCATATTACTATTTATATAATATAAGAGATGAAATAAAATAACAAATATAATAATAACATTATTATTATATAAAAATATGATAATATAATTATGTTATTTGGAAAGAATGTATTATAATATAGATGTGATATAACCTAGAAAACAAATATATCTAAATGAATAATATTGGTAACGTCACGGATATAATATGCTCTTGTCGGTTTGTTTTTACTTTCCCAGGCTAACAAACGATGAGAAGGGAAAGTATTGTGAACGCGCAAAAAATGTGTTCGAGATGAAGACGGAAATATCCATTTTGAGTCTGTCTGTGTGTCTGTCTGTTGTCTGTGTGTCTGTGTTATACCTCCACGATAGCACTCAAACGCTTAATCTGATTGAGCTGAAATTTGCCATGCAGGAATTGATTTGGTCATTTAGTCATAACAAGAATTGAAAATGTTGTGTTTGATATTGGACCACCAGGGGGCGTATTAGACATACGTATTTCAATCTTGAAATATTGTACTTAGAGACTTCAAATTTGGTGCACAGATGCCTTGTTGGGCCGAAATCACATGGTGAAATTTTCGTTGGATATCTCGTATACAAGCTATTTTAATCAAATATTAACGCCGAGCCGCCCGAGGCTCTAACCGAAATGCAGAAACGAACCGCGCCGATCGAGGCGGTTGCGCAACAGAGATCAAACGGGGTTGTCCGCCGCCCGAGATAGAGCTTTCATCGACTTCGTCGATGAAATATTAAGATAAAATCCGTACTTGTTTACTTGCCGGGATAGTCTTGGGGTGAAACAACCGATTTTTTATTGGCAGAGGATAATGACTTCGTAAGGAAAGAGAGAGAGGATTAATTTCGTTGCAGACTTCCAGAGGAGAATCCTTTAAAGTTTTACAGCCCTTACTTGGGATAGGTACTTAGGTATACTTTCAATCTTTGAGAACTTATCATGTCCTTGATAGTTATTATACTTATTATGATGTGAATATTCCATTGTACATGTCTTAGCCTGAATTATTCGTTTATATGCATGCCTACGTAGGCCATCTCTACGTCTGATTTCAAACCATTATTGTACCTATATTTTGGTTATCAATTTAATTTATTGTGGTCTATTGTTGTGGTTGTTTATCTTTGTCTTCTCCTTCAGAATTTATCTAGTTGGTACAGATTGTTTTAATGAATGTATGTATATTATATATATATATATATATATATATATATATATATATATATATATATATATATATATATATATATATATATATATATATATATATATATATATATATATATATATATATATATATATATATATATATATATATATATATATATATATATATATATATATATATATATATATATATATATATATATATTTGATTAGGTTTGTAAAGAAATCCGTTTATGGGATGATGTTTTTATTTAAAATAAAATTAGTAAAAGCTACTTAAAAAGCAGCGAAGGAAATCCCAGCTTGGATCGGGAAATGCTAATATTTGAATGAGATATACTTACGGATGTGCACGAATTTCGACTGTGCAATTTAAGTTTATGGGTCCCTTTACCGTCTACGCACGATCACTTTTTATCCATATATCTCAAAAATCAAGCTAATCATTTTGCAACACAAAATGCCTCCAATTGACACGAATTAAAGCGAAAAAATCAAATCTGTCACCCAACTGGGACTAGCCCGTTCTAGGATGGACAGGACTCTAATTTTGCATTAAAAATGTAAAAGTTTTAGTAAAATGCTCATAAAACTAAATTACCCTAAAATATGGTCCTTAAAAAAACAATCAAATAGAGTGTGACAAACAGAATTGACTTAAAACTAAAGTAAAGAGAAAGATAAACCTTAAATAAAAAATAAAAAAAAGTCAATAAGTTTTAATATAGTATGTTAATAAATATACCGGGATCACCAGTACTGATCAGCTTTTCCGGATGGCGCAAGACCGACAAAAGTATTTAGAGCTAACGGCCATCCTCCAGTAATGGAGTGGCACTTCGAAAAAAAATTATATATAAAATACCAAAAACAAGTGCAATTCATTGCCAAAACAATATATAACAACAAAATGAAATAATTTTTGGTAATTAGTTGAATGTTAAAATTTAATCAACATACATAACATTTTAAAAAAAATGTAAACTATAATTTCTAATATTTGATGTAGTGTTAATCTGTCATGACTCGATAACCATTCCTTTATTTTATTTTTGAATACCCTAAATGTCAAATTGATTTTTATTTCCATATTGATCAGATTGTCGTTATGAAATCTCGGCGTAATTTATTTTATTTATTTATTAATTTACAATAACTTTATAATTATGTCATATACACACCATTAACATACTATGGTTGAGTTGGGAGAGATTGAGCACATCATATGGTGAAAATGTCTATCCGCATTCCTAACTATGTCAGAGACCCGTATCTAGGGATGCTAGGATGCTAATTTTTGTTTAAAGGTATCGACATTGATTTTATAAAATCAATGGTATCGATGAGCTGACTCTTTTGATGATAGAGTAATGTCTTTGTCCAAATGATGTTTTCATCCTAGGTAGGCAAAGTGATTCGACCAGGCAAAGCTGAGAAAACCGGTCCCCAGAGGCCAATCGCTTTCTCGCTATTGTGAGGCGGACTTTGACAGCAAGAATGTAATTCTAGACGAGTGACGGTTACAAGAATCGTAACACGGCAAGCGGATCATTTCACCTCAACACGTGCGCGATTTAATAACCAGCCAACTTACTTTCAGTTTCGACGCTCGTTTTGGTGCGGTAACCCGGATGTTGTTAGCGTTAATGAGAAGGAACCCTTGATACGGTTTTTGGAAATGATTATAAAACCTGTTATGACGTTACATTTACAGTCATGATACCTCCAAGACCAACTGCAAAAGGGATACAATTTGTATCCCTTTTGTAATAACTTTGTAATCTATCAGGTTTTGTAAAGGTTTTGCATTAACCTTTCTTCCATGCAGCCGCGAATCTATATAGGTAAGGGCTTTTTGGGCTGCAGCCCAGGGCCCCGTGAATATAAAGGGCCCCAGCCCCCATTGAAAACAATGGACAATATTGTAAATTACAAACGAAATCTAAAATCTAAAAAAAGAATTACAAACAAAATCTAAATCTAAAAAATATTATCTAGAATGCTTTAACTTGGAAGAAAATAGACCTAAAGGTACTCAGGATGTATAAAGTTCTGGACGAAAATATTCGTCTTCTTTCGATATTCTTCTTCTTCCGTTGGTTTCTATCCTGCCTTATTTATAGTGCTTTAATAGATACCTGAGTGCTTAGGATGAAAAAGGGATTTTGGGGTGGAGGGCGGTGTTGGAGGGGGTAGCGTTGTTAAAGGGGGGAAGGGGGTGGTTGGGGGGAAGTTAAAGGGGGTGAGGGGGTGACGTTACAGGGAGAGAGAGGGGTTGGGCGGGGAGGGACGGGGACAGCGGGGGGAGGGTGTTTGGGAGGTGGTAGTTTATGGGTTTATGGGGGTGAGAGGGTTGGAGGACGGGGAGGGGCAGGGAGAGGGCTGGTTGAGGAGGGTTAAAGGATGGGGAAGAGGAAGGGTTTGGGGGAGGGGGATATAAGTGGAGGGTAATGGACGGGGGGGGGGGGGAGAGGGAAGGCTCGGAGAGGGGAATTGAGGAGTTTGAGTGGGTGTTTTGGGAGGGGAGGCTTTTGAGATTTGGCGCTCGAGGGGGTGTCTGCTTGCCGCGAAAGTCTTGGAGTGACACAACCGATTTTTTTCCTATACCGTGTACCTAGTGACCTAAACATCATTATCGTAAACAGTTTTTCAACAAAATGGCAATTTTGTTGATTAATTAGAAAGGCCCCCAAGTAATATTAACCCAGGGCCCCATAAACTCACTTTCCGCCCTTGCTTCCATGTGTCCTATGTCAGTGTTGGGACGTCCATGATTGATACCTACAATCTATTTGAAGAAATTACTGCGTACCCTACTTTATTGAATGTACTTGTTACACTGGGCTTGATTGCGTTTCATCGTAAACTTAAATCGGAAATTAGTTCGTGTGAGCAATAGGCTAGAGCGAAATGTGAAATGAACGGTTGTCACTTTCTCACATTAAAACTACCCACTAAAGATAAAGAATCTGAATCTAACACCGCGCGATATGTATTCAAATTTATTCGGGCGAGTATAAATTCGACAGGTAGTTTTTATCGACGATCGTTCGTTTCATATTCCGCTCTAACGTATTGCTCTATCTCGTTCGTTTGAACTAATTTCAGTTTTAGTTCGCAAAGAAACGCAATCGGGCCCATTGTTTATGCGTGAATGCGTGAAAATAATTAATATAATGAACTTAATTTCTTGTTATTTTTAATGCCTGCTGGTTGCCATTGTAACCTAAATCATCTCTGGTTGCCACGGTAACGTATAATATTTTGTAGCGTGTTTGAGTCGACGTCCGGTCGGTATGGTGTGCGGCGGATCTTTTTCCCGAGTCATTTTCGTAACAATATCGATCCGAATCCTTACGTGTGTTGTACGGCCGTCCCTCTTCTTCGGTAAAGCTACTATACGTCTTGCTCGCACGTCGGCTCTCGTGCGGCTGCACAGTATACAAGACAGTAGTGTCTCTTAGAACAAAATTGAAATGTGTCACGAGTCCAAGGGCTTGCATATGACGGCCACAAGTCTACTACTCCGCCGACGAAGATGTTCAAACGTTTGAGAAATTCGCCAAGTTTCGCACGCGCGTAGCGCTAACCAAAGGCGTTCTTCGAGACGTACCACTCTGCTCGCTTCCCTCGCACCATTCCCCGCAATGCCCTGTCGCGCGAAAGTGCGTCTACTGTTCTCTCGGTTTACTGTGGTGGCTGTAAGATTAGTAATAAGTCAGAAGCGGTTAATTTATTTTCATACATATTTTTTTAAACTTAAAATTGGTTGATAGAAATTCTTATAATTGGTTATGTCAAAAGTAACAAAAAATACAACATAATATATAAATATATACCTAAATTATAAGGCATAAGTTATGAACGTTGGTATTACAAGGTATGAACGTTGAACATCGAAGCGCAGCGAAGTTATATAAAGGAAACAAACTTTTAAATATAGGTATTCTATCAAAATTATTACCTTATTTCGTAGAATTTTCGTATGGACAATAGTATTAATAATCAAACAGAATTATTGGATAATATCATACATTATCAAAGACAAAATATTTTTTAAGAAAAATACAAATACAAATAAATCAGTTATAATAATAATAGTCATTAGCCAATAGTCAGAAAAAAACACAATTGTATAATACTGCCGTCGTAAATGAAAACACAGTAACTTCATTTACTGTGTTTATACAAGTTTGTTTCTTTAAAATCACGAGTTGGAGTTACTATAAGGCAAATTTTTCGGTTTGTCTGTCGATGGATAGTTACCGAGATACCTTAGATAAAAACACAGTATTTAAAAAAAAACAGAATATATTTAATAAAAACACTGCATGTATAATTTTTAAGTTAAAATACAGTAACCTATTATTTACTGTGATTTTTAAAAATACTTATAAGCATTTAAGAAATATTGTTGTTTGGTTACAACACGGCTTCTTCAGATACTGAGGTTTAAGGTAAAATTTTGTTAAAAGTTGATTTAATAATACACGAATTAATCACAATCTCAATTACTGTGTTTAAGGTGCCTGCAGTTTTTTATTTATTTAAAAAAAATATTTATTTTACATGGTTAGAACACAGTAATGGGTAAAATTTACCTATAACACAGTAACCATTCAGTTACGGTGTTATAGCTTAAAAATATAAAATTTATCAAATTATTTTCCTAATTTAAAACACAATATCTAATTTAATTAATTAAACAATTATAATTTATTATATATTTTTATGCAGAATTGAAGTTCTAACTATTTTTTAACATTAAAGATTAAAAGAAATAATCTATATTGATTACTTTGTTCATGAAAACAAACAACTGAACTTTGACCGCGTTTTTCTCAAAACGTCTTTTTTCAAGTTACTATGTTTTCATTTACGACGGCTGAATAGTCAATAAAGAGATCAATCTTTCTAGTAATAAATGTTCTATATAAAGAGATCTTTTCACTGGTATATGATTTACAAATATTGGAAAAGTTGACCCAGAGTGCACATTCTCTTTAATTATTGTTCTTATTCTAACTATCCCAATACTATACATTTCAGATTATCGATATTATTAATATATCGATTTAACCACCTCAACTTCCGTTTTAAATTAATTCACTTCCGCTTGTGATAGACACTTAAAAAGGCTTGTAAGTAATCACTTACAATAGTGCGTGCATAAATGACCCTCTAATCTTTTTTTTCTTCGACTGGTCTGTTATTTTAATGGTCGGCGCGTAAACTGTTCAAGGCTAAACTAATCTGCTGATACCTTGATATTTAAACAACCAGTTTTGCGAAAATTAGAACAATACTTTCGATTCGTAGCGGTGTAGTCTGTAATGTTTTCTGTGTATGCGTATCTCGTAGTTACAGACTTATAGTGATTCACACTATTCTATCTAGCGATGTCTGCTGGGTAGGCTAAAGTTAAATCGCCATTATGTCATTCATTTCAATTCATTTATTCAACAAAAAAATACCCACCCCCTTTACCACCCCCTTGCCGCCCCTTGTAAACCCTCCCCCACTCCGATAGTGAATGTGTCCTCGTATTTCTAAGATTTTTGTAGTATTTTCGAAGTATTTTAGTAGTATTTTCGTACTATATTTTCCGTGGTATTAAAATACTTTTTTTCCAATATGCTGTAGTATTTTCTTACATATGGCGGAGTTTAAAAAATATTTGTGTCGCTTGTATATTAGATATTCTAATCAAAATATCACAATGTGGTTTCGGACTAACAAGGCTAGACTTGAAATATGACCAGCGCCCCCCCCCCCCCGGTGGACCGATTTTAACCACAATCTTTTCAACTCTTGCCATGACCAAATGATGCCTGCATGACGAATTTCAACTCAATTGGTGAAGCGTTTGGGCGCAATCATGAGGAATACACAGAAAGAAGCACACACACACAGACATACTTCAATATGGAAAAATGTTCTTAATCATCTTCACCAATTGGGGGATGGTGGGGGGGGGGGGGGGGGAAGGGGGGGGGAGGGGTCAAAATGAATATTTTCATCTTCATCTCGACAAAAAAAAGGGCATTCACAATACTTTCCCTAGCCGTTGGTTGGCCAGGAAAGTAAGGGTAATTATCAAAACTGCACTTACATACGTTAGCCACCGTTGACGTTTTGTAGCCTTGCGCGAGAGGCCATTCTTTCTTTACGACCGTCATGTAACAGTAGACAATAAAACTTTATTATCAATTTGGAAAAGAATTTACAAAGAATAAAAATAAGAATTTACAAAATATTTATTTTAAGTACCTATTACTCATTAATTTTTATTTAAGCAGATGATGATGATGGCGAGGGGGTGGGAGGGGCAACGACAGAAAGCATCACAGAACGCATTGTTGCTAAATGGGTACATAGCTCATTTTTCAGCCAAAATACTGTTATTTTATTTTACTTTCCATGCAGAGGGAAAGTATTGTGTGCGCACGTCTGTGTGTCTACGTGTCTGTGTATATATTCCTCCACGATATCGCCACGATATTTTGATATTGAAGTATGACTATCGCACCCGCTATCGAGGCCGATTTTAACTACAATTTACACTTTTCAACTCTTGCCATGATCAAATGATGCCTGCATGCCAAATTTCAGCTCAATCGGTCGAAGCGTTTGGGCGCTATCGTGGAGTAATACACACAGATTCGCGGCCACACAGAGTGCGTTCACAATATTGAGGTCAGCGGATACAAAAACTGGTTTAAAAAAATGTTCATGTGTGTCTGAATGTCCGTCCGACCGCCAGTAAGCCCCGGATCTAGGTGGAGCTAACTATATAGGGTATATATAGGGTATATATATATATAGGGTATTTTTATAGGGTAACCTGCACCGGGCGGCCATTTAAGGGGATGCCAAATTCATGCGTTTGAAAAAACCGGGTTCACTGAAGCGCCTATCATCCAGAGTGCGCCGTACTATCGATTGTTTATTTAGGGAGCTAATGGGCCCTTGCTGAGTTGACCACGAAGACCCATTTTGTTCAGGGTTGGTCACACTCACGGGTCAACACCCATCCGGCGGCCTCCATGCATGAAGTGCGAGCCCGGGCAGGACTCTGGCCTTAGGGCTAGTTTCCAATAGGAGTCAACCTTCTGGCGCTCCTGGACGGTCTTCGCACCGCGCAGCGTAAGCCAATCGATTGTGCACTCTGACTAAGAGTCGGGGGAGTCTGAAAGCAGTACTGTTTCCTATAAAGCAGGGGTGGTTGCGAACCTTACGGCGACTGCTCTTGAAACGACCATCGGCTACTTGAACCTGGGTGAACAGCTGGACAAAGGATACCGTGGTCCGCGATAGATTCGGTTACACCGTTTCACCGCTTCGTAATGGAGAGGACCGCGCGCGTCACCTCGAACTCGTAACCCATCGAGAGACCGGAGTAATCTGGTCGCAATTGGAAGTAAGCGCGTGAGTGTACGCTGGGTAACACACCTGGTTATCTCGCGGTTAAGGCGTTGGCCTCTTACGGGCATGTGGCGGAGCTTGACGGTGGACTGTTTTGTCCAAGTCTTCTGCGCTCACTTCACGGGAGATAGAACGACCAATCGTTAAAACTTCCCGATGTGACGGGTTCGCCCGTTGTAGTTGACAAGACTATTTGTTTAGTTGGTAGCGAACGTTTCGTGCACTTGGTCCATAAGATTTAATTTGTTCTCGGATCGGCCCAACTCACCATTCAGCTCCTATTCAGAAGCCTCCTCATGTGGAAGGCTACCCCGGGTAAGACTCCCGCGTCTCAGGCCTCACGGCTGGTGAATAAGTTTCTGCTGGTGGGATTGCCTCTCGGCGACGCCAATCGGTTGTGCACTCCGACTAATTGCTGAAGGAGTCTGGAGACTATAGAAACTTACTGTCTCCTAAGCAGCGGGGGTGGATATTGACCTGTCGTGAATTACTCTTGAAATGACCATTAGTTTACCTGATGCTGAATTCAGAGCCGGTCAAAAGATGCCTTTGATACGCGAAAGATTCAAACCGAATCACCGCTGAACATACGTCAGGTAGAGGTCGCTCAAGTGACTTCGGACCCGTGACCAGTCGGGAGGTTGGAGGTATCCTGATGGTTAGTTCCAGACGGAGATATCCTTCCAAAACTGATAGCCAGGGAGCTAGTCAGCCCGCTCATAAATTTCGGGAGCTTAAGCTACTTTTTTTTTTAAATATACCTTAATACACATATGACGGCGACTTTTTTAAACAGTCTGAAATACTAATTTAAACAAATATATGTATTTTTTTTGGGTGTGCATTACAAAATATGTGTATCTTGAAATATTGGGTATTTGAGGCTTTTTTCTATCACACAATAGTCGAATCTAGTAGGTAGTGTTTATTATGTGTTTTTTTTTTGAGTAAGGTTCTTATATTTTATTTTATTATTAGCTAAATGTATACAGCATTTTCATTTTATGAAAGAACATTGTAAATTAACATTAATATAGCCATTAATACATTTCAAATTAGCAAATAATATAAAGCACCTATCTAAAAGAAAATAATTTTGTAATTTTTTTTAAAAGAAAAAGAAAAAAGTAAAACGTAGCATTTCTAAATTTAAATGTATAAGTACAGTAGGGGAATGGAAATGGAAGGGAGGGATTGTTATAAAACTATATGTAATACTAGCTGCGCCCAGCGGTTTCACCCGCGTGGTGATGGAAAATTGTGATAATGATGATAGAAAACCATATATATTTATAAATTATAGCCTATGTGTTATTCTGATTTGTAAGCTATATTATTGTTAAGTTTCATCAAAATCCAATTAGTAGTTTTTGCGTGAAAGAGTAACAAACATCCATACATACATACAAACTTTCGCGTTTATAATATTATTAGTAGGATACGTACATAAAAGCCATCCATATATACATATACTATTGACATACATATAACATGCATATAACATGACATACATATAAACATACATACATACATACATAAATACATTGTATATAAATAAATTAATACTTAGTAGTGCGTATTTTATAAATATTTAAATTAATTATCGTTCCTGAGCTTTTCTTCGACTGCGTGAAGAAAAGGCTTCCTGTCCAGAGAAAAAATGTCAAGGTCATTAAACCTGTTATTAAAAGAGCTGAGTAACCGTATCATAGTATGCGTATATTCCCAGAAGATGAAGTTGAAGATAAGCTCACAATTTCCTTAAATCAAGAATTTTATATATTCGTATTGACTTAAATCCGTTTGCGATCTGACACACTTTGCCGTAGTGACGGGCATATTTTAATATACGAGTGATTAAAATAATACGTTTGCTATTAGCTCTATACTAGTACGTTGTAGTGACATTTGCACAGATGTGCCAGCTATGTTTGTGTTTTCAGTTTGTTACACCGTAAGCAGATTCTATTGTGTTTCCGTTATTGTCGTCATATCACTATCGAAGAATTAATTCGGTTGATGTTTCAATACTATATTTTAATGTCTTTCTATGGCAATATTTATGCCGCACTTAGTCTAGCTGACCTAGGAAGGTATGGCAGTCTCTATGGATAGAAGAAACGAATTTACCGCGTGGAGTTTGTAGCGTCCAATGTTTCGGTGATGTTGTAATCGCCGTTGTCCAGGGTAGACTCTCTGTGTCTGCAGTACTCCGGGTAGGACTCTGGCCTGCGGTCCAGTTTCCCCTAGGAGTCAACCTTCGGGCGCTCTTGGATGGTTAGCGCACCGTGCGCTGTCAGCCAATAGATTGTGCATTCTGACCGACAGCCGGGGGAGTCTGGAAACAATCTCCTATAGAGCGGGGGTAGTTGTTCACCTTACGGAAACTGCTCTTGAAACGACCAATCGGCTACCCGATTCCGGGCGGATAAATAACGCCGTGGTCCGCGATAGATTCGGTAGACACCGTATCACCGCTTCGCAGGGGAGACGACTGCGCAAGCGACCTCGAACATGTAACCAGTCGGGAGACCGGAATAATCTGGTTGCAGCTGATAGTAAGGGCGCGAGGGCCGGCCTGCTGAGTGATTAACCTAGTATCTCGCCGTAAGGCGTTGGCTTCTTACGAGCGTGTGGCGTAACTAGACGGTGGACTGTTTTCGTCCTAAGTCTTCTGCACTAACTCACAGGAGACAGAACGATCTAATTTCGTTAAAACCCTGAGGTGACGGTTTTGCCCGTTGTAGTCGACAGCTCTAGCCGTGTCTGCCGTAGTCCAGTCTACCCTGGACCATAGCGGTTGCAACATAATCGAAATGTCACGCGGTAAATTCGGTTTTATCTTATTTATAATTCAAACAACCACAACAGTCACCAACAAACATTCACAGTCTCTATGGGGTCTAATTTTAAAAAAAAATACCTAAAAGTTTGTTTACATAGAAAATTCCCATCGTGAAATTCTTAAAAAAAATATTAAACTATCATTTTTATTTTATAATAATGATATTAATAATAATAAAATGCTTTATTCTTAAGAAAAGGCGAGCATATTGCCTGCAGGAAATATTTTAGAGCTAACCTATTGCGCTTTCTAATAATCAGGTACCTTAACATAAAATATTTATATAAAATATGTAGCATATAAAAGAGCATATAAAATATGTGTTAAGTATATGTAGGCGACATGTTAGGGCTAACCGTCCAATGTCATAGGTATACACAATTTCTTTAATAACATAAACATAACTTTAAATTTCCTTATAACATAATAAACAAAACAGTCATATTTTCCGAGAAAATGGCATTTTCTCAAAAAAATACTATTTGGCGATATTATTTGGATACAATACTGGTATTGCAAGATTGAATTGTATATTTTTTTGAAGAAGATCATTTTTTTCTTAATTTAAAGTGATTGTTTTGTATTGATATGTTAAATTAGTATAAAGACAAGAGTCGAGTAAGTTATTCAACAAAAAATATTACTTATTGTTGTATGCTATTTTATAAAAAATAGCATACAGCAAAAAATACAAATTATCAGAAATCACCACACATTTTGTTTATCCCGGAATAAAATGAAAGAAGCAAACACTTGAGAGTTTACCTAAGTTCTTCTGAGCAGAAAATATAATAAATCAGTGCAATTTGACCTAAAAGCGTTCGTTCTTGGACCGCCCCTGGCTTTGATCTACTCTTTTAGGCGTGGAATCGACAAGGTTTTGCAACATTTCTTTCGTAATTTCATTTTACGAAACTTTAATTGTTATTTCCTAAAGCTCTTAATTTTTTTTGGTATGATTTTAGGATATTTTCCTGCCAATTATACTACATAAATCCTCAATAGGATTTAAACAGTTTCGTTTAAAAAAACATTTTTTTGGCTTCTTCAAAACAAAATATTTATTTATTTATTTATTTAAGAAAATAATTACTATAAAACATTGTTTTTGCTTATAAAAATAACAGGAACCGAATGGAAAAACCTTAACCTTTTATTTATTTGATTCTATCACCCAACTGGGACTAGCCCGTTCTAGGATGGACAGGACTCTAATTTTACAATAAATTATATAAAAGTTTTATTAATATGCTCATAAAACTAAATTGCCCTAAAATCTTCTTTTCAAGGTCCGGGCCATAACAACGTCCGTACTAATCATTTTTTTTCTTTGTTTCATAACACTACAAGGGTTGGAATCATGTCAACCAGGACGCACCTTTTTTTAGCCCCCACTTCACTACCCTTTAAATCTTAGTTTTTTTAAGCTATTGCATAGCTTTTATCGCGGGCCTAGTAGGCCAGCGCGGCGACCGAATGAAGAAATTTCTTAACGAAAATTAATGATTTTAAACTGTTAATTACGTCTAAACGAGTACTGCTTACGATTCGAAAAAAATATATGTTAAACAAGAACATTTTCCTAATATTCTTAGCTTTGAATATTTTAGATTTTGTTTATATTACATAGTGTAATTAATTTGTGGAATTAGGTCTAACCGAACACTAAAACGACTACTACGCAAATACTATCTGGCGTATTATTATGAAACCTGCACCATTTTAAAGATAATTTATTATCTATCTTTTTGTCTACGATTTTTTTCGAATAATCCGGTTTTTTTGCTTTATCGAATAAAAAATTCGTGCGCGGCGCTCTATCGGAAGACGTTTAAATTATTCCGAATCATTTGCTACCGCAGCCGCAAATGATTCGGAATAATTTCAACGTTTTCCGATAGAGCGCAGTTATCTGATATCAGAAAAAATAAAATAAATAAATAATTATACTTGTATAAGTTGTTACAAATGCTATGCAATAGCTTTACCGCGGCAGTCCCCGAGTGCCACACGTTTTTGTTGGTGATTTTTCGTTAGTGATTTTTTTTGTATTCTTAAAACGTCAATTAACATTATAAAAAAAATGGATTATAAAAATGTTTATTTTTTTATCCTTCCCGGAAAAACGCCTAAAATTTAGGCCCTAGACCAGAATTCCCCTTCTAAATGTATTTATTGTCAAGTATCAAGTAACAAATATGGCAAATATGGGCTACGTCAGGATGTGAGTCACCATTTATTTGCAATGGCTTCTACTTTTCGTACTTTCTAGTACTACTTTCGTCATCGGCCACTTAAATAATATATTTTTTCAGAGTCAACATGCTGATTGTACTCTGCACTTTAGCCTCCACCAAGAAAAAGCAGAAGGAATCGTATAGAATTCAAATATGATAGCCCGGTCTATGTTCCTCTATCTCTGACATGACTGCTGCACCCAGGGTTGGCTCGGGACAGAGCACTCTAATAAAAGCTTGTTTTTAAAAATGCGTTTTAACTATTAACGTATTAGATAGATACGTTTCTCGCTTCGATGACATTAGCCGGCTAAATTAGCCAATCCGGAACGGAGTCTGCATAAATTGTAGCGAGATAATACTATGATTATTCATGCAGACCGGTGCTCCTTGGCATTTCTTGCTAATAAAATACTATATCGTGATCGCCGTCGACTGGTTTTCGATGCCGCGTTACGAATTTGTGACCGACATTTAAAATGTTACGTAACTGATTGTAATGAAATTGCCTTTCTACGTGCAAAGGAAATTAAAAACGGCGTTGGATAATAAATCGCGGAGACACCGGCTACTACAGTTATTACAGCTGGTTCATTTTAAAGAAGAACCTGTCGAATGTATTCGTGCACACCGTCAGGGCTGTTTCAAGGGGGTAGTGATGGCCGACTTGTGGATTTAAAAGTCAACTCCGATGTTGAATATAAGGTTAATAGTCTACTCGAGTCGACTTACATTAGATTTCTGGCATAATGGACTCAAGGTTTAAGAATATCGGGTCACGATTGATAACATTTCACTTACGCGCCGTGGTTTCCGCACCTCATTAAACGGATCGGTTCTTGATAGGTACCAAATATGTCGCTATACAAAAGGGGGAATGCAAGACACTGGCTATTACAGCTGGTTCATTTTAAAGACGAACCTGTCGAATGTATTCGTGCACACCGTCAGGGCTGGTTCAAGGGGGTAGTGATGGCCGACTTGTGGATTTAAAAGTCAACTCCGATGTTTACATATAAGGTTAATAGTCTACTCGAGTTGACTTACATTCGATTTCTGGCATAATGGACTCAAGGTTTAAGAATATCGGGTCACGATTTAAACGAATCGGTTCTTGATAGGTACCAAATATGTCGCTATACAAAAGAGGGAATGCAAGACACTAGCTATTACAGCTGGTTCATTTTAAAGACGAACCTGTTGAATGCATTCGTGCACACCGTCAGGGCTGTTTCAAGGGGGTACTGATGGCCGACTTGTGGATTTAAAAGTCAACTCCGATGTTGAATATAAGGTTAATAGTCTACTCGGGTCGACTTACATTCGATTTCTGGCATAATAGACTCAAAGTTAAATATCGGGTCACGATTTCACTTGCGCGCCGAGGGTTCCGTATCTTATTGAGAAAATTGGATTTTCGTACGAAAAATTTCGCTAAGCAAAAGACGGGATATGCAAGACACCGGCTACTACAATTATTACAGCTGGTTCATTTTAAAAGAAGGACCTGTTGAATGTATTAGTGAACACCGTCAATCCTGTTACAAGGGGGTAGGGATAGCCGTCTTGTAGATTTGAAAGTCGACGTGCGGGTGTCTTGGGGTGACACAAGCGATTTCTTTAATTAAATTTGGTAATCAGTTAAACATAAGCCGAATAAAATGCATGCCACCGGACTCCCGATTTCAATAAGTGTTTTCAGATCGGTCACCATCGCTAATAATAGCTTTCCTATGAGATTAGAAAGTAAGGGGTATGGGTACTGGGTGTTTATTATTAATAAAATCTTTTGCATAGTGGTAATATATATCAGCTAACCTATAACTTACGTGTATATCGGGAGTTTTGCGTCCGTCCATTGCGTCCATTGCGTCACCATTAGCACAGAATACCAGACAATAGCGTCTCTTAGAACGAAATTAAAAACGAAGCGAGCTACGTCACGAGTCCAAGGGCTCGCATATGGCCGCCACATATCTACTACTCCGCCAACGCAGATGATCAAACGTTTTGAGAAATTCGACAACCTTCGCACGCGCGTAACGCTAACCAAAGGCATTCGTCGAGACGTACCTCTCTGCGCACTTCCCTCGCACCCTATCCCCGCAATTCCCTGTCGCTTGAGAGTGCGTCTACTGTTCTCTCGGTATACTGTGCCATTAGTGTCTTGTTCATTATTGTTTTTGTTCTGTAATTTTGTGCTATCAGTGATTGCGTACTAACATTTCGTTATATTATTTTGTTATTATTATTTTTAATAAATAGTTTTGTTTTTATTATTCCGTCATCGATTTAATTATTTTAATTGCTTATGATTATTTTGGGGCACCCTGTACACAATTTATTCTCTATAATGAACCAGCTGTATATACAGTTCCTAGATCTGCAGTAAGTCTTTCATTTGAACGTGCAAAAATATATTCATATTAAAAAGACGAATCTTCTGCTTGGTCTTTCGCAGAAAATATTATATGAATCTATTTTACGGCCGCTATTGTTCATATCCTTTAGAAATGATATAACCCGCGCCCCGCGGTTTCACCCGCGTGGTGATGGAAAATTGTGATAATGATGATAGAAAACTATATATCTTTATAAATTATAGCCTAGGTGTTATTCTGATGTGTAAGCTATATTATTGTAAAGTTTCATCAAAATCCATTCAGTAGTTTTTGCGTGAAAGAGTAACAAACATCCATACATACATTCTTACAAACTTTCGCGTTTATAATAGTAGTAGGATTAATATTACTCATATTCCATTCACATAATATTAAATTTTAACCTTGGAAATATTTGTTCACGTTCCGTCTTGCATTGTTTTTAATATTGTGACCTCCTTGTAAACTGTGTATCGCCATGTGTTTTCTCGTACAGAAAAAAAAACAAAAGCAGTTTTATTTGCCATGAAGGCGCAGTATGAAAACTTGCAATGACGGTTAATAGCGAATCTTTTGTTTTCAGCCATCTACTCCGCGAATAGTAGGTAAAGAAAAGTAGGGTAGATTTGACCACAGGGGACTAGTTATGTGGTCAAATCTATTAAGATTTATAACATCTTCATCATCCTCAAAATTTATAACATCCTTATTAAACATTTATAACTTCCTTTATAAATGTTGAGGATGTTATAAATGTCATCCTCAATAATCCTGCCGCTTCCTCCTACCTAACCAAAAAATTCAATCACTTAGGAAGTCATGGTCTTCCACTCCGTTCCAAACAGGATAATAAAATTGCGATTCCTACTCATAATTCTTCTTTTTTTTACATATTCCTTTACCGTTCATGCAGCTAGAGTAGTTAGTTAGTTAGTTTGACTGGACTTTTTTCTCGCACTTGGCCTCTTGATTGGGCCGTTGTGCGTGGCTCATGTCTCTATTTGTGTTTATGTTACTCCAGCCAACCCAGGCTGGTTAGCAGCCTGTTTGGGTTGCTACAGGCCTCCGGGACAGATGCTGGAGATTGTAGTATTTTTGCCCGTTGCTCTGCCACGCTCCTGCATTCCATCCTCTGCATAGAGGGCTGTCTGTCACACCTATGGTAAACAGTTGTTTGTTATTTGCAGCTAGACTATAGCACCAGCTCCCGTCAAATATCGGAAACGCACCAATGGTTTCTGCTTTTCAAGTGTCTCTGAAAAAAAAAATCATGCCTTTAAATTCCTAGTTATCATACGTCTCATCGCATCCTCTCCAATTCTCCGCTGCTTGCGAATATTCTCCAAATCCTAAATATATTATAAATAAATAGCATTTTGTTATTTGATTAATTTTTAACACGCTTTTATTAGGTCGACCAGTATGTAACTAACTATGTAATGGAATCTAAGGTAACTAATTTAACGATCTTCCAAGGATCGTAGCGTCATGAAAATTGGCAGCTGTATGTAGTTCTGATGACAATACAATAATATGGTACTGTCGAACTGATCTGATGATGGAGTCGGAAGATATGAACTGGAATTTCATGATGGAACATCGTATCATAGCTGTGTTTGGACTTGTTAGAAAAGTCTTGGAATGAACTTTGACCACGATTAGGTTTCAAGGTGTGATGATGAAGCCGGAAGATAGGCACTGGCATTCCATGATGGAATATCGTAGGTATCCTAGCCGTGTGTATGTGTATCATAGCACAAAACGTGTTTTTAGTGTTTTTTTAAACTATCAATTTATTGATATGTATTTCTTTTGTTTATTTACTTTACTGGCACCTAAATTCTTACACTTCCACGAAGGTTAGCTGTAAGAGATTGTACTTTAGGCAATACGTCCACCTGTTGTATGTTTTTTTCTTAAAATGTGTCATAACGAATTTATATCTATCCATGAATTTAGAAGAGACATGATAAGAGTTGAAAATATACCCGAAGTGATGAAACTTCATTCAACTGTCGTATTTCAGTCGACGAGGCCTGTGATATAAGGCCTGTGACCCCTCCACTCGGTATTATTGAAAGCTTTTAGGGAATCTCGTGAACCGGGCCCATTGGACCGGCTTTCGGGATGTGGCATCGCAAGGCTGAGCGCCATGCGGCAGGATTCAGAGCTTGATTTTGGAAAGTTAATCCATGTTTAATATTACCAGTGTGGAAAAACGGCAATAACATACATAAACTGTTTTCGCACTTCTTCAGGGCTATGTTTTATTGTTTTCAGAGGGCAATATGCCGCTGGAGTGGTGCAGCGCTGTTTCTGAAGTCGCTGCACACACTGGTTCCCAATCTGCGGAAGAAGACGCAGTCATTGAAGTTACTGGAGACGCTGCAGACGCATACTTCGCCGCTGAGTGGCCGGAAGGAGCTAGAGGTAGGCACAGAAATATAAAACACGTGATTTAAGCGTCATTTTCCCGTGGGTTCAATTAGGGGAAGTGCCATGAGCGCCACGTTTATTTATTTATATAATTATATAATTAATTCAATAATCCACTTACAAAGCAATGTATCCTTATCAATTTACATGTGGTTATGGGGTTCCCCCTAGAATGTGTAACGTCCCTTCCGGTATGCAAAAGGTACGGCCGAGTTTTTACTTCACAAGTTTAGGGATTAATATAACAATATTTAAAAAATTAACACATCCGATATGAACATTAGCATGTCGCTCGTCCGGTAGAACAACGCCAGCACATACATTTTTAAAATTTTACAGGAGCGCAAATTAAAGTGATTTTATTATTTAGAACCAAGATTTTGACTTTAAATCATTGTTTTATTATGACGACTAAATCATTAGCTTATTATGATGACTAAGTCATTAGTCATCATAATAAAACAATGATTTAAAGCCAAAATCTTGGTTTCAAATAATAAAATGACTTTAATTTGCGCTCCTGTCAAATTTTAAAAATGTATGTTCTGACTTTGTTCTACGGGATGTGCGATGTGTGTACCTACTGTTGCTGCCCAATTACGTGCCAGGACTTGTTCGAAAGCAACAAGCTCTCTAGTTTTATATCTACATTTATTCAGCTTAGAAAAAACTGTTGTGTCACCCCCAGGACATTCCCGGTAAGCAGACAAGCCCCCCGCGCTAACTCACCCCCCCCCCCACCAATAGTGATTGTGTCAAGTGATTATGATCGCAAGTTTAGTATATTCTTTGAAATAAACTATGAACTATTTGTAGGATTTTCGTAGTATTCAAATTGCTATTTCCAATATGATGTAGGTAGTATTTTCTTAAATACTTCGGAATTTAAAAAGTATTTGTATCACTTGTGTAAGAGATATTCAAACCAAAATTTCACAATGTGGTTTCAACCTAACTACGCATCTGTGTACAGACTTTCAGGTCTCTAAGTCCAATATTTCGAGATTAAAGTATGACTAGCGCGCCCCCTGGTGAATTGATTTCAACCGCAATTCCGATTTCAACTGCTTTTCAACTCTTGCCATGATTTGATGATGCCTGCATGCCAAATTTCAGCATAATCGGATGAAGCGTTTGGGCGCTATCGTGGAGGAATACAAACATACAGACATAAAGACACACAAACAGACTTGAACCTGGAAATGATCTTAATCATCTCAGCGGGGAGAAGGTTGTTTTTCTGGATATTTCCGGCTTCTACACACAAAATAATGCGCGTTCACAATACTTTCCCTAACCGTTAATTGGCAAGGAAAATAAAAACATTTATCGATTTCCGCTTGGAATAAAATGAAATGTTATTTATGGTTATAAATTCCAATGTTGTTCTCGTATTACAAGTAAAGTAAGTACTAAGTACAAATTGTTCCAGAACCTAACGGAAAACCGGGTACCTCAATGAAATATATATTTTTGAATAGCTTAGACCTTCAGGATAATGGTTGATTATGGGCAAAAATCGCTCAATACATGGGAAGGGGGTCAAATCGCTCTCATCAATTTTGTTTACACTAATAAACACTAAATTACATCAAGCGACCAGAAATGGTACTAATGTAAAAAGATAGTTCGAAAGAGTACATACAAATGAGTATAGAGGGCGTTAAATTTTATATAATTATTTGAGGTTTCAATCAAATGTCATTAAACCCCTAGAATGTGAGGCGGTTACCTACGGCAAAATGTATATAAATTTATATAAATGTAAATATAAATGTAAATGTGCGCCGCTCTATAGTAATAGTATAGCTCTATAGTAAACCCCGCTCTATGTAAATGTAAATGTGTGTGTAAATATAAATTTATATACATTTTGCCATAGGTAACCCTAGCTGGTACATTCTAGGGGTTTTAAGACAATGAAAGATGCATTGCATCAATGTATCAAATATAAAGAAGATATTTAATAAAATCAGTCTTATTTTGTTGTTATGTTTAATACTTTACTCGTCCTCTCTACCTTGTTCAAGATAACGCATCTTCCAACATTCCTATGACAGTTACTGTAATTCTGGGAAGTCTTGCCTAAAGAGTCTAGGGGTGACAAAACCGTTTTATTTAAGTTTTATGCTAAGGTATTCATAACTTTTCTATGCTTTAGCTTATTGATTATCAATATACGTTTTCCAGTGGTTTGGTTATTTTAATTCTACACCCCTATTTGCTATTAGATATCTGTATGAAATAAATTCGTTTTCAGAAAGTGTTGTAAAACGTGCCGGCAGCAGCGGCAGCTCTACAGCCAGTTTTCCCGGCATTGGAGGGGGTGTCATTCGGAGGCGCCGCTGCGGGTCCGCAAGGGAAAGGAACATGCGTCGCTTGGAGAGTAATCAACGGGAGAGGATGCGGATGCATTCTTTGAACGACGCCTTCGAGGTGGGTAAGCGAGACCAAAACCGCCGACTTGACGGAGAAGGGGGGGGGGGGGGGGGGGGCAGATCCAACGCGACCCCCCACCTTCACTTCCTACTGAAATAGATTCGTTTTGTACGTTTATTGTAGAACCCAAACCTTCTACGCCGGCGACGTGCAGGTGGCGCATGCAAAATTTTACATTTCAACCTAATGATGCCTACATGCCAAATTTCAGCTCAATCGGATGAAGCGTTTAGGCGCTATCGTGGAGGAATACACACGGACACACACACACGGACACACACACACACACGGACACACACACACACACGCTCACGCTCACGCATACGAACACACACATTCAGTTTACCAAGTTTTTATGTCTAATATTTTGAAATTGAAGTGTGACTAGACCCCCTCCCCAACCCTTCCCCTAATTTCCCCTTTCCACCGCCACAGAGTATGTCGATTTCACAGACAAAATATCACAATTTTAGATGAAAAACTAGAGATCAAAAAATAACACAGCTAAAGTGAAATCCAAAATAAAAAATTGTGTCCGATAATATGGTAGTACCTATCTTCATAACTATATAATAGGGGAGTCTTTGCGAATTTTTTAAAAAGAATAGAGCATAGAGAAATGAGAGAGAGAATAGTTACCAACGAAGTTGAAAGAAAAACTGAAAATGTTTTTCTTAACGTTTTTCTTTTCTTTCAGCAACTACGAGAGGTGATCCCACACGTTAAGATGGAGAGAAAACTATCGAAGATAGAGACATTATCGTTGGCGAAAAACTACATAATGGCGTTGACGAATGTCATTTGCGAAATGAGAGGAGAGGAGAAACATTACATGTAAGTATAGCAGGATTAAAAAAATTGGTTGTCGCACCCCAAGACTTTCTCGGCAAGCAGACAAGTCCCCACCCCACGCGCCAACCCGCTCCCCCCCACCCTTCCCTTTCCATACCCCCTCCCCCCCCCCCCCCCCCCCCCCCAATAGTGATTGTGTCAAGTGATTATATTCTCAAATCTAGTATATTTGTAGTATTTCCATGGTATAAAAATGGTTATTGTCCAATATAATGTAGTATTTTCCTAAATATAAAAATATTTTTTTCACTTATATAAGAGATATTCCAACCACGATTTTTCAATGTGGTTTCGGCCCAACTACACATCTGTGTGCTGAATTTAAAGTCTCTTTTCGAGATTAAAGAGTGACTAGCGTGCCCCCTGGTGGACCGATATCAACCACAATCTTTTCAACTCTTGCCATCATCAAAGGATGCCTGCATGCCGAATTTCAGCTAAATCGGATAAAGCGTTTGAGTACTATCGTAGAGGAATACACATACGCACAGATACACAAAAGTGCGTTCACAAGAATTTTTCCCTGGGGCCCACAATTGCTCACTCGGACAAGTTTTTCGGGGGGCCCCAAGAAAGTAGGGGCTTATACGTAAGTCCTGCACTGTTTGTGAGACCCGAAACACGCTTATCAGATCTAGTACCTATACTTTAAGAAGGATATCGATCTTCTATAGAAGGTCCAGCGAAGAGCGACTAAATTGCCTTTTAACTTCATCTAACATATGAGAAAAGGTTGTCAGCTCTCGGTTTGACCACTCTGGAGCAACGCAGGGCACAGAATAACTTGATCGAGACAAATAAGAGAGACGATCCTGACTGCATCGTATGACATTCCTGGGTTGCAGACTATCTACATTATGAACACCAACACACATGATATGCGTGGGCATCAACTGAAACTCCAGCGTGAATCATTCCATTCGAATTCCAAGAAACATTTATTCAGCAGTAGAGTTGTAAACAAATGGAATACTCTCCCTAGTGAAGTGATCAGTGCCAAAACTGTCAATGACTTTTTAAATCAACTGGACTTATTTTATAAAAACTGTAAAGCAAGCACGGACTCAGTCTCATCAGCTTAAGCTGCCTGCCTGTTAAATAAATAATAATATACATCAAAGTTGGATATTTATCATGCATATGAGAAATTATATAGATTATACCAAACTGCCAGTGACTAATACCGAACGCCAGGCGTCACAACTTGGGATGTCAAACAGTTAGGACGGAGGAGCTTCCCGTGGCAGGATAATGGCTCTTTAGTGGACTAAATCACACTAAAATCCCTTTTTGGGAAGGAGCTGGCTTCTTAAAGCCATCAATAACCTGGGTGCTGGCTAAATAGCGAAATCCTTGGTTCTAGACAGATCAGACTGGACATGTAAAAATGCAGTGGAATCCACTGTGTGGAAGGTACAGGATACCACCTCACAGGCACAAAAAAGTATATTTCGCTAATGCTCCCAAAACAACTTATATATCTAGGAATTCTACCTGGAGCCGCAATGCAGCAATATTGTTTAGTGAAAAACAGTTTTTCTATTTTTGGTGCAATTTGAAATTATGGTCACGTTTGTGTTTTTGCGCTCAACAGTTTTTTTTATAGTCAATTGGTTGGGGTTTTTCTATGGATTGTGCTTCTTTGTGATTACAAACATCAGTTCGATATGTCTATAATTGTTTGGGCCTTGCTTAAGGTGATTCGTCGCGGTCCGACGAAACTATTCTGATAATAGATGGCGTTGTAAGCAATATTAACAGAAAAATACGATTTTTAGCTCTCTCAGTGCAGTAAAAATTACGAAATAAATTTACCGGGAACTTTACATATACACGGTTCGATGTACTTCGTATCACCGCGATAATCAACCGCATTACGAAATTAATGGGGAAAACAGACCAATTTCGGTTCAGATATAGCGAACTTTCATCTACGCACACAGTCTCGCGGCGAACGGCAGCTCGCCTTTACATAAATTACGCTCTTATGCAGTCCACGAAAGTGCGTATTTCGCTAAACAATTAGTAGTCATGCTAGCGGTGCTGCGGACGGCAGCACACCTTTACTTAAATTACGCTCTTATGCAGTCCACGAAAGTGCGTATTTCGCTAAACAATTATTAGACCGGCTGATCCGAGCAGTGCTGCCAGACGATACCAATATATTTTTGGTATAAATGGAATTACTTGACTTGGAAACTAAGAACCTTTGTAGGTATGTAATTGTATACATTACTATGTACCTATACATAGTAAAGACCGTTGCTATAACACCCTTCTGGTGAAATACTAAAAGAGTCAAGGGTTATGAAATTGAAGACTATCGCGTTTGTTTGACATTATAAAAAGTTTTAAAACGAATTTACCGCATGAATTTTGTAGCACCCGACGTTTCGGTGACGTTGCAGCCTGGCTCTTTTAATCTACTCTGGACAACGGCGACTGCAACGTCACCGAAACGTCGGGTGCTACAAAATTCACGCGGTAAATTCGTTTTAAACCTTTTTATGAGTCAAGGGTTGGTCATAGTGGTAGAAATAAATATATTTTTTGGAACGAAGTTTATTCAAGGCGTGCAATCCGCCGAAAACGACAGACGAAATGTCGTTACGTTGACTGAATAAGTACAAAATTCAAATATAGAATGTTGTCAAAATAAGAACAAAATTCAAAAGTGTTGCGAAAGTCATATTTAGTTTTAAATATCACAATAAAGATTTATAAGAGAAAATTGAACGATTTATCACAAAATTATCATTTATCATTTATCTTTTTATCACAAAATGAAATCGGTGCGGTATATCCCCCTGTATATTTTTACGGTAACATTTCTTTTAGTTTTTAATAGCATAAAAACGAATTTACCGCGTGAATTTAGTAGAACGCGATGTTTTGGCGCTGTTGCATGCGTCGTTGACCAGGGTAGACTGCTACCCTGGACGGTCTACCCTATCTACCCTGGACAACATCTCTTGCAACAGCGCCGAAACGACGGGTTCTACTAAATTCACGCGGTAATCCTATTTATAGCTGTTTCTATGTTGTAAAATATATACTCTATGCTTTTGTTTTCTTAAAAAATAGATTGCTAACGTTCGTAGACGCAACAAAATAAATATTTATAATTGTGAGTGGTGGGACAGGTCATTGTGGCTGGTGGGACAAGCCATTGTGGCTGGTGGGACAGCTCATTGTGGCTGATGATACAAGTACAAAATGTGAAAATATATTGAATTATATAAGATAATTAATTGAATTTTAACATATCATTTTCCTCTTTTGCATGGAATGTCCCAATAACGAAAAAGCGTTACCGCTCGATATAGCAATTATATAAACGTGTTTATATTTGTAAAATTGTAAAGAACTTCGTTCCTGACGGCGGTACCGCGACCGCAAGTTTATTTTAAATGTAAAATTCCAAAAAAAATACAACCCAGTTTGTATTATTCCATTCACACTATAGACAGTTTTTTAATGATTCAGTTCGGGAAATATAGCGTCACAAAATATATATTCTAAAATATAAAATATAAAAACGACGGAATTCCACATTTGTCGTGAAATCTGCGAAAGACAAGATAAATTAGTCTTTTTTTTTGTACTGGCTTCGATTATTTCACTGGGATCGATGCACCGACCCCTTCCACCCTGTACTCGTCTCAGGATTATTTCTGGTATTACACAAGTTTTATAGAAGTGTACCAGTTTTTTCATCATATCTTCTATGAACTGATAATCAGCATTCACTTTGACGATAGTAAGAGGGTCCGATAACCGTGCTGTCGCGACGTAATAGGAAAGTTTCATTCCCGTGACCCTCATTTGACCTTGCACCTGTAATCATATATTAAAAATGACAAATAAACCAAATTATGTAAACAGGTTCACCTAAGCTTCTGAAGCTTACCTGATAAAAATGATTGTGTTTCATGTTCATAACTAAACTGCCATCATTTTGAAAAATAAGGGGGAAGTTGGGTTTTATTGCTGCTATGTTGGCGTGCATTTCATGTTGGGTGGGTATATCCGCAGGCGCATTTCTAATATTATCAAGAGACCCATCGTTATTCCAGGCTTCACGTCGCCTAAAATAAAGGTTCAGTGTTCCAAAGTTTACTTCAGGACATAGATTTGTTAATCTACTATTAATGACGACTGGTAAGGAATGACCCCTCTCTCTACTAATTATATAGGTATAAAATACAATTATAATAGATAGGTATAAGGTACTTACGTCATTTCCACGCCATGATGTCGTTTCATCATAGCCCTGCTCCTTTTGCTATTTGGTTTTGGGCCACAATATTCGTGTTTTTGGTATGCACGTTTCATGGTTTTGAATTCAACAATTAAACTTATGGAAAAAGTAAGTAAGTAGGGTACACCTAACTACTAAACTAACTTAACTAACAATTAAACTTGGAAAAGTAAGTAAGTAGGGTACACCTCGTTGACAAACTATTCAAAGGCAAATTGACTGCGATAGTGTTGCGCCTAGGTGCTTGGCAACATTACCACTGATAAACATTACTGCGATTCTCTGCTGCGGCGTCCGCCCGCGCCGGTTATCGGCGACATCCATTTCATTCTTTTACATAGCGCTGTCTCATGGCATGTTGGCGCGCTCACTCGCGAGCAAACCCACTCGCTCACACTGTCTACTAACACAAGCGTAGACAATAGTGAAATTTATTTTAGTTTGAAATTCAAAATGAACGCCTTTTAAGCATCGAAAATTCATGACATTTATTTCCCGGGGACGTAATTTTCTGTACATTTTTTTGGTATCAAACAAATAAGGAATACGGTAATATTTTCGGTTCCTATGGGAAATGAAATCTGTATGTAATGCGACCAAGACGATTCACCTTAAAGAAGTGAAACCGTTTCTTTTGATCGTCATAATTTTTCTCAGAGACCACGTCTCAAAGGCCTGCTGCTACTTGAGTCTTGTTTCAGTGTCAAAGTTTAACAAGCATACATCAGGGTGAACGAACGTAACATTTAATTAAAACATTTATTTTACGCTGTTTTGATGTGGATTTTTTCAATTACAGTTTTGTCGATCGAGAGGAAGTCCAAAATGATGAATCTAACAACAATTTAACGGATCAGCAAGATCTCGAGAGCTCTAACGAAGACTCTCTCTCCGTCGACGAGTGCATCAAAGACGACACCGGCTTATGACGAGTATTTTATAGGTTAATAAAACTGAGATCTATGGCATTAGAGGGAATCCCGTAACACACCACAGAGCTATATCGACTGATTCCTGTTACCCACTAAAGGAGAATTCCAGCAAAAAAGAAGTTGATGTGTTTTGAAAAGTAGACTCAAACTTAAATTTGTCATCTTGTTGTTTGTCAAAATGTTTCATCTTTTTTTTTATGTCTCTTAGTTGCTGAGATATAAGGCCTTAAAGTTTATATGGGCGACGGTGCATTTTGTGGCGTTGCAAAACATGACCCTGACCATTTTCTATCAGATTTCTTGTATATATGCAGTGGCGGATCCAGGGGGGGGGGGGCTAAGGGGCTGAAGCCCCCCCCAAAACATAAATAAACAAAACTTTCAGATTTGTTACTGAACTGTATATTAAAAAAATCGGTTGTGTCACCCCAAGACTTTCCTGACTAGTATCCGGGGAGGTGCGAAAAAACAGCGACATTTTTTACTCTAGTACCCCAAATTTGTATGGCAGGTACCCCAAACGTTGGTCGTAAGTACCCCAAAAACTAATAGGTTCTTCCGATGGTTAACAGAAGCTTCTATGCCAAATTTTAACTTAGACAGATTAAGCGTCTGGGCGCTATCGCGGAAACAATTTTTTCGCCGGGAACCCCAAATTTGTATGGGAGGTACCACAACCGTAGGGCGTAGGGACTCCAAAAACTAATGGGTTCCTCCGACGGTTAACAGAAGCTTATATACCAAATTTCAGCTCAATCCGATTAAGCGTCTGGGCGCTATCGTGGAAGAATACATACATACACACATACAGACATACAGACATACAGACATACATACAGACAGAGATCGGTCTGGAAATAGTCTCAATCGTCTCAGGGAGTCTCAAAATATATATTCCCATCTTCATCTCAAAATTTTTTTTTAGCGCGATCACAATACTTTCCTTTCCGATAGGTCGTCAGGAAAGTAAAATCTGTTAGTTCAGTCTAATTTAGAAGGTATACCTAATATCTTAATGTAGTTGCACTCCAGGTTTTTACGAATATTCTGGAATTATTGTTATTTACTGATATAGCTATTAGCGGGACCGACCCTCAGCCCCCCCCAAATATAAATCCTGGATCCGCCACTGTATATATGTATTATATATTACAGTGTAGGCCATTTGCTATGTATCTGACTAAATTTATCTACATAAAAAAGTTCATTGTTTTCGAGTTATTTTAGTACTGCAGTGGAATAGCTGTTTAGTTCCACAGAATTTCAGCCGAGCCACAGTCATCTTAATTTCGAAGGTCCCAGTTTGTACTGGACTAAAGGACGTTGGCCCATTGCTCTGACAGATACTGTGGCCATAATATTTTTTGGCATGGTCCTCGCGAGGATGAGCGGTTTCATTCACCGCAATGAGTACCTTGCAGCCTCAGAACAAAAAGGCTTCATGTGTGGCGTCTTAGGCTGCCTAGAACACAATTCTCTCCTGGCATTGGTGCCATCAGCATGAACGCCAGGAAAGAATTGTATTTTCAGCATATGCTGGCACAAGAATTCAACATAATAATATGCTGACTACGACTTAGAGAATGCCTTCGGATCAATCCGATACAGTCTCGTCCACTTTGCATGACATTTTCACCCCCCCCCACTCTAACTCTATGACATTCAATGTCAAAATGCAAGAATATACACACTCTATCTACTAATCTCTACTACTCAGGTTAGAAACGTCCTCGAGTACTGCTCAGATGTTTGAAGCCTAGAAAATATTGTGACATCACAACTTATACCCGTTCCGTATCGTGCGCCGCCGCCGGTATAAACTTTAAGGTCTCAGGAACTACGAGCCATAAAAAAATAAAATGCAGATAGGTTACTTTAGTAAAATGGAATATCTAGCTATTATATTTTCTCTGGAATTCTCCATTGTGTAAATAAGACAGTAACTACTTATGTACCTAGATTTAAAGAAATTCGCCGATGATTCGTTATAATCTCATTTTAATCAGATTTTTCTCTATGGACATTTATATTAAGCTGTTTGCTGTTATTTTGTTTTAATTGATTGATCTCACATATGTGTTTCTTTTTGTTAGTACTTACCAGTCCTGGGCACAGAGCCAAGTTACTCGACTTTAATTACTTTATACAACTGCAATTTAACGCAGGACAAATTAACTGCAGTTAAAAAGTCTGGTAAAGGCCAATCATTGATAAATAATGCAGGTAACTCAGTTTGGTCCCTAGGACTAGTAACTATACAAAGTAAAAAAGAGTTACGGCAATAATCGAGGATGTTATTTTTCCTTTATTTCCTGACTTTATAGGAGTTGTGTAATAAGTCGAACCTGGTTGATTATGGTAATTTAAAATACACGTCTTGCGATTACTGTATCGCTCAAAGTTGAGGTATCTGGCTTGATTGGACTTTTCTGAAGCTTTCGATTTTTTTCCTTTTTATTTTTTTTATTTGTTGTGTGGGGCTTTTCTAAGGTCTTTATGAGCCTTGTAACACTGCGACCATTGCTGATCTATTGTGTTCGCCGCCTACTATAGTTCTGCGCTAAGCCTCGTGTCATTTAAGAACCGCAACAGGCTTTCGCCGCCAGATTGTTTTATCCCCACAGGCTGGAGGTAATGACCACCCAAGTGGGTGTATCTTTTACGCATCAGCGGGCCACACTCGCACATGAGGTGCAGGGGAGTTTCCTCGGCCCCTTGGCAGAACCTGCACATTTTTGTGTCTTGGAGCATGAGGTTGTACATGTGTTTGTTAAGGCCACAATGGCCGGCCACCAGTATGCGTAGATTGTTCCTATTTAGCGATAACGCCTCACGGGCCGTCTTAGGGTCGTAAGCCTTAATTAGCGCTTTGGATTGGTTCAACCCTGGCGTATTGTTCCAGTGGTTGACGGATTGTTCGAAACAAAACATATTTGTTTGAGCATTAGGTTTGCAAGGCTTTTTGGTACGCCACAGCAAGGCAGTATAACCTTCCCTTTGCTCCCGTCTTAGCAAGTTCGTCGGCTTTTTCATTTCCATCGATTCCTGCATGGCCGGGAACCCATCTTAGAATTACCCTGTTCTTTTCGCCCAGGAAATTCAGTAGTGATATGCAATTTTGCACCAGCTTTGAATTAATAGTTTTCGAGGCTAGTGCCATAAGAGCTGCCTTGCTATCCGAGTGGATATAGATACGGTGGTTGGCGTAGTTCTTATGGGGGTCGATATCCGCAAATTCAATAATGGCGTATACCTCCGCTTGGAATATGGAGGTGTATTTCCCCAAGTTTACACTTCTTTTGAAGTTTGGTCGCTCTCCATATATACCGATTTTTTTGCTTTCTTAGCCCACCGACTTTCTTTGACCAGAAGGGAAAGTATTGTGAACGCGCTGAAAGAATCCATCATTTAAGGCCGCCTTAAGGAATCCATCGTTTAAGGTGGATGTTGACCACCCCCGCTGCTTAGGAGATAGTATATTTTTATAGTCTTCACACCCCTTCAGTAATTAGTCAGAATACACAACCGATTGGCTGACACCACACGGTATGCAATTAGTCCAGTAGCACCGGAGAGCCATTTCCCAGGAGAAACGGATCCACTAGCTGTGAGGCCTTAGATGCGAGAGTCCTTCCTGGGGTAGTCCCTCACACAAGGAGGCTACTGAATAGGCAGACCCGAGAACACATTGGATCATATGGCCCAAGCTGCATGAAGCTATTCGCTACCAAACCATTGATTATATATGCTATTATATCGCGCAACCCTATAGAACGATTTGGCAATCTTTCTGTCACGGCGAAATGCAGGTGGTGCTGATAGCACTGACGGCCAAACTAGTAGCAATTTATTTGGCCATCTATAATGATATAAATGAACTTCATTGATGACTTTGATAATAGGCTCGATTGCGTTTCTTCGTGAACTAAAATCGGAAATTAGTTCGTGTGAACGAGACGGGGCAATACGCTAGAGCGGAATGCGAAATGAAGGGTTGTCACTTTTTAGCATTAAAACTACCTACCAACGTCAAAGCATCTGAATATAACACCACTTGAAATGTGTTCAAATTTATTCAGACGAGTATAAGTTTGACAGGTAGTTTTTAATGACGATCGTTCGTTCATATTTCACTCTAACGTATTGCTCTATCTCGTTCGCTTGAACTAATTTCAGTTTTGGTTCACAAAGTAACGCAATCGGGCCCAACGTATGGTTTTTTAATAAAAGACTGATTGAGAATTAAAACACAATAATTTAATCAACGATAACAATAATAACATTCAAATATTAGTGCTATCTATCTCATTATTTTATATAGGCTGATTACATCACATAAATAATACGGAGAGATAAAATGCCATCTATTAGTCTATTTAAACAATAAATTGCGTGATTAAAATAATAAGAGCTATGACTTCAAAATTCGTTTGTTATTATATTATTATTTTATTCCCTATAGGCGTTTTAAGAGCGCCATCTACAGTGCTCCGCCATACTATTATTTTAATAAAGTCGCAAATATTGAACATATAAATCAATTTTAGGAACTATAAGACGGGTGTTGACCTTGATCATGAACTGACTGACGACTGATAGAAATTATCAAAATGTTTGAAAATCCAAGTTTAATCTGGCATCAGTTCAGTGCGTGACTTTTGTCAGACTGATGGGAAACTGATCATTTATCGCTTAGACTGATAGACTGAACTGATGGATTTTCAAACATTTTGATAATTTCTATCAGTCTCATCACTCAGTTCATGATCAAGGTCACGGACTGAACTGATGCCAGATTGAAAGTGTAACACCCTGCTTTAAAATCAATTATCAAACTAACCAGAAAAAGGTGATTAAACCCTTAGAAAGCGAGCCACGATAACGAAACTCATGACGACCTGTTTTCAACCCTCGAAAATTTGTTTGTAGGAGGGGGGGGGGGGGGGTTAGTGCACGCATCCCAATATATAACGGTGGCTTATCCAATAAAGGCGAGTTTTACCGCATATAATTGCTTAATTGCATAAATACGGAGATCGGCCACCTGCGAATTGTCACAAAAGGAAAACCACCGATCAGTGGTATCGGCATTCCAGCGGTTAAGGCCTATATCCAACAGGAAATTCATATAGGCTGTGAAAGAAAAACAACCAGGTTCTCAGGCATACACCCTAATACCTGTTTAAAGATATTTTTTATGTTTTTAGTGACGTTTGATTTTAAGTTATGTATAAATATTATTTTGCATTTATATTTAGTAAAATAAAGCATTGTTTAAGATTAGTACGTAGAAACAGAGTAGTTTGCATTTTAGGATATGATAATTTGTATATAAATTTATATCATTAATTACAGATGTTAAGGGTTATCAAACATGAGATTGTCTACAAAGTCTTCGGTTTATTATCAACCGAAGACTTTATAGACATATTATTATTAGTATGGTTTGTATTATTGATGAGGCAATGATCCAATTTAAATCAGTGATGCATTATGTACTTGTACGGCGGGAGATAAAATAGATACCGACTTACTGGAATTTATGCAGATATCATCTGTTTGTACTTCTGATAATTTTGTTCTCCTCGTTCATAGATAATGAATAAGTGCTACGTTAGCTATAATAATTAGGAAGTAAATGTTTTATCATTGAACATTATTTTTTATTTTTGATCTGATAAGAGCTGATTACAGGGCCTAAAGGTGAGAAAGTATAAGGGGCCTATACAGCGATGCGCCGATCAGACCTTTCGCTACCGCACTGAGATTAAATTAAGCCGAGGAGCTCGGAATCCTAGCATAATCAAAAATCAAATCAAACCAAAATAAGGTTCAATGCAGGTTAACACTAAGTATAAGGGGCCTAAACAGTGACTCTTTGTGCAAAGATTGAACCTATCGCTACCGCACCAAGATTGAATCAATCCGAGTAGCTCATAATCCCATCTTAATCAAAAATCAAATCAAACACCTATTATGAAATGAATGAGTTGAACGCAGGTTACCACTAAGCAGCCCCGGATCTAGGGAAGGAGGGCAGGCCCGGACTGGCTGCTTTTGGGGGCCTCGGCTAGAGACTGAGAAAGGGCCCCTTTATGAAAGGGGGGGGGGGGAGGGGTGGATCCGGGGGATGTTTTTGAAAATTACATACCTGACAACGATATTTTCCACTATTTTGGTACTTGAAAAGTATTTGAGTATAAGCATGATCTTCATCAAAAATTAGGCATTCTTTTACAGTTTACTTAAATTTACAATACTTTTTTATTTTTTTTATTGTATCTCTACTTGGTACAAACTAGACAAAATAGCATTACACACTGATCATGTAACTAGCATTAAGGCGTGAACATATTATCGGACGCGTCCGTTAGTCGCGGCTTACGACTGCGACTGATAGTGTGCACAGTCATTTGGGATGTGGCTTGCGGATCTCTATTGGATGTCCGAAGCCTCTAGGCCATGTCCGCGACTTACGTCCGATAATTTGCACGGTTCAGTAGACATTCATTACACAGATACCTTTAAATCGCGTCCGTAAGCCACGACTGACGGACGCGTCCGATAATATGTTCACACCTTTACAATGATCTAATCTAGTCGTGTTTTTTTTTCTTTATGATTTTTGAGAAAGGTTCCTATAATTCATATATTTCGCCAAATTCGAAGCGGAAGTTTGACTTTTTGACATAGAAAAATGTTTTTCGGACATTTTCTTGGTTTTCCGGCATGTTGAGAAATACATCGCTATTGGTGTTTTAGGGTTTCATCTAATTTTATCTGAGGCCAAATCGGAAATCTTAGCATTTTGTAAATTTTTTATAAAGGGAGCATTTTTATGTTTTTAATTTATTGATTTAAATCAGTGGTTAACAAAGTGGTTTATATGGGTTGTAACTTGAAATCCACCCCCAGGGGTTGATTTCAAGTTACAGGGGGTCCAAGTCAGCTAGAAAAAAAATGGGGTGCACGAGATGTAAATGGGGGTTCACGTTAGCAGGCTTCATTAAGGCAAGTTATCATAAACAATAAGGCGTTCCGTAAATGTCCTATAACACCTAAAACAAATTGTGTGTACCGCATAGTATTTTAAACTTACATTAATCACAAAACACAAATGCCCGCATCACAAGTGTCATGAATGAAAATCAACACTCAACTTAAATTGCATCTCTCGTCGATTAGGGAGATCAGCAAGCATGACTAACGAGGGAAGATGCGAGCGAGATATGTGAATAAATTGTACTTCAACGGGTATCCGTGCGAGCGAGTAGGATAGACGCGACACATGAATGAGCAAGCGAGATAATGCTAAATGTGCAGTTATGTGGCTTTCTTAAATGCTTCGTACTTCAAGGTCATGGCCGGTTAGTAAATTAATGCGCACCATGCAAAATTTAAGTACTTTTCAATAAAGCTACGTATAGAAATTGTACATAATATTAATTGTTCACAACAGTCCACTTAAGCAAAAACCCTACGTAATTGACAGTACCTACTGTGCCAGCTGTCAAAAACATGTTTAAAGGTTTAGGAAAATTTAATATTACGCAGGCGGTCTACGGAAATCACAAAAATTGCAAGTGGTCTACGAGACAAAAGAGTTTGGGTGCCTCTGATTTACATGCATACGTTAAGTAGTATAAAAATAAAAAGCAGATGGGTTGGGTCGCCTGACCTGCTCAATGCATAATCTTCAATTTTTATGCAGTATTTAAAGGTTATTATGACACATATAATCCGAAATAGGTTATGAACCAATAGATGATCAAAACTACACGAAAATTCAATAAAAACCCTAATTTCCGACATTTCCGAAAACTGAATCGTCGAAACCAAACAAAATCGTCGAAAAAGAAACGTCAAAAAACAATTTGACAGCATGCAAACAGCTGTTCGTAAAATTCTGTTTTGTTTTTTCTATATGGCAACAACAGAAACGACAAATTCAAAAACATCTATTTTAAAAATATTCTGTTATTCCTATAAATTACACTTCTTTTATTATGTTTTATTACTTCTTCATTCATTTGAATGAACAAGCAGGGATTTTTAAAATTAGGTTTTAAATTTTGTTTATGATCCATTCTTTGTAGTTTACTTTATAGAGCGGCTGATAATGGCGGACCGTCTTGGTTTTTGCCTGTAGGGGAATTTGCTCCTCTGTTTTGATTTTCGTTCATCGGGATAAACCTCGTTAAGCCGCGGTCGAACGGGCGATGCTTTCTATTTAATATATTGATTAGTTTCGGAACGATGGCCTTGTTGTGATATTTTTTATGTTAAAGAGTGTTTTATCGGCAGTTAGCATCGATGTTTCCCCACCCCTATGTTGGTTCGCTAGCGGACATGGCCATTTTGTAATGACGCGGTTGGCCTCAGTTATTTTACTAAAACACGGACGGCGAGTTTTGTGAGAAGATGGAGCTGCGCGTCGGCAACCAATATCGGCTCGGCCGCAAGATCGGCTCCGGCTCCTTCGGGGATATCTATTTGGGTGAGTGCCCTGGACGAATATTTTGGTAAACAAAGAAACATAATTCGGTTCCGCTAAGTCGTTAGCCTGCGAAGGCTTACAAATGTGAATGATTCCAATGAGAAATGAAGGCCTTTTACATGTGCATTGCTTTTTCTGTGATTAAAACTGCATTTCGAGTGTTTGTAAACAACGAGATAAAACGTCATTGCTACTGTTTTCTTTCATGGAGAGGCGTACGACTGATTGTAGGCGACGCTGCCGAGAGACAACAACGTATTTGTAATAATATTCATGACGAGGTGTTCACACAAAAATATGTTCGTGTAAAACTTCATTCTTTGAAATAGTGAACAAGTCCCTACCTTCTGAAAATTATAAAACAATACTGTATAACTGTTTGTATTTGGATCAGGGATCGCAGTATAGTGCAAAGATTCACTAACCAAAATGGTTTCTTTTTGCTAGACAAGTAGTGTGACAGCCAATAGCCACAAAATTTACATAAATAATGATGTGCAAAGATTCGCTAATCAAAATGGTTTGATATTTATTAGGTATTGGTACCAGTTCAAGTCACCCGACTATATTCACCATGCTGATTCTGAAACTGCAATAATCTTTTGCCTGACTAAATAAATAAGAGATATAGGCATTTAAAGAAGTGTCAAACACCTACATTTTGTTAGTTTTTTTTAAAAACTACCTAAAAAAAACATGTAAATTTGATAATTCTATGTTTTGAAATATTGCCTCTCCGACGCTATTTCCTATCAGATTTAGCATTAAAATGATCAAATCCAGTTGTTTTTATTTTTGATAAATGAAAATGATGCCAATACCATACAAATTCCAAATTGGAATATTATGAACGTTGTACTTCTGCATCATGACTATTTTCTCTGCGCATGCGCTGACGTTTTACGTGTGCCTTAACGCCTTGCAGACATAAGCTTAAAGTACACTGGTCTTACGCCTGGGTCATCATTCTGTCATTTCTCCACGGTCCCAACGTCGATATGGAGATCGCAAGTCGACGTTGCGTGGGGCGTTTAATAGCGCTATGTATGGTGTGTCTGTCTGCATCTGTTTTCATGGCAATTTAAGGGTCCAGATGTCATAATGCGTGCGTACATGAAACCAGCCTGTCTCTGCCTGCCATCTTGCTCTAACTGATACAAAGACAGAGGAATAGGGAATGTGCTTTGTGTAAATGTCGTAATAAATAAACAGTTAAAATAATACTGTAAAGAGTATTTTGAAAAAAAATATAAGATGTTCGATGATTCTAATAAATTGGACTTATCAGGTTATGTCGCTCTTTCCCACTGGACCAACAAGAAAATATACGATGGAACCCTTTATAATTAATTGGGCCTTTTATAGCCCTTTTTGTAACCTCTGAAATCTCCCACATAACTTGGGGAGATTTGAGAGGTTAAAAAAAGAGCCATAATGAATTGAATTAATAACTCTCCTAAAGAGGATCCTTATTAAATTCGGAGAGAGCATTGTGTGTACTAAAGAGTCAACCCAATGCTTTGTCCGATTTAAATTAAGATAACCTTGAAGGAAGTTTACTCTGACCCCTTTTTCTCTGCTCTAGATGATATTGACAAAACTATTGCCAGAACTTTTAATGCTTGACCTCAAATGAATTTGTTTTACCAACACCTGGTTGTAGATAATTTGGGCTCCAGCCCCCGGATTCTGAAGCGACATGATATACATTGTCGTTACTCGAAGCGGAAGCTAAAAAACTTTTATCTTACGTTGACAGCCCGTAAATTATAAAATCCCACTGCGTATAAATAGAGCGAGACATCCTTCCGCGTCTGCATCAAACTTGTTTGGGATTTTTGAAGTTACTGCGTAGTAATTTTCTTACAAATCTTGTAAAAACACTGCAATCAAATCTGCTTCGAAGCTCATCTCGCACATACGATAAAATAAGAAGCTAAGCGGTCACTCTTGACTTATCGGTATGGCGGCGATTACCTAGACCATCTCATGAGCTGTCGTCATTTTTAACCTTACTTTTGACGATTCAAGGGTTATCGAAAACTTGGCTTTTCGACTTAGCTAGAGTGAGCGCTTAGCTCCTTATTTTATCATACCTGCGAGGTGACTTTGTAAGCAGATTTTATCGCAGTGTTTTTACACAATTTGTAAGAAAATGATTATGCAGTAACTCCAAAAATCTCCCGAACAGTTTTGATGCAGACGCAGAAGAATGTCTCGCTCTATTGGTCGATTAAAGTCAATAAGCCATTTATAGCAGTGCGATAATTTACAGTCCGTCAACATACGATAACAGTCTTCCGCTCCCACTTCGAGTGGCGACAATCGTATATCGGTTCGTCGCTTCAGAGTCCCACCCCAGGTCTAGCAGCTGTATTTCACCATCCGAGTTAAGATAAATTGACGAAATTCATTTTTCACCATGTAATTTAAACTTTACAACCGATTCTACCCATTATCTAATTCTAAATTCTATTCTTGCTTTTAAAAGTTTGATGATAGTTAGCTCTAAGCTAAGGTCCACACAAAACCTTAATCCCGCAAACCTGAAAATCTATCTATCTGTGGCTTTAAAATATATCTTTCCAGTCGTGGACTTCTCGTGGAATACTGTTTAATAAAATGAACGAATTCTTTAAAGTTTAGTGAGTCTTTTACTTGAGTTTTTAACTTTGGCTTTATTCACAAGTTTATAGCGCTTTTGGATCACTGTCTTATTCCGTAAATTAATTTGTTTTTTTATTTTTATGAACATGTAGTAATTGAAACTCAATGTGTTTATTTGCACTTCAGTCAAGTTAGAGAATTGTTATACTATGTGGTGTATTTTTTATATGTATCTCACCAGATAAAGAGAAAATTCAACAGAGAAAAACAAACTCCCCCCCCCCCCCCCACAACCCATGCGGGTGTCCCCGATAACTCGGTCTAAACCCACTCAAGACCACCTTAAAGCAATTTGGCCATGTATGAGCTTTTAATCACAAAATGCAGGGTTCCCATACAAAATGTTGCACTAAATCCCCAGCTATACAAGAATTTAATTGAAATCTGCTGAAAACATACAATTCTTTTAGGTACCTAGGTTTCAGAAACCTACTCAATTTTTTTTGTAAAGGGCATCTTTCGTCTCTTTACATAAACATATGTCAAATCCTAATTCTAAGATCGTTCAGAATTCACTGATTGTACTGTCTCACGCTCTCCCCAGAATGGGCCAAGAATAGGCTTAGAAATGGGCTGAGAATAGAAATATTGCCTAATAAAACCCCTTCTGAGATCCTATACTTCAGTGTTATCTCCATTTAAATTACGATTGAATTTTTAACCTTTCAAGTTTATTTCAGTCGCACCTTTCGAGATGTACATACTTTGTCCTGACGTAAGTCTTATCATGGTGAAATGGCAAACTAAACTGAGGATAAATCAGCTGTCAAATTGCCTGTCACTGGAAAAGTATCAATTCTAGAAACAATCCTCTAAAAAAAGCTCTACTATATTGTATAATATTGAAGCATAATATTGAAAATTCATTTTTTTATAGAAGTTTTAAGTTTTAGTAAATTTTGGTGGTCTTTTGTAGACGTAAAGCCAGGATAGGCTACATAAGAAAATGTGTATTTAAAAAATTGCAAAAAACAATAATTATGGTAATTAATCATGGGTTGTATAGTTATTGTTTTTTTGCAATTTTGCAAGTTTATGGAAATTAGTGCTGTGATGCGTATATGGATCCATATAAAAATATATATTCTTCTCTCGTAGGTACACACATCTCCACCAGAGAAGAAGTTGCCATCAAGCTCGAAAGCATTAAGACCAGACATCCCCAGCTTCACATTGAGAGTAAATTTTACAAGTTAATGCAAGGAGGAGGTAAGATTTTTGCCAATTAAACACTCGCATGAATCTTAAATACTTTGTAATAATTAATTAGTCATATACGCAAAGCAAATCAGCAAACGATTATATTACTACTAACCCATAAGTGGGTGTAATCAGTCATGAATAGGGTAAAGATTGGTAATTTGGTGATATCGGTAATACGTAGTTTGAATGAAATCTCCAGATCGACTGGTCGATCGCTATCGACCGTTTGAGTACTCCTGGCCTAGATGTACTGAAACTACAGTGACGGAAGTTCAACCAAAACATGTAATTTTCAAATTACATACTTGTGATTAGCGGGCACAGTAGATGTGGCCTCTGACTCTATCCACCATACTTGAACCTATAAACAGTGAGATTAATTTTTTTCCAAGGTCCCCATTGTGAATTCCGATGACGCTGTGCGTAGTGTCTTTAGTATGCCCGTCGATCGCATCAGGTCGCAGTTGTCAGTTGTGAGCGTGCACAAACACCTCGAACAATAGAGTCTCCCGCCAAGTGTGAAGTGCGTGCTGCCATTCGATTTCTGCATGCTGAGGGGTGCAATGCAGCCGAAATCATCGATGAATGAGTAATCTGTACAGTGGAGAGGTGTCAACTACAACAGGCGAACCTGCTTCCTCTCCTCGCCTTTCTCAGTCCTTCCGTCTGGTTTAGGGTTCGATATCGCTTGCGCGGTCCTCTTCCTAATGTAAGCGGCAATTCAGTTCAAATTACCGCAGACCGTGGCATCCTTTGCCCGACTCATCGGGTAGCCGACCGGTCGTTTTAAGAGTGGCTGTCATTAGGTCAACAACCGCCCCAGCACCATAGAAAACAGTGCGTCGTTTCCAAACTCCCCCGGTTATCCGCGGACTGCACAGTCGATTAGCTGACACCACACTGTGTGCAAACCGCCCAGATGCGCCCCAAGAACGACTTTCAGGGGAAACTGACCTACTTGCGGACTCAGTTGCAGAAAGAACAAGTGTCCTTACTGGGCTCGAATTTCTACTTGGAGGTTACCGGATGGGTGCTGACCCGGGAGTTAGGCCGACCCGTAAACACAGCGGATCATGGTGGCCCAACTGCACAATATCCATTAGCATCCACAGCAGTGGCGTAGCGTGCCTTGGCGGGGCCCCGTATAAAAATTTGTTTGGGGGCCCTTAGAAAGGGTAAAGATTTCTCACAAAAGAAAAAAAAATGTTTGCATAAAATGAAAAGACATATTTATTCATCATAATTATCTATGTCACTTTTTCCAAAATTTTTACAAACAATTCAAATTAAATATACACTCTCCTTGCCTTTTTTCGGCAAACTGATTTATTAAATCATTTATAGCTGATGATGACTTTAGTTTTTTTAAAGTTTCTACCGCTATGGACAATAGTGACAGGTCTGACAGGCTATTATGGACATGACATGGTTCATGGACATGATGGGACCATTGAAGTTCTTAGGTATTTTTTTATCAGTTTTAATTTTGAAAAACTTCTTTCAGCAGTTGCAGTTGCAACTGGAAGGGTCAAGAATAAAAAGCATGCTGTTATTACCTCCGGAAAACTGGATGCAAGACTATTGAATTTTATCAGCAATAATTCAATGAGTTCCTTAATGGAATGAATTTTTTAAATTTCAGATTTTAAGCATGTTTTTAGAGCCTTTAATTGGTCATAAAGAATAACTGAGATGTTTTTACTGTATTTAGCCGACAGTTTTCCGGAAGCGTTTAATATCTCTTCGTTTGAAGAAGACAGGAGTTTCTCCGGTTGTAATATTTCGAACATACTACTCAGGTCGCCAGGTCAGGTCAGGTTGGGGGCCCCGTACAATTGATACGGCAGATACGGCGGTAGCTACGCCCCTGATCCACAGTAATGTGTACAGTCAAACTTTCATGAGTGACAGCAAAGTGCGACATTGGTGCAGGAACTTTGAAGACGGCCGTATAGATGTTTATGATGCAGGCGGTCAAGGAAGGAAGCGTGCCAACTCGATGAGCTTGTTCAGGGAGTAGATCAGGCGATTAAAAAAAAATGACGATTCACAGTTTCTATGTTAAGTGATTCGTTTCCCAAAGGCTTGACTGAAAGCACAGACGACTGCCTTCTCTGACGAGGGTATTGGAAAGTTGATACCACGCTATGACAAATGTCTTAATCGGAGCGGCGACTATGTAGAGAAGTATCTGGAAGGTGTATATAAATGTTCCAAATGAAACAATTTTGATTTTCACTGTGGGTTTCATTTTGCAGATTTTGAGAAACAAAATAGCCCTCATTATCATTTATGACCACACCAATTTCTGCAGTATTTGGATGATCCACTATTACTGTGATTAATATATATTTTTTAAACCTATAAATCTTACCCATGTTCTGACTCCATGTTTCCAGTAATTTAATACCAAAGCATTCCATTTTTGATTTCTGACCTAACCTAAGTAGGTTATCTTGTATAAATTGTTATTTGATATTTCGTTTTATACCTACTTTATTTGTATCCATATGATCAATAATTGTTAACCTTGAAGGTCAATAGAATTACTATGGTTGTCACTAGTATTAACAGCCATTTTCTGGGGCATAAAAGTTTTTATTAATTCGACAAATTATCTATACACTATGGTCAATCGTTAGCTGACTGCAGGATTGTAGAAATGGCCACATAAAAAGACCCCGGAAGGCCAAGTGCAGTTATCAGGCAACTGATAAACCAACCAAATAAAACCCTTCATCATTAACATTTTTATTAATATAGATCTATATATATTTTGTTTCAACAGCTGGAATACCTATAATAAGATGGTGCGGATCAGAGGGTGACTATAATGTGATGGTAATGGAACTTCTGGGACCATCATTGGAAGATCTCTTTACCTTCTGCTCCAGGAGATTTACTTTAAAGACTGTATTGCTTTTAGCTGACCAACTTATATCAAGAATAGACTACATCCATTCAAGAACCCTTATTCATAGGTAATCTTTTTTGCTTAGTTCTCGATAACAATATTCCCAAGATCTCATAGCCAGGATCTTCTTATCTCTCATTATTCCCGAGACCTCATAGCCAGGATCTCATACTCTTTCTTGGCAAGCACAATGGAGCCTCGTTATAAATGAAACAAGTAAATATATTAAAAACTAGCGATCCGCCCCGGCTTCGCACGGGTGCAATTTATTAATAAATAGCGCTCAGCAAGGAAATATGAAGTATATTTATTTTACAACGTTTATTTATTTATTAATAAGTTTTTAAATATGTCACAAATGAAAAATACGAATAATGTAAAAATTGGTTTGAGTCGTAATTTTATCGTGAAACATACTCGTAGATCGAAATTTGACCACGGCTTATAGATTCAAATTTGGATAATTTTAACTGTCAGCGTCAAAATGTTATTTTTTCTGCCAGTTATTAATGTTTTTATATAGAAATGGTTCTGGTGGTGGAACCAATAATGTCAGTCTTATTTTACTCCCTGCGCTACACAAACCGAGTGGTTCGTGGCGTTACTTCAAGGCATTGCAATATTGGCAGAAATGATCCATTTCTCCAATTTGCACTCATTTATAATCGCTGTATTGTATCGCCAGATTATAATATTTAGAATGCCTCTCTGTATGTGTTTTGTCTCAAATTCAATCGTCTTCGCACTGCAACATTACGGATCCGTGCCGCTTCATTCAATTCTTGGCGATGCTCATCGCTTTCAGTTCCTCCTGTCTCTTTGTCGTCTTGTCGTCTTGCAGGAGCGGTCAATTTGCTGAGGTTGGAGCGTGTGCGCAAGGGTATAACTGTGAAAAATTATAAATGTGCTAAACCTGGAAAAACATTCACGAATTACACAAATTAAGTTAATTCAGTTGATTTATCTTCAGAATCACGAAAACGCTATGAAAAAATTCAACTGTCAAATGTCAGTTTTCGCGCCGAGCCGCCATCTTGATTTTCGAATTTTTCGTATTCTTATTCTTGTCAAACAACGCCATCTATGATCAAGCTCGGCACTAAAATAATTTTTGGTTTTTCTCATTTTTCTCACTTTTCCGAGAGATTTTCCAATTTTTTTATATCCTATAGCAACACCGAAATGATTACGAACAAAACAAAAAAAGAATCGTTCAAATCGGGCCAGGCGCTCGTGAGTTATTAGGTAACATACATAAAACCCGACTCATTTTTATTATATAGATAATAAAAACACGACTGCCATTACAGAAAGTGAACTATTGTAATAATTATTTTTATTACCGATTTTTTATGAAATATTTGTGGTTTATGTATAGACCTTTCATTTGAAACTAAACATTATATATTTATGTAAATTTATTGACATTTGGACATTTAGACAACTACTTACATGATATTTGGACAATTAAGGTACCCTATGACTTTTGGGGTGACAACGATTCTAACAATACCACACACTTCAAAATCGGTTCAAACGTTTAGAAGTTATGGTGGAATAAAGGAACGGAAAACATACATAGATGAACTCTGAACACATTATACTTCTTTTTTGTTGGGCAATCAAATATAAAAATAAAAGACCCAATCAGGCATGTAATTTCGCCTAGAGCTCCCTGGGACAGCAAGAAGTCGCGCATCCCGGGAACGGTCGCGTCTCCTGGTATCGCGTCATCATCCTCTTCAAGGAAAGAAACCGGGACAGCTGTGGAAAAGTGGTTTCTTTCCTTGGAGAGGACAGAGACGGGTTCCCGGGATGCGCGACTTCTCCTTGTTGTCCCAGGAAGTTCGGGGAAAATACATGAATCACAATTAGTAGAATGACAAAAAGACTACGGCACCATGCCCCGCTCTCCCTGTAAGAGCGGTCCATAGCATCAATATTGATTATATTTTTTAATTTATTTTCAGGGATATTAAACCAGATAATTTTTTGATGGGCCTCGGAAAGAAAGGCAACTTTGTATATATAATAGATTTCGGTTTGGCCAAAAAATATTTGGACCGAGGATTCAGACATATACCCTACAGAGAAAACAAAAACTTAACTGGTATGTATTGCATCACTCTTGCGGCTATTTTGTGAGTGGAGTACGATTAACCAATTGTGGTTTGATTATAAAAGGATGTTAGATAATAACCTCATAATCAGCATTTACAAATTTAGTCATAAGTGTGTTTAGTTTCTTAGCCTTTGGCAACTGATACACTGTTTATGTATATCATCGTTAGGCCTGTTGTCCACACATGTTTTTTTGCTGTATAAAATTTACGGTTAATTCGCTGAGTCTAGGCACGGTCGTCGGTGTTGTATGGATCATTATGGAGGCTTGTCAACGTCAACACAAATATTTGAGGTCACAACAAAAAACTCAACCATACAAAGTTTAAATCTAATCCTCTTAAGAACGTTCTGCAAAATAGAGTGGTGGACATGTGGAATAAATTAGCATTTGAAGTGATTAGTGCAAGTTGTCAATCAATTTAACAACAGACTCGATTTGTACCTAAAAATTGCAAATATTGTTTATAATGCCTATTTGTTTCTATTGTTATTAGCTTTACAAGATCTGATCAGGACATATGGGCAAAAGTGCCTACCCAGAATAAATAATAATAATAATAATATGACACTGATGACCTTGCCTAGATATGACGAATTAACCATAGATTTTCACGGCAGCAAAACGTGCATGGACAAGAGGCCTTAATGTATATTAAGGCCAGTTACTAGTACTATCAATCCTCTTCTGGACAAACAAGAATTCTTTTCGTACAGGTACTGCGCGGTATGCGTCGATAAACACTCATCTGGGCATAGAGCAATCGCGGAGGGACGATCTGGAATCTCTAGGATACGTGCTGATGTACTTCAACTGTGGCTCCCTACCCTGGCAAGGACTGAAAGCGGCAACGAAGCGACAAAAGTACGAGCGGATCTCCGAGAAGAAACTCTCCACACCCATTAAGCAGTTATGTAGAGTAAGTTAGACTTTTTTGAAGATATAAATTGTCATTTAATTTTCTAATCTTCCCCCAAACATTAGGCCATACGGCATCAGAGAATGGAAATGAGCAGATGTAGAGAGAATGAACAGATGTAGCGCCATTCTAATCCTTGTAATGGCAGAAATGGCACTGCACAGCTTTTTAATGATTTTCCTAGGCGATTGGACCATTATAATTTCTGGCCAATCTATGTAACCTACCATTGTAATAGCGTTTTATTAGAGTAACAGAATCTAATATCAATAAATGTCTTTTTTTTTCAGGGTTATCCTCCAGAATTTGCAATGTATTTGACTTACTGCCGGCGTTTACGTTTTTCCGAAAGGCCCGACTACAGTTATCTTCGTCAGTTATTTAGGAACCTCTTCCATAAACAAGGATTTACTTATGACTATGTATTCGACTGGAATATGCTTAAGTTTGGTAAGTTACATCTAATTTGTAAAGTTAAAACCGACATCGCTACATTAACCCATTCGAGACAGCACATATTTTAGGAGATCATCCCCAGAATCCATTTTTTTTTGTTCATATTAATAATTTTTGATAAAAAAAACATGTTTGCAATAGAAATCAGTCGCTTTGTAGCTCCCTTTGTATAAATAAGATGATTGCACGCTATGTGTGCAGGTAGCTCCTCTGTATATTTTTATTATGAGGGACATATTGAACACCAACTGTGGTAAAACAAATTAAAAACATTATTAACTTGAATAATATTTGTTTCAAAAATAGTCAGGTAACATGAAATCATTATTTTAAGTTCATTAATAAAGAAAAGAATCTATATACCTATATAATCCATATGCATAATCCAGGGTTACCGACAAGCAGGGAAAGAGTAATTAAAACGTCTATATTTACCGTCTTTGGAGCATTGTCGACAAATCTTTCTTTGCACTCTCCTATTCTTACCATATCTGGCTTTCGGTCGCTCTCGATTGAAACCAACGTCAAATTTTATTTTTAATACACATTACAAAGGAAATTTTTGTTTTAAATTCGTCTTAGTTCGTTTATCTGGGCTTTTACCCGCGCTTGACCTCTTGAATTGGGCCGTTGTATGTGGCTCATGTTTTTATTTATGTTACTCTAGCCGACCCAGGCTGTCCCAGAAGGTTAGCAGCCTGCTTGGGTTGCTACAGGCCTCCGGGACAGATGCTGGAGATTGTAGTATTTTTGCCCGTTGCTCAGCCGCGCTCCTGCATTCCATGAGCACATGCTGTGGCGTTTCTTCCTCCATGCATCCTCTGCATAGTGGGCTGTCTGTCACACCTATGGTAAACAGGTGTTTGTTAAATTCGTCTTGTCCGGATGGTTGCTATTTCCATACTGACTGATAATTGCAATTCAATATCATTGCACACACCGTGTACAATCGGTCTCTTTAGATCTGAAATGCATTGTTTACAGTGTACAGTCGGTCTCGAATGGATTAAAGCTGTGAATAAAATCAATTACACACTTATGAATAATAGTAAATATTTATTATTTTAAGTAAGGTGGGACGAAAATATGAATTTTTCGAGTATCAAATTTTAATAATGCTTAAAAATTGGATATTTTAATGGTAATCCGTGAAAAATATGATGAATAAAATCATAAGTTGGAATTTCAGCTCACAAATAGGCTAACAAGGAAAAAAAAAAATTTCTAATTTTGACTTTGTTCAAAATAAACTAGTCATTTTTTTTTGCTTTTTTTTTGCTTTTTATATTATATGCTTTTTATATATAAAAATATAAAATATATTTTATATTTTTTGTTATTTATTTTTTGCTTTGTATAGGTTAGCTGATTTTAAAAACCCTAAATTTTAGTATTCATATGATAAATAGGGGGGGGGGGGTTTATTGTTTACAAACAGATGCGCCATTGTAATTTAAATTATAAAAAACCATCTGTCTTAACCCCTCACGTTGCGAGGTAAAAACACCTATCACTTTTGCGCGCGACATATTCGCGCGCAAAAAATCGACGCGAGTCAACGGCCTTGAGAAAAACGATCATAACTTATAAACCACTAAACGGAATAAAAAAAGATAAAGAGAAAAATGATCGCATTGAAATTTGACATATAAAACATTATAACCTTATCTCGTAAAACAATTAAGATAATAATGAATAAATATTACAAAATTGGCAAACTGAAAAAAACTCGCCTATAAAATCATTTCGATTTTTTTGTAAATACAGTTTTTGTAAATATCAAAAATTGTAAATACAGTTATGTTCTTTATTAAATGCTTTACCAAAACGATATTTTTTTTTTACTTATTTGCATACAAAAATACGGAAAAAATATTTATTTATTCAGCCAAGAAAAATTTTATTTATTCTCGTAAAAAAAAATTTTTTTAATTTTTAATTTGTGACTACTTATGGTATTTTTTTATATGAAATTCTTTCAAAATAACTTTATTACTACATCACTTCTTCTTAGAAATCACACCAGAACTTTGACCTTTGTCTGATATTATAGAAAAATCTAAAGTTTTGAGAGTTTCCGCGTTCGAACCTAATAATAAACTTTGAATGCCCATAATATAAAATTCGTTAGATTTTTTCAATTATATTGTCTTATCATAGACTTATTATAAATCTAATAACTAATTACTATACTCCAAAGAGTCACATTTCATCGAAAAACTATGGAAAATCGCACTTTTTTCTCTCATAGTAATTATCAAAACAAGTTTCATTTTCGCGAGCCATATTAGAAAAACAACATATAATGTTCAAAATACGCCTAATTATGTGATAACTTAGGAAGGAAGTTGGCGCTCGTGGCCTGCCAGCTAAATCTCTATTTCACCTCTTTAAAGATCTTGGCCTTTCCAGAAAAATAATCAACTCTTTCTTAGAAAAATTATCTAAAACTGCGATTTGCGCATCTCAAATTCTATGGCTTCGGAGGGGGAGTGAATGGGTGGCAAGGTGAACGCTCACATGTGGCAAGACAGCTGTCCTAAACCTACCACAGCCGGTTCGTAAGTCCGGAATCCACTGCTCACCCCCCAGAAGTGTAAAAAAAATAGTATTATGATGGGCCCGACTCCGGTCGGTGAATTCCATGGCAGCTCCGTTTGTATTTATTTATTTATGTAAATGAAGCAATACCTATTTTATTAGTAAATTAAAGCGACATTACGTCATGTTTCGCGATATATAGGGATATTTCACAAACATTACAAAATAAAAACGGCCATTTTTGGCCATTGTTGACAAAGTGTTTTCTTCGAAAATTCGTGAAAAACAGCAAATTGATTGTGGAAATTGAATAATCCTAATGGCTAAACTACTTAAAAAGGGAAATTACTTACTTTTATCCGGTATACACTGCACTTATATCCACAAAACACTTCACAAAACAAACACTTCGCGGAACCTATACGCCGCCGCGGGGGGGCCGATCGACACTGCTGTTTTGACGTCTAATGCTGAGTTTTTAAATCGGCGGTCGATGTTATCGTCGTTGGCCGGCGAATGAAAGATTATTTGGCCATGTCGTCCCGCGGTCAGAAAGCATTAAAGTACGACGATTCGAATCGTAAATTGCATTTTTCGCAGCGGCGAGCGCGATATCCAAAATCGGATGTTACGGATTGTTAGGCGGCCGCCATACATGTCCCCAAATGGATGTTACGTGCTTGAGGGGTAACTAAGATTTTATACATTCTATTTTAATTGGAGTATATTGCAGCTCTTTGCCTATTTAACATTTCGTTTAATAAAAAAAATTGTTGCAATTTTAGTTTCACCCACGCTGCAAACCATTTAATTAATTAGGGTGTGTTAAATTATATTCATCTCAATTAGGAATGCTGTTTTAAATGATGGTGTCTACGGTTGAGGAAGCTGTCTTTATTACGGCGATCGCTGTGACCTTCTATTGATGATTATTCGTTTTGGGCAGGAGGAGCGCGAACGGCGGGAGCGGGAGCGACGGCGGCCAGCGCGGGCACGGGGGGGGCGGGCGGCGGAGCCGGGACGGGGGCCGCCGCCCCGGGCGCCGCCTCCCCGGCCGCCGCCCCGCCGCACCGCCCGCCCCCGCACCGCCCCGACCACCACCCCTCGCAGGACGCGCGCGACGGTCAGTACAACCCCTCTCTTTCGCTCCGCGGCCGCGATGATCTTTTCGCTCGGCTCGCATCGGAACGTACGGACGATCGCGATGCGTCGAGTCGGGCGTTCCCTCTCATCGCAACCCGCGCCAGCGAAGAAACGAAACGCTCTTGCGCTCTCCGTTATTTCGCACTCTTGACAAAAAGCCGCGGATTTGTGCAGGGTGTCCGTTTTTATTCCTGGGACTTACGGCGTCCCTCAGACATTTACCTGCTGGTGTAAATTTTCCTTTGTGCCAGCGGTTTTCCCCGATGAGGCGAATTGATTCTTTGAAAACGCGATGAACACCGAGAAACGGAACCGCAAGCGAGTCAATTTCGAGTCCATTCCGCGAGCGCATGAGTCCATTCCGCGACACTGCCTCGCGCGGTCGAATTTTCGAGTATTCTAATACTGCATCAAACGGCGCTCATCCGCTCTCTTTACGAAGATAGTTTCTCAAATTTCTAACCGATGGCACTATATAAAACAGGCGCTGCGGGCTCCTCTCTCCGACCGGATGCGATGTTCCCGTCGATAAACGGAAAAGAATCAGAAGAGGATATCTACGCATTCGACGTTATACCGGATGCCTCGGGCGGCCGAAGCTGAGTAATCGAGCGAGCGGAAGCTCCATACTAATCTGTGGTTCGATCCTTTACCTATGTAATTCTCAAAACCATCCAATCATTCCTGTTTATGCAATGTATTTAATAACATTTTATCAGTTTTCATTTTAACTGAAAGCATGCGCTTTTAAATCGTAAGAAAACCTGGTGAAAGTTCAACCTAGAATTCGGATCTGTCATCAAATTGAAGATGTGTAAAAGGACTCCTCTTCTTAGTTTTTCCTTTTATTACACGACTGCCAAAAAAAAAGTAGTGTTCAGGTTCAGGTTATTACAGTAGTGTTCAGGTTATCAAGTAGTGTTCAGGTTATTACTCGAATGCCAAAAAAACAATGTGTTCAGGTTCATCTATGTATGTTTTCCGTTTCTTTATTCCAACCTAAGTTCTAAACGCTCGAAGCGATTTAGAAAGATGTGTTATTGTTAGAATCGCTTTTCATCCTGAGTGTCATAGGATACCTTAATAACTGTTCAAATATCAAGTAAATAGTTGTCTAAATGTCCTAATCTCTAAATGTCTATAAATAAACATAAATATATCATGTTTAGTGTGAAATGAATGGTCTGATTGAATACATTCCGAAAATATATGTGTATATGAATAAATATATACACCACACATACATGGTCTGTTCTAAAATTAGTAGGACTGGTTTTTTCTGAGCGAATGGGCGGATGAGAGGCAGTCTATGCGTGCACAATCGGTGGAGGGGGATATTGGGAATGCTGAGAAAAATCGGCAGTAGGCTCTCGGCCGTTGATGAGAGCAGGTCGCTTGTACTGTGAACCCCTGTCGAAACGCCTCGTCGCAGAGAATCGTTGAGCGTTTTCTGGAGCATCGATACGCAATCAAATTTTGTGTATAGCTTTTTAAAACTGGCAAAGAGACTCACGACTAGATTAAGGAGGCCTACGGTGATGCTGTCATGGGTAGATCGGTTGTTTTTGAGTGGCACAAGCTGTTCAGAGAAGGTAAGGAAAAAGTGGAAAACGACGACCGCTCCGGACCCCTTTCGACCAGAAAGACCAACCAAAATGTGTCAATATGCGCAAAGAGATGTGCCAACACGCGCAAAATGTGTCAACATGCAAAATGCGCCAACAATTAGCGATTGCACCATGACAACGCGCCGAGCCACACAGTGGAGTAGTGGAGTATCTTGCCCAGCATAATGTGGCAATGCTGCCTCATCCCTTCTACAGCCCCGACTTGGCCCCGCCAGCCTTTTTTCTATTCCCGAGAATAAAATCGACGCTCAAGGGGAAACATCACGGCTCGGAAGAGGCGGTTCAACAGGCCGTGACGAGTAAGCTAAACAGCATTCCGGTACAGGCGTTTCTGCAGGCGTACGAAAATTGTAAATCTCGTTGGCAGCAGTGTGTAGATGCAGAAGGGCTCTACTTTGAAAAATTCTAATCGTTCATATTCTCATGAATGAAAAAATAATAAGAGTCCTACTAATTCAGAATAGACCATGTAGGGGAGGGTGGGGCAAGACGGGCTAGGGAGGCAAGACGGGCACCCGTGTTTTCTACCTAACCAAATACGTTAGCAACAGGAAATAACTTGCGTTTGACGCATCTTTGCCCCGCGCCTCAGTTGCCCGAAAACAGCCACAGGGGAAGGGCGCGTCGCCGAGCTGCAGTGAAAAAACTAGATTTATGTAAGTTTGTTATTATATTTACTTCGTTTCTCACAAGTGACTTGATGGTAAAAATATTATGCTAGGAGTAAGTGGTGTGTATTATAAGGAGCACATTTTAATACAGTTTTAATCTAATAAGGCATTTTAAACATTACTTTAATTACTTTTAGGACAAATCTCGTTTATGACTAAAGTGAACCAAGGGGGCAAAATGGGCTATAGGGTAGCCCGTCTTGCCCCCGTCTTTTCCGTGTGTGATTTTTTCCTTGTTTTCTTTTTAGGATGGTGAGGACTTATAAACGAACAACTGATAGGGCGCAATGGACAGAAGAAAGCATGAGAAATGCAATCGAAGCAATCCTAGAAGGTAGAATGGGTGCTTTGTTGGCTTCAAAAACTTTTGGGGTTCCACGAACAACATTGCAAAGAAAAGTTAATCTTGCTCGAAAATCTCCGAACATACCAATGAATATTAAAGTTCCATTGGGCCCAAAGACCACAGTATTTTCCACTGAAGAAGAAAACGAACTGGCGAGCTATATTATAGATATGGAAAGTAGGCTTTTCGGTCTTACAACTAGAGACGTAAAAGTTTTGGCGTACCAACTCGCGGTACGAAATAATAAGTTACATCCATTTAAAGAATACGTGAGTATGGCAGGGAGAGACCGGCTGTCTGGATTTTTACGACGTCATCCAAAAATAGCAATCAGGAAACCCGAAAGTACATCCGCTGCTAGAGCAGCAGGTTTCAATAAAGTCGTAGTGTCAGATTTTTATAAACTGTTGGGAAAACTCTATGATAACCATAAATTCACTGGCAACCGTATTTATAACTGTGATGAAACTGGTGTTTCAGTTGTACCAAAAAGCAGGTGCAAGATATTATCTTTGAAGGGCCGCAAACAAGTTGGTGCACTGACGTCCGCTGAAAGAGGAGCAACTATAACAGTAGAGATATGCTTCAGTGCTACTGGCCATTATATACCTCCTATGATGATCTTCCCCAGAAAGCGCATGAAGCCAGAGTTGATGGTAAATGCACCGGAAGGAGCTTGGGGTGTATGCAGTGACTCGGGGTGGATAACAACAGAACTATTCCTAGCGTGGTTTAAAAAGTTTATCTCGTACACTGGGGCCACAAAAGAAAACCATGTGTTATTATTAGTCGATGGTCACAGCACACATACGAAAAGCGTTGATATTATTGACGAAGCCAGAGTGAATGGCGCTGAGATTTTATCATTTCCGCCACATACAACTCATCGTCTTCAGGCACTTGACGTTGCTTTCATGAAGCCTCTTAGTACATATTACGATCAATCAGTAACTTCATGGCTTCGTAGTAACCCTGGTCTTGTAGTGAGTACTCGGCAGGTGGCAGACTTGTTCGGTAAAGCATTCATAGCAGCAGCTACAATGTCGACAGCCGTGAACGGTTTTAAAAAATGTGGAATCTGGCCGTACGACTCCAACGTATTCACCGACGTCGATTTCATAGCTTCTATGACAACCGACATACAAGTTACACCATCTACTATAAATCAAAATGAAGGAAATGAAACCAAGACTCAAAGTGAAGGAAATGAGACTCTTAGCCTAAATGTTCAAGGAAACAACGAAGATACAAACGAAGTTCAAAGAGAGAAGACAAATGACCTTAATTCTATAATAAATCCTCAACCTGGCTGTTCCTCGTGGATTGAACAATCGCAAAAAGTGAAGCCGTCTCATTCAGTTCAGTCAGTATTTGCATTAATTAGCCCAAAGCAAATACTTCCAGTGCCTGCGACTCAACAGCAGAAACGAGTATCGAGAACACGTGGAAAAACAACGATCATTACTTCGTCGCCGTACAAGGTACAACTTGAAGAAGCTATTAGAAAGAAAAAGGAAACTGAACAAGACAAAGAAAATAGGAGAATTGAAAGACAAAGGAAAAAAGATGAAAAGAAAAAGTTAAAAAGTGCAAAGAAAAAGACCAAAAGCAATTGGCAAAAAAACGCAAAATTAAAAGGAAGATACGCACTAGGCCGGATAGTTTTACATCTTCAGACAGTGAAGATGAAATTGCAAACACTCCATGCTTATATTGCAACGGTCGTTACCTCGATTCAGAGGAGGGATGGATAATTTGTTTGGTTTGTCAAAAATGGGCACATTGTAGTTGCGCGGGTGTTGACGATGATGACGCTGAAGTGACTCACGTCTGCAGATTATGCGCACCAGACGAATAGAAAATATAAGCTGCAGTCAAAATATATAGCCCATCTTACCCCATGGGACTAGCCCTTCTTGCCCCACCTATGGGGCAAGACGGGCATTTTGACATTTTTTGTATTTTTATTATTTTAATATTTTTTGTGAGACGTAATTACTCCTGTTAAATGTAAATTTGTAGTTTGATTACCAAAGGATGTTAAATTAAAGTTTTTGAATTGGTAATAATAAAAACTTGCGTTTTACTCATTGCCCAACCTTAAGTAGCCCGTCTTGCCCCACCCTCCCCTATTTCATAAAAACCGTTTTAAAAATAATTATAAATACAGTAGTTCCTTTTTTGTAATGGCAGTCGTGTTTATTATTCCTTCTAATAAATTTACTTGTTCCATGCGTTGATATGTCTCAAGTCCCATTTTATTTTTGCTATAGACATCAGATCTTTGTTCTGGTATCATTGAAGGATCTGTATGTTGGAGTCTACGGAAATCTATTTTGTGCCCCTGGCCTTGATTTCTCAAAAAAAAAATCCAGCAATTTCATAGTGCAAATGTGTGATTTACTCCAGCCAACTGTCACCGTGTTAGTACAAAATATATTCTAAAGGGTATGTCCCAAAAGCAAGTTGAAAGTCCAGGATAAAAGACTCATTGCATATATAAGCAACTAAAATTTACTTCAAGGTTAAATGAAGAGTCGGATAGTCGGGGGTAGGTTTTCCATAAAGTTACACTGATGATCGTAGAAAACTTCCAGGTCTTTGATTTCAGTAACTAATCATACATCTGGTGTGCAGGCGACATAGTATACGACATCATTGATCATTCATCGATATTAAAATTCAAGTTCCAAGCCTGGCTCCTCCATGCACAAACTGTGTTCCATGCATAAAATGTAGGAACGTAGTAGCGCATATTGCGCGCTCCCTTGCACTTACGGGTCTTATGGCGGACGTAGTAAGCAGGTACCTACCGTTCAAATGAGTTGCATACCATTCAAATGAGTCATCGATAATCGCCGGCGGGCGTAACAATGTTAAGAGCGTCATTTGTGTTTGCATTAGCATTCAGCATGGACGAGTATTTAATAATTACATTTAAAACATTATTTAACACTACTTTTGAACATTAAATGCATTATTTCATGTTATGCATAATATGATCAATAGGAAAGAGGTGACATCACTACGCCGCCACAATGCCCGTAAGTGCAAGGGATGCACTGCTAATCTTTTCCCACGTTTTACAGCTCCGCGTGCCGCGAGCGTTCGGACAGGGTATAGTATCATATCACTCTGAAAGAGCTTTCAGGCCACAAACAGCAAACATCTTTTCCTAATAGCCTCAAATTAATTTTCTTACTATTCATATGCGTGTGTCGTAACTAACTAGGGAAGCAATGATTGCTGATTCACCGCTGATTACGATTCCGGTTAAGATTATATCGTAGAATAATCGCCGATTCTGATTATTGCTACTACTGATACAATTCAGTCATCCTGAATAAAAATCGTGCAAAATATGACTGTTGCACAGCTTCTGTGTCTTAAAAATTCATACTTTCATATAAGGAATTTTATCATGAACTCGAAGTCTTTTTCCAACTTAGGTTAAGTAATTTGTGGCTCCTGATTAATATTGGCTATTGTATTTGAACTGATACTTTAATTTTGGGTGTTGATGACTTTTTTTTTTCCCCCAGTAAATGGGTAAAGATTTGTTTTTTCCGCCGGTAATCGCTAAATAATCGGCAATTCTGATCAGTCGGGAAACATCAATAATCGTCGATGAATCATATCGTAATCGGTTGCATCCCTATAACCATTGGTTATATAGTGTACTACATTGATCATCATACTACAATTTGGCAACCTGGATTTTACTACGAAACGAAACGTGTAAATGACACTCATAGTTCCAAACATTGATTAATCTTTTGTTATTATATTCAATATGGCGGCTTTCGTGGTATAACAGTTGACAACATAATGTAGATGGCGCTTTAAACACGCCTATACTAATTATAATGCAATAACGATCGATTTTTTAAATCATCCCTCTTATTATTTTAATATTTATTATATAAAGATGTCAATTTTTATTCTAGTATACTTGTTTCAGTACATAATAATTATGCACTTCAAGTTCATATAGACTAATAGATGGCATTCTATCTCTCCGTGTTATTTCTGTGATGTAATCAGCCTATTTAAAAAAATGTGATAAATGGCACCAATAATTGTAGCATAAGTACTCGCTACCAGGTCCACTGGACCCAGTATAACATCATAATTTTATTCCTAAACTGAAGGAAATGTTTACTTTCTATTAACCTTTCGGAAGCCAGTCCATTCAACACAAAATTTTCGGAGCCCTAGAAAATTTGTTTGTAGAAGGTGTGCATACTAATATATATTGGTGGCTTATTCACTGGCAGGCTTCAATGACAGGCTTTTACTACAGTGGAGAGAAATAGAGCCAATAATTGAATAAATACGGATATAATGCAGACAAGACGAAAAATGCAGATCGTCTCGCGTGGCCACCCAAGGGTTAAGGATTACATATGTACAAAGAAAGACATTATTGAATCAAATACCATTTTTATTGTTTTCACTTAACCCGTTGAGTATGATACGACCAAATCTGGTTCTGAAACAATTATCCGTTGAGTATGATACGACCAGATCTGGTTCCGCGTTTTTTTCACTTCTTTGACGTTCTCATATTTATTCATATATATCTAATTGTTTTACAAAATGATATTTCAATATTCTATATTCGAAATTTCAATGCAATCATTGTGCAGTTGTTCTTTTTATGATTGGTGTAGTAGTTTCGTAGTTATAGTACTTTAAGGTCGATGTCGCCGAAAATCCTGCAAAAGAGACAGATCCATCCATGAAAATACCCATTTACTCCAAGGGTTAAACCAAAAGCCATTACAAAAATATATGAAATTTCTCCACGTTTTAAATATATGAAATTTCTCCAGTTTTATGATAACATATAGGCTAATCTGAGTTTTTATAATCAGTCGGTCTTTTATTTTTTTTTAAAAACCATCCGTTATTGTGTTATTATATCCGTTATTAGAATTTTCAGTCGTTTAAAATGACTTCTGCAGGATTCGTCCCATTTCAAATTTGCTATAATGCGTATTGCTCTTTTTTGCAGTTTGAATAGAGGTTCTCTGTGGCACGCATAACAATTACCCCAAGTACTAATAGCGTAACTTAAAATACATTCAAAGTAGCTAAAATACACATTTCTAGTCTGGACTTCATTTAGCGTTTTCCTTATGATTCGTAATGCATAACATGCCCGACTTAATCTGTCCTCGAGGTTCTCACAGTGCAATGCCGTATGGCCTAATGTTTGGGGGAAGATTAGCAAATTAAATGACAATTTATATCTTCAAAAAAGTCTAACTTACTCTACATAACTGCTTAATGGGTGTGGAGAGTTTCTTCTCGGAGATCCGCTCGTACTTTTGTCGCTTCGTTGCCGCTTTCAGTCCTTGCCAGGGTAGGGAGCCACAGTTGAAGTACATCAGCACGTATTCTAGAGATTCCAGATCGTCCCTCCGCGATTGCTCTATGCCCAGATGAGTGTTTATCGACGCATACCGCGCAGTACCTGTACGAAAAGAATTCTTGTTTGTCCAGAACAGGATTGATAGTACTAGTAACTGGCCTTAATATACATTAAGGCCTCTTGTCCATGCTCGTTTTGCTGCCGTGAAAATCTATGGTTAATTCGTCATATCTAGGCAAGGTCATCAGTATCATATTATTATTATTATTATTTATTCTGGGTAGGCACTTTTGCCCATATGTCCTGATCAGATCTTGTAAAGCTAATAACAATAGAAACAAACAGGCATTATAAACAGTATTTGCAATTTTTAGGTACAAATCGATTTTGTTGTTAAACCAAAAGCCATTACAAAAATATATGAAATTTCTCCACGTTTTAAATATATGAAATTTCTCCAGTTTTATGATAACATATAGGCTAATCTGAGTTTTTATAATCAGTCGGTCTTTTATTTTTTTTTAAAAACCATCCGTTATTGTGTTATTATAAATGGCCAAATAAATTGCTATTGCTTAGGCTACTTCGCCGTTTCAGAAGGGTTGCAAAATCATAATATGAAGCTGAGCAATCCGATACTATATACTGAGGAGTTTTAATTAACCGGCATCCTTGAAGTAGGGTAAATCAGTACAAGCAAATATACCAATTCAAAAAATAAAAAAAAAACTAAAAAAAACTTTTTTTTTTCTTCAATTATTGGTTTTGTTTTTACAATAGAACTTCAATTATAACCGAATCAATTGGGACCGGACCCCATTCAAATAATCAAAAATTCGGATAATTAGTTTTTTTTTTTACAAAAAAGGGTCTATTTAATTAATTGCTGTATGTACGTTGAAAATGGGAGAAAAATCTATTTTTAACGAAAAAGAGCTGATGGTCCCGTGTCTGCTTGAACTTTGATGTTAATACCTCGAGCGCTGATGTTTGAATTGTAGTTTCTCTTAGAGAACGCGAAGAAGAAGAATACATCACAACAAAAATATAGCGTTTCAGGAAAGCGACGATTACTCCGAAACTACTATATGGATCGTATAAAGAAGACCTGTTTTATGTTCCTGTTGAAATTTGCTATTAGATAAGTGTAACGTCGTTTTGTAAAATAATAAGCATTATTCAGAATTATCTGTCAAAGTTGTGGTACAGAAAAAAAACTGCCTTGTCCAACATATCTGTTTTTTCTGGAAAGAAATCACCCTATGCAAGAAATTGTGAATACTTTTAAAATAATTATAATATTCTTCATTCAACCTATGACTTCGTTTTACTTATACCCATACAAAAATAAAAAAATATTCGGTGTTGAAAATCAACATGAATATTGAAGTTTTTGGTTTGGTTTGGTTCAATCATAGACTAAAAAATGGCGACTGTATGAAAAATAATGAACCAACGAGTTAACGACAGAGAATCTTCTCCTCTTTTCGCACATACCACAGGCCGTATGATTTATGTGAGGTATCAAGAGTTAATAATTGGAAAACATCGGCGCCGATCTCGCTGGGACAGATGTCCCCTTTGCCGCTCTACGGTAATTTCAATTGTGGGACAATTGTCCCGTTTGCCACTCAAGGGGTTAAAGTCAATGTTTTAAATTTATTTTTTGTGGTTAGCCAACTCTTCTTCATCATCGCCCTCTACCAAATGTTTCCTTAAAAGTTGCCTTCTATAATGGTGTTTCATGGTTTTGATATGGTCCATTGTTGCAACAAGCTTGTGACGTTTGGAGGTAATACGATCGTTTTAAACTGTCCGTTCCCTTTTTTCTACCATTCTTCGGTGGGATGAGTTGGTAATGCACCAACTCATCCCAACGCATTATCAACAATCAGTACATTTCCATCTTCATTTTTTTCTGTTTCAATTTCGAATAATCAGCGATTCGGATAGTCGTACTTCGAATAATTGGATTTCTACTGTATTTTATTTGTAAATTTGATGAACTTTACTGTTAAATAAAAGTGTGACAAGTGTTGAGCGCGCTGCACCATCTAGCGGTAGGTATAATATCACTAATAAACAATATTAGCAATATTTTACCTGCCGCCAGATGGCGCATCGTGCTTAACGCTTTTTAAACTATTTTTCAAAAAAATATTTTTAACTCCTGGGGCCACGCATTCCGATCGACGTTTTTTTGTATTACCCGAATTTATTCAATTATCGGCTCTATTTCTCCCTCCACTGCGGTAAAATTGAAGCCTGCCATTGAATAATCCACAGTTATATATTAGTTCGAAATTTAAATTCTAAGCGTCAACATATATTTTGAAATTTTCTCAACAATAAATAATAATTAAATAATAAATTTAGTGAATATAGTGCAATTCGGCGGTTAAGTAACCCGACCAGGTTGCCACAAGCCTAGGAAATGGAAATATTTTCCTGAAAGTGTGGAGCTCCCCAAGACGTGTGGCCGACGTGGCGGGTATCGGGCTAAATACCTCCAATCATGATGAACAGTACAACCTTACCACGGTCTGGATGAGGGAAACGGACAACCGATCCTGATGGAGAGTGATTAGAGAGGCGTATGCCCAACTGTGGGCGAATGCGCGCTGATGAAGAAGAAGAATATATTAGTATGCTTGCAACCAAAATTTTCGAAGCCCTCGAAAATGTGTTTGTAGGTACAAACAAATTTTTGAGAGCTTCGAAAATTTTGGGTGGAATGACTGGCTTCTGAAAAGTTAAAAGTTTGTTTTTTTTGCGTGTGCTAATTCACCCCCTTAGTGGATGCCGATTAAAAATTAAAACTCAGCCTGTATAATCAATGCTGTAACCAACTATGCAATCACTCCTTTCTCCATTTTATTTAACTAATCGTCTTTTTATTATTTTTTATTGCAGCGTGACGCGGTTAGACTGGCAGCGGCAGAACGGAGCACCAGAACCAGCCTCAACTGCCAACTTGCCTGTATCTCAAGTCTGCATTTACAACAGAGAGACCTCGCGTGCGTGATGATGTTATTTCGTAAAAGTTGTTTGAGCGTGTGTGCCTGCCTGCGAGTATGTGTGGTTATGTATGTGCGGAAATATAATTTATTATTTCGTACCAATAGTCCGAGGACTCACTACGAGAGTAACTCTACTGCGTTTTGTTTAAAGTTAGCGGCAGCGTTTTCAGCAACAAGTACTCTGAATAAAGATTTCCATTTTGGGCAGTTTGACCAAATAGCTGGACTCGAAAAGCGCATAGTTGGTTAGTTAAGGCGCGGGCGGCTCACTGACAGCACTGCTGTATTGGACCCACATTCAAATACTATTTGAGTTTACTTTCGCTGTTCATTGGCAGATAAACAATATTAATAAGAGTCTTAACGGACCGATATCCCAACCACCCGGTCCTGACAGCAATGGAAAACACAAAATATTTATCTTCCTCGCACCTATACTTCGTAAATATGCTAAAAACTCAATGACACAAATGATTGGTCGGTGTTTGGTCTATCGACTAATTTTTTCAATTGATTAACCTTTCGGAAGCCAGTCATTCCATGTAAAATTTTCGAAGCCCTCGAAAATTTGTTTGTAGAAGGTGTGTGCAAGCAAACTAATATATAACTGTGGCTTATTCAATGACAGGCTTTTACCGCAGCGTAGGGATTAATAGAGCCGATAATTGAATAAATACGAAAAACGCTGATCAGCGGGCGTACTCAGGGGTTAAGCAATCATGACTAATCACGATTGTATAATCATACAAATAATCATACGTAAATCAATTAGTCTATCATTTAATCGTCAATCATGACTAACTTGCTATTTAGATGCCACCTGACAATTCCTACTATTATATTTGTTGGTTGGCTGTATTTAGAGTCTCACCGGTTTTGCCGGTCGGTCGGTTAGTCGGTCAGACTGACCACTGCACGATTTCCCAATATAAAAGCAAGTGATGGTAGTCGACTCCACTTCAACATGATGCAAAACTTCGCAGTCTGACCGCAGTCGAGAATTTCAATCACAACTTTTTAGTCATGATTTCGATTGAAACTAATCAATCGTTAGTTCCCAGTGACGACTAAACTAATCAAACATTTGACTAAATTTTGCCCAACACTGAATGTTAATAAATAATAGTAATTAAAACTATATGCGTACATTTTTAACGAAGAGGTGAGCTTATTGCCACCTGGCAATATTCAATAGCTAACCTTTGGTATAATTTCATTGAGTACATAAAAAGTTACAAACATACAAGAATGCTAAAAAGTCAACAATCGTACAATAATACTAAAAAGTTTACAAACGTACAAGAATACTAAAAAGCTATAAAGTGAAATAAAAGTGCTAATGTATGCTTAGGAGGAGACAGTTCAGAAAGGAGATTCGAAGGGAAAAGGGAAAGATCTGATTACCTACATCTTGTAGTATTTTTAAACCGAGCTTCAACTATAGGCATTTTGTGGTGGTTGACAAATCCGTGCGTAGCTGTTTCGGCTGGTCCCCATACACATTATATAATATATAATGTACATGACTAACAAGATGAATTATTAGGTAAATAGAGGGGATTCATGAAAAAACAATATTGTTAATATATATGGGATTTCCTTCGCTACTTTTTAAGTAGCTTTTACTAATTTTATTTTAAATAAAAACATCCTATAAACGGATTTCTTTACAAACCTTATCAAATATAACTATATATATATATATATATATATATATATACATATATACAAAATCGATCAAAAAGTTGCGGTGCCGTTTTTTGCATGCGACGCCTGGCTTCCGACTCCGACAGGTTAAAGGATTTTACATAAGGCGAGTCCATATTTTTAACCAGGAGACCATTCCAAAACGTTGCATATTGCATACTAAAAGGATGGATTTTGTGGGATAGGATTTTAAAAGATTGCCGAAGCCCGAAGGAAGCTCTAGACCGTGGGAAGATAATGGCTTGAAGAGGTTTAAAAGATGGGACGGTTATTAGGAAAAAAATACTGATGAATTTTTGATGAACTTTGTCGTCCTCAATCTGCATTAATTTTTTTTTTTTTTATAATATGTCTCGTAAATTTTTTGCTTGACGTAAGAAAACACTCACCCTCTATTATATAGGATGAAATTAAATCAAGGGGCCAATTCTTGGAGGAAATATCAACCTACACTTAAAGATCAAACTTCTAAAATACTATGTATTTTCAATATTATTTTATGGGATGGAAAGCACGCAGTTAAGAAAGCTTGATATCTTCAAAATGTGAGCCTATCGGAGGATAGCTACGTTATAAACTGGGTTGACAGTCAGGGATGAACATGTCTTTAAGTGTTTGAGCAAGAACATAGAAATATCGAGTACAATAAAGACCCACAAACTCGAATACTTTGCTCATGTGACGTGTCATCCCGAAAGAAACGATATTATGCATTAATCATTCACGGCAGAATAGCAGGACAAAGAAGTACGAGATGAAAAAGAACATCTACAAGAAATCTACCACATCCTTGTTTCGAGCGACGGCCAATAAAATTGTTATAGCCGATATGATAGCCAACATTTGGTAGCGGACGTAGCACCAGCAAAAAAAGAAATTCTTTAGTTACCGTGCCACATTTGCCTAGGTTCGCTCGGTTTTGACAAGTTTTACAAGCCATCTTGAATTTGGCATGCTAAAATCATCGCACTAGAATTAGTGTGGTTAAACCATAAAATAGGAATTTTCCAAATTGGTTCATAAATGACGGAGTTCTGAGCACTTTTGTGGTTCAATTGTTTTGCATTCGATTTCGGCAAGATCGCCGTTTAAAATTTATGTAATATCAGCAGCACCTTTTTAATTTATTAAAAAAAATAATAATAAAACTACTAGATTCCATCTTTCTAATGCTAAATCTGATAGAAAGGACACCCGATATTTCGTGACAAAAAAAAAACAAATTTACATACCATGTGCTTCGATAAGATGGGTGTTTATTATATTAGTTTAAAAAAAACTAACAACCTAACAGTCTTTATAAATTATAAAAAAAAAACTAACAACCTACCGAAATGTAGGTGTTTGACACTTCTTTAAATGCCTGTATCCCGTTTATTTATTGTGTCCGAATAAAGATTATTGCAGTTTCGGAAACAGCGTTGTGAATATAGTCGGGCGACGTTAAAACAACAATGTAGAATAAGTCCCAATTATACATTAATACCCGCCAATTTATCGAAGTGGTTAATTTTTTAGATATTTTTCGCCTATTATTTCTTCATTTATAAGTGTTTTAGGGCAGGGTTCGGTATTTCACCGCAGCTAAGAAAAAAATGTAAAGGTCTCATAACACCGCAAAAACAATATATTTTTCCAGTGTTCCACCGCCAAGAGAATGGCAACAGCCGTCGCTGCCCTTGAATAATGCCTAAAATAAAAAATCTAATAAAATTAAATCTCCTAATGGCTATTAAGTACCTATTGATAAAATCAAGAGATATTCTAAGTTGTAAGAGAAATGTCTTGAGTTGTATTTGTATTTTATTCATGCTATATACCGATAGCACTGTGAAGTATACATTTATTTTTGTAGACTAGAAAGATATATATTTTTTACATTTCCATGTTGGCATAATATTGACAGAATGCATCTTCTTTTTGTTTCCTGGGGCGACTGCTGATGGTGTAGCTATCCTTTGATGGCTTCAGCGTCTGAAAAGAAGCATCGTACCGTCCCAGAGTAGTCCGAGGATCCTCGACCCGCACCACTCACCTCGTAGAGGTGGAGCAGTAGCCTGAAATTACTTCCGCACACAAGATATTTAGAGCAGTTTCATCTTTATCCCACATATACTCCAAAGAGAATCGGTCCTCTTTCTGGTAATTGCCATGTATTTATTTTGATGTCTTTTGTTGTCTTATTTGGATATTGCCTAGTTTGAGCAATGATTCAGATATATTTACGAACAGCAGCTTTAAATTGACTATACAGTGGATTTCCTGTTCTGTCTCCAGCCACTTTTTGGTGGCCAAGTTTAGGAGACAGTTCGATATACCTATGGACAGTTCTAGGCTTAGGAAGGGTTTCGGAGACATCTACCTGGTCAGGGCATTTGCTTCATTTCCTTGTATATAAATAAATACAAACGGAGCTGCCATGGAATTCACCGACCGGAGTCGGGCCCATCATAATACTATTTTTTTTACACTTCTGGGGGGTGAGCAGTGGATTCCGGACTTACGAACCGGCTGTGGTAGGTTTAGGACAGCTGTCTTGCCACATGTGAGCGTTCACCTTACCACCCATTCACTCCCCCTTCGAAGCCATAGAATTTGAGATGCGCAAATTGCAGTTTTAGATAATTTTTCTAAGAAAGAGTTGATTATTTTTCTGGAAAGGCCAAGATCTTTAAAGAGGTGAAATAGAGATTTAGCTGGCAGGCCACGAGCGCCAACTTCCACCGCGTGAAGGTGAACAGTGAAGCCTTTCCGGGTTACGGCATTTGCAAGATCATGGTATTTATTTAATTTGTACTCGTGGTCTTTTGGGATATTTGATTCCCATGGAACAGTTAATTCTACAATAAGAGCCACCTTCCGAGATAGAGAGTAAAGAGTTATATCTGGACGGAGGGCTGTGCATCCGAGACTTTCAGGGAATTTATACTGCTTAGAGACCGAATCAACCTCCAGAATCCAATCTGTAGCTTTCTCGATTATTGAGAAAGGTTTTGTAGTTAAATGTTTTTTGCCTTTAGAGCCATCCCGCACAAACTGAATTGGGGGTTTGGAGGATACTGTCAAACCCTTGTTGGCACGAGCCACTGAGAGACTAATTACCTCGCGAATAACAGCGAGAACTTTGTCATGGCGGTAAGTGTACCGTCCTTGATCTAAAGCCACCTTGCAGCCAGCTAGAATGTGTCTAGCTGTGCAAGGGGTATTGCTACAGAGGGGACAAGAACTATCCTCGGCAAAGCTCCAACGAGCGAGGTTACTGGGGTCTGGAAGTGTATGCTGAAAGGCATTCAAATATATTGCTGTCCCGGTACCCGTGTGAGGGTTACCATGTTTGCAGAAGACAAATAAGGATTCTGATGGTATCCCAGATTAGTTTGGATGTGACTTTCCTCGCGTTTAGTTCTTTCAGAGCTGCTTTACTGTCTGTCCATATGGTATATAGTCTGGTTGCTGTATTTCCTCCTAAGGTTTTCATATAAGCACGGCATTGCCATACTTTGCATGTTTATGAGAAAAGGGTTTCGAAAAACTGATTGAAATATTTAGCACACGGCCACTTAGCAAATCGGCCACCTACATTAAATTAGCCATAAGTCAATAGCATAAATTTATGCTATATTATAACTTGTGTTTTTTTAATTATAGCAAATTTTACCCAAAAATAAGTTAAGATTTTGCTAAAGGGGAACTTCTTCATACAAAATGCCAATGCTGATAAATTATTGCAATAAAAATTAGATTGTCATGAAACTTAGCATAGTGTTAGATCAAAGTATTGTCACAGTATGCAGACAGTAGCTTCTCTTAGATCAAAATTGAAATTGAATCTCAAGGCCGAGGCGACATCACGAGTCCTAAAGGATACTAGACATAGTACCACAGGCGTCATCCGCGCCGACTGCCGTTGAATGAAATTCGCAGAAGCAAGCGGCCGCCACTCCGCCGATGCAGATATTCAAACATTCGAGAAATTTGACAACCCCCACCCGCACGTAACAACTACAGGCGTTTACCGTAACGCATCCCTCTGCTCACATTCTCGCACTATGCTCTGGTGTCGTACAGGTGCTGCTTGAGTAAATTTTAAAAAAATATATTAATACGAAATTCATTATGCTTTTAAATTTTATAGAAAAATGATCAAATTTTCTTTAAATCCTAAAATTATAATAACTTTCGTATTAAATAATTTGTCAAAATCTACACAATCAGTGCGGAGTCCAAGATTGTGTTCTTATGCTATGCTGAGTTTCATTATGCTATGATTTTTTTATTCGAGAGTAATTCGCATTGGCATTTTCTATGAAGAACTACCTCTTTACCGGCTACTTAAGCAACCGTTATTAAGGCAGAGAAAGTGCTATGTTTCGATGGCTCTATTTTGAAATACAAGCTAACGCAGACTGCTGAACCGAAAACATTATCGCTAGCAAGGTTGCTATAGTGAGTGAGCTCTCTGACTATTGATAAAATATATATAAAAATAAATTCACCAAAGTGGTGCAGTCTTCAGAGGGATCACTGTAGAAACTCGAAAATAAGCGCAATGAAGCGATCCGTCGTTAGGTTATATTATGTGTTAAGACATCGAGAGAATAGCGGAATCCTTGGAAGTATGATAAATGGAATGTTTCGCCACGAAATAGACTTTCTTTATTTAAAAATATGAAAATATCCATTTTGTTGATGATGACGGGCATTGGTACATATTCAGAAGAGGGTTAGTTAGTTAGTTTGTCTGGGCTTTTTTTCTCGCACTTGGCCTCTTGATTGGGCGGTAGTGCGTGGCTCATGTTCTATTTGTGTTTATGTTACTCCAGCCAACCCAGGCTGTCCCAGGAGGTTAGCAGTCTGTTTGGGTTGCTACAGGCCTCCGGGACAGATGCTGGAGATTGTAGTATTCTTGCCCGTTGCTCTGCCACGCTCCTGCATTCCATGAGCACATGCTGTGGCGTTTCTTCTTCCTCCGTGCATCCTCTGCATAGAGGGCTGTCTGTCACACCTATGCTAAACAGGTGTTTGTTTAGGGGACAGTGACCTGTCATAGTACCTATGACTACGGATTTTGTCCCTTTTTAATCTGGTGAGGTTGCGGGCAAGGTTTTTTAGACGAGGGTTGCATGTCCTAAAGAGTGACCCGATAGTTTAAATGCCTTTCAGCACACTATTACAACTTTCAGACCCCAGTAAACTCGCTTGCTGGAGCTATTGAGAGGATATTCATGTCCCCTTTGTGAGATTATTGCGACTCGACACCCTGTGCAGTAAGCCATGTTCTGCCTGTTTGCAACTGGCTTTTAACCACTGGGTGGCTAAAAACGCCAATTGGTAGTTAACAGATCCGCGTGTAGCCAATTTAGCCAGCCTCCATATATATATTATATAAATATATGATATACATGACTAAGATTAATTATTAGGTAACAAGAGATCATTCATAAAATAATAATATTGTCAGTATTTATATACAAAGTCGACCAAAAAGTTGCGGCGCTGTTTTTTGCGCGCGAAGGCTGGTTTACAACAGGTTGATCAAGGTTGTTGCACTTATCGCCATGTATGAGGTGATTAACCTCTCCAAGTGTTGATTCTAAAGAATTCTAAACTAGTAGTTCTGTGAACGGTAGTAGATCTTGCATCTAAAAACAACCATTAACCGGTCTAAAGCCAGCCTTCGCGCGCAAAAACTGCGCTGCAACTTTTTGGTCGATTTTATAATGAAATTCTAACTATCGCTTTTTCATAAATTCCCTCTTGTTACCTAACATTTAATATTGTTAAGTTATGTGTATTATATATTTATATAAGATATATGGGGGCCGACCGAAACGGTTACGCGCGGATCTGTCAAACGACGTAAAATGCTTATAGGCAATGTTGGCGTCCGACGGGTTAAAGGGGGCTATTCAGAGGATATGCATGTCCTCTTGAGAGCTTATTCCGACTACTCTGTGCAGCAAGACATGTTCTGCTTGTTTGCAAACCGACTTTTAATCGAGTTTGGTGCACTGTGAACAGTAGTAGTTCTTCTGTGAACAGTGGACCTCGCGTCCAAAAACAGAACCATTAAAACAGCCACCATCTTGTCCGATGCAATGAAAAACTAAAAATCCTTGCAGATGGGTCGTTTTAAGGAACATTCATGCCAAGTTTGATGAAAAGCGTAACAAACAAATTTACAGACAAAATGCCAAACGGTCGTTTTAAAACAGGACCACACTTCGCTCAGTCAATGATATTATGAGAAAGCTGCTAAGTGAAATCCTTGTTTGTAAAGTTATGTATGCACAGCTTTTCGTAATAGAAATACTCTCCTGAAATATGGACTTATCGTGATAAATAGAAATGCAGCTGCTATGGAATTTACTGGCAGGAGTCTGGTCTATCATAAATGGGAGGTGAGCAGTGAACTTCGGACTAACAACTGACTGTTATGTTTAGGACAGCTGTGTTGTCACATGAGATGTTCACCTTACTGTCCGTTCACTTCCCCTTCGGAGCCATAAAATTTGAGATGCGGAAATCAGTTTTAGATTTAGAGATAGAGATAATATTTAGGGATGAAACAGACTTCACTGGTATTAAAACTCATGGTAACGGAATAGTGAATTTCACTTTGTTAAATATTCCAAGACATAATTAAAAATGTTTTTTGATATATTCATGGCAAAAACTAATATAGCGGGTTTTCCATGAATTCAATTCTTTGGTACTAAGCAACTTTTGTAATTACACTCCAAAATTATTGTGAATCTGTTGAATTTCATATCAACTTGGAACATGATGAAAGTTACTCCCCAAGGATTTCGAAATTTAAATTTTGGATTTTTGTTTTTATTAATAAAACTACAGGAAAAACTATTTTTTGATTTAATAGAATTTAAATTTTGTTTCCAAAATTAAAACAATGTAAGAACAAAATATATTGAAGGCATGTACAATTTTCGATGAAAAGACCCTGATGCCGAAAGATATTTAAATAAAATTTCAGCATCTCTGGTGTCCAGTCATACAACATTATTGCCCAGTGTATTCAAGGGAGAATGCAAGTCACTAACTGTTAGTCATTCTGACTGAGGCCAATAACATGAGCCATGTTATTAACCTCATGTTATTGGCCTCAGTCAGTTGCTGTTATTATCTGTTCGCCAGAGTGACTTCTTCATGTCCCCATGCCGCCCATGGTTTGAACTGCCGTACCCCGACGATTTATTTATGGTATAAGCAGGCTGATAAATCATTTGATTCATTACAGCTACTTACTGCAAGCTTTGATATTGTCGGTTTCATAGAATTGGCAAAACCAAGGTTTTGATTACTCTAGAGGCGGCATAGAGCAGAGGGCAGTTTTAGAGCTAGCCTAAAGATGAGTGGATCTGAAGGCAGCGAAGGAGTCATTCTGGTCAGCCAGCAAGACAGCAAGGTCAGCCAGTTTGAATAGGGACTGCCTGGATTTTAAATCTGCTGCCACTAAAATTAGCTATTCAGCTTCTGAAAATGGGAATCACGTTTTTATTTGTTGTTCAATAAAGCCATAAATCATTCTTCCAAGGAATCTCAAGTTGAAATAATAATTTCGTTATTGTAAAATTCGTACTGTTTCTTTCGTTCGGTTGTTTTTTTTACTTATGAGTAAGGCGACTTCCGTTAATTGTAGTTAATTTTCGTTTCTTCGAATGATCATTACAGTTTTTGTTGTTCAATTATATTTAATTCGGAGTTGCGGATACTGTGAACAAATCCTAATTGGTAGTGGAATATTTGTTTACATAGGGCAGTCACAGTGAGAGGATATTCTTGCCACTGCGGCTACCCTATGAACTACTGACATTTACCTGTCGATAAAAAAGGGGGGTTCCCCGTCTGCATTCGTTATTCTGTGATTTTTTCATGTTTTAGTTGTACAACCGTCACCGATATCCATTGATCGAAAAAAAAGTTGCTTGTATATAGAAAATGTGTTATCATCGAATTAGTTCCATTCTACGACAGTGTGCGAATTACGGTGAACGAGGGCAATATTTACAAAAACAATTAGCGGCTATTAAAACTTATAAGACGCAGGTGAATCATAATGGACATTGTTATTAATTAATAGAATGATGTTCTCAGTGGGGATTGCGCAAAATCATTTAGTACATCAAAATACAGTTCATGATGGAGAAAATCAGTTTAATGTGACAAATGTGCACGTCTTTCTTGGCACAACTCGTCACAACTTAGTCAAGAGATTGCCACGTGTACCCCTTGATGCAACTTCGTGTACCTCTAGGGGTACGCGTATCACTAATTGGCAAACACTGGGCTAAAGCAACCGGCCCATTTGGAGTTGTCGACTACAATGGGCGTACCCTAACGATAAAGATCGTTCTGTCCCCGAGGTGAGGTGGGACGAAACAATCCACCAACTAGCTCCGCCACGGCCTGTCACGAGTCCAACGCCTTGCGCGAGACACTGAGAAGCGCCCATCGCGCCGTATCGCCCCTGACTACCAGTTGTGGCCGGATTTCTCCAGCCTCCCGACTGGTTACAGGTTCGAGGTCGCTTGCGCAGTGCTTTACCTTATGTTAGCGGTGACTCAGCATCTACTAAATCTATCACAGACAACGGCGTTATTTGCCTAGCTGTCCACTTAGGATCGGGTAGCCGATTGGTCATTTCAAGAGCGGCTGTCATAAGGTTAACAACCACCTCCGCTCTATATAAAACAAAGCCGTTTCCAGACTTCTCGGTTACTTATCGGAATGCACAGTCGATTAGCTGATGCCGCACGGTGCGCAATCCATCCATGACTGCCCAAAGAACGATTCCCAGAAAAAACTGTCCCGTACTTAGAGGCTGCCGGATGGGTGCTAGCCCATGTGTTAAGCCGGCCCTAAACACAATGGGTCATTAGGGCCCATTAGCTCCCAGCATCTCCCTCCATGGGCAACTGGGTAATAGAAATGTGAAGTGAGCGACGCACCGCTTGCGCGAGCGAGTGATATGCCACTCGGTGCGACTCGCTCTTTTCACAGCTACATGGGCCGGTCATCGCTGCACCCTCTATTGGGAGAAAAAGTGTCAGTAAATATCCCCAATAGCTTAAGTTTCTTGTGGTTTTCAATAATATATGATCCAGAAATCTTACTGCTTTTATTATCTTTTTTTAGCCTATCGAAACCTCATCTCGGATGTCCATTTTAGTTCATGTATATGTTTTAATAGCCAATAAATGTTTTTAGTTTACATTGATTTGCACACTTTTGTAATAATTGTAGATTTAGTGCAATCGTCTTCTATATATACACACCATTGTGTTACGCTTTACAATTTCGTTTTGTACATTTATGCCGTTGTTGCAATTCGTGATGTTAGAGGAAAATAAGAGGCCGTCGTCTTGTATATATAGTGAACGCTGTGAAATTATGCTGTTTTTAAGTTTTTTCTCTTAAAGGTGAAAAACAAGGTAATATTTGAATAAAAATATAAGACTTAAATTCTCCTCGCTTAACATTTCAATCAACCACATTATTTTTCGTTTACTTATTTAGTTAATTTTATAGTCAATTCTCAAGAAATTTGTAGTGATAAGTTTGTTTATACAATGAATTGACGAGTCGTTCGCGGAGCTATAGAATTTTGTAATGTTACCTTGGAATTTTTGTACTCAGCGGTGTTTTTTTTTACGAATCAGTTTACACTAGTGTGGTTACTCCCGTTTCATAATTCCTTCTTTTTTTTTTTACGTGGCAAGCTTGACGCTAATATTAAAAAAAAACAAAAACATTATATTTAAAACATATTGTATTTGACTGAATATCACAATTTTTTATACAAATTAATTGTAACCATATTAGTTTATATTTATGTAATTAATGTAGTGTCTGCGATGCGCCTGCAAGGAGATGAAGGAATGTTGTGTGGGCTGGGATTTTACGATTAACGAACGACCTGTCTTATCTGACTCCATCGGGCAGATAAAATAAACTACCTTCTACTGCTCATCTGACTTTGACTAACTTCCTTTCCTGTGAAGAATGTTCTTTTTACACAACTGCCCATAAAAAAAGGAGTCTAATGTGTTTAGGATTCATCTATGTACGTTTTCCATTCTTTATCACAACCATAACTTCTAACGCTTGAACAGATTTAGAAGTGTGTGTTATTGTTCAATCATTATGCCATCCCGAGTGGCATAGGGTAACTTAACTGTCCAAATATCAAGTAAGTAGTTGTCTAAATGTTATTAAAATAACATAAATATATCATGTATAGTGTCAAATGAAAGGTCCGATTAAGTACATTCCTGAAATTACATGTATCTTTATGGATAAATACATAAACCACAAATATTTAATTTAAAAAACCCTAATAAAAATAATTATAAATACTATCTGTAACGGAAATAATATATATCAATTTCTGTAACGGCAGTAATGTTTTTTATTCTTTTTAATATATTTACGTGTCATCTTATTTTCATTATTTATTTATTAATACAAATATGCATGGACAACGTGAAAGGTTACTCCAATGTATTGTCCGCACTTTAAAATTAAAAGTAATTTTAGCTTTAACATATAAAAATTACTATTTAAATACAAATTTTAAAAAATTAAACGAGAAAAATGTTTTTTTTTAACATTATTACAGAATTAAATAAAAATAAATTATTACGTCTATTTGGACAATAATAATAATAATAATAATAAAACTCTTTATTCTTAAGAAAAGGCGACAATCAGATACAGATAAAATTTATTTACTAATATTTAATATTAGGACAAAAAACAATATTTTAAAGAAAACGAATGATATGGTAAACAAGTTTGGTCTATTAATATTGCTATTAATAATGCATTATTTTTAAATCCACTGGCTGTTTTGGAAATTATCTATCTCACCGGTCTGTTCTAATAGTTAATTCGTCGTGTGACAGCTCTTTTAGAGGGTGTCGTTTTCCGTTTAGTTTGTTTCTTTCCTTTGTTGTTTGATGAAATTTCCCAATGGTGGGATTTCTTACAATCAACCCTGTTATAAAAGTATTTATATGTGTGTGTGCGTGTGTGTGTGTGGGTTTTCATTGGCCCCTTGGCAGAACCTGCACATTTTTGTGTCTCGGAGCTTGAGGTTGTACATGTGTTTGTTAAGGCCACATTGCCCGAGCGCCCTCACCAGTATGCGTAGATTGTTCCTATTTAGCGATAAGGCCTCACGGGCTGTCTTAGGGTCGTAAGCCTTAATTAGCGCTTTGGATTGGTTCAACCCTGGCGTGTTGTTCCAGTGGTTGACGGATTATTCTAAACTTATTGTTTGAGCATTAGGTTTGCAAGGCTTTTTGGTAAGCCACAGCAAGGTTCAGGGTCGTATAACGTTCCCTTTGCTCCCGTCTTAGCAAGTTCGTTGGCTTTTTCATTTCCCTCGATTCCTGCATGGTCGGTAACCCATCTTAGAATTACCCTGTTCTTTTCGCCGAGAGAATGAATTCAGTAGTGGTACGCAGTTTTGCACTAGCTTTGAATTAATAGTATTCGAGGCTAGTGCCATAAGAGCTGCCTTGCTATCCGAGTGGATATAGACATGGTCATCAGTTATATATAAAGAAATTTCTTCTAGTATTGCAGGATAGTCTGTTTGGCCCTTAATTTGTAGATATGCATTAATAATAGACACAACCTCCGCCAAGCCCAGCTATTTCCAACCCTAGTCCCAAAAGGATAGTGGGGAAAATATAGAGCTCAAATGGCTTCATGCAGGTTGAGCCACAATGGCCAGCTTAGGTTGTTGATCGGCGGTCATGTCATGTCTCATCGTAAATTGAGATGCATTTTTTTGTGGTAATAAAGTGAATGAATATACAAAATCTGTTTTATATATCCACTTCAAAAGGTCACAGGAGTATCCGTCCCTATGTATCACAAGGAAGAAGGATAGGTAAAAAAAGTGGCCTTAAAAACTTCACGTGATTAATGGACTTACTGTGCAAAGAGCTTTAAAAGTCTGTTAAAAAAAATAGAACAAAATGTTGACCACATGGTCGAACGTTTTGGGAAAATTGAGATTGTCCACTTTATTTATTTTTATTTTATTTATTTGCAGCTGTTGTTATAAACAAAACATATACAAAAAAACAAGAACACACAGATTAAAAATTAAAACTGTAAATAGACAAAGACATAAAGCTACAAACGCTGCAAATTAGGGGTATCCTCAGGATATCTCTTATCCTGGTTTTCAGGACACACCTATTAATTATTGGTACATATATGATTTTAAAATAAAATAACCAAATCAAATAAATCTTAAAATAAAAAATCCAAATAATCATAATCAAATAAATACACAAATCGAAATAATCAAAATCTACATATAATAAATCAAAAATAATAAAAATAAAAATATTTAACATCAAATAATCACGTTACAAATTAATAAATAAACGAAGACAATAGTAATAATCCAATTAGCAAATAGTTATTTTAAAATGAAATCATGTTATGACATCTAAATATCTTCCTTTAACCCTTGAAGTAAATGGGTATTTTCATGGATGCATCTGTCTCTTTTGCAGGATTTTCGGCGACATCGACCTTAAAGTACTATAACTACGAAACTACTACACCAATCATAAAAAGAACAACTGCACAATGATTGCATTGAAATTTCGAATATAGAATATTGAAATATCATTTTGTAAAACAATTAGATAATTATGAATAAATATGAGAACGTCAAAGAAGTGAAAAAAACGCGGAACCAGATCTGGTCGTATCATACTCAACGGATAATTGTTTCAGAACCAGATTTGGTCGTATCATACTCAACGGGTTAATAATAAATTTTTAAAGTGGTCCTTAAATACTGCAATTGATTTCGATCGCAAAGCCATTCCCAACCGATTCCATACAACCGCAGAATAATACAAAAAGCTGCACTGGAAATGTGTAGTTTTGTGCTTGGGTATTATAGCAAGTTGTTCACGTGCCCGTGTTGAATGGACATGCCGGTTACGGGACCACGTCATAATCGAGTAAAGATATCGCGGCTGTTTATTGCGTACTACCTTGAGTACAAGGGTCGCAAGATGGAGCTGCCTTCTTTTACTCATATTCAACATGGAAGCTTTCGCAAGGAATAGTGACACATGATGACGTGGAGGAATCCTAAAGCAAAATCTTGTGCAGGCATTTTGCAGTCTCTGAAGTCTCCGCTCAGTCTTCCTATATAGACAGGGGCTGTACACACAGTCGCCATAGTCCATTATAGACAATATAAGGGCATTTACAAGTAGTATTCTGACGCTGAGGTACTCCCAAATTCTGTATAAGGCCTTTAGACGTGAGAAACCCCACCCAACGCTTTTGCTGACATGTTCCTCAAACCGTAATTTTCCATCAAATAGAATACCCAGATTTTTAGCCGTAGTGACCAGTGGTATTGGCAAATTGTCCACCATTATAGGAAGAGAGCCATAGTTGGCAATTTTAGTCCTGCCCTGTTTCGACCCAATAATCATAAAACATGACTTCGAAGGGTTGATTTGTAAGCCATGTTTATTGGACCAAGCGGATAACCTTCCAAGATTGGCATTGATTAGGCTGACTGCTGAAAATGGACAATTCGTGTTTATGGGATGCATTAATTGAGTGTCGTCGGCATATAGATGATAGCGACAGTTTTCAAAATTTGTAGCTATGTCAGAAGTATATTGTGCAAATAAGACCGGGCCCAGTATCAATCCCTGCGGTACGCCTGTTTTAACTTCACGAAGAGAGGAAATCGATTGACGGCCAGATACATCTTTCAAAATTACTTTTTGAAAACGCTCTTGACAGATAACTACGTATCAATTCGCATGCTGACCCAGAAAAGCCTAGATGTAAAAGTTTTGCCACCAGAAGAGAGTGATCCAGAGAATCAAAAGCCTTGCTGTAATCTAAAAGTATGAGGGCAGTTGCTTTGCTGTCGGAATTAAGAGAGTTCGTAACAAAATTGATAAAAATCAAATTTGTTTTTGTAGATAGGACCAGGATGAAAATCATGCTCATGACTGCTTATCATGTAAGATAAGCAGTCATGTAAGACTTTATTTTGTAGTAAACGTTTCTGTGTAAAGTCATTTCAAATAGCTGGTTAGTGGTGTACAATATAGCTACTGGTCTGTAGTGCGGTAACTTCTAACTTTGCAGCCATGAAAGCAAGACCGCAGCACGGAGTAGGTGTGCGGATTAAGGATTTGTTTTTAGGATCTCTGCTGACTGCAGTTCAGAAAGCTTTTAAATTTTCTATAAGCCAAAACATTCCATCATTTCTGATCATTCTTTCAAATTATGGATGTCAAAAGCCTCAAAATAACATGCCCCAAAAATACAAAAACAAGCAAAATAGAAAATATGGCATTTTTAATATCAAAAAAATCCAAATGTTGAAATTAAAATCAATCTAAAAATAGTGTACTCTTTGGCAGAAAAGGAGCCTGCGTCAGCATGCGAGGAATCCTCCATCTATTGGCATAGTTATGCCATTAATCATAGACGCACGCTCACTCAGGAGATATAGAACCGTGTCGGCAACCTCGTTAACCTCTCCAAATCTGTAGACAAGAAAAAAAAACTGAATCGTAATTTACAAGAATTAAAAAAAAAGCCAGTAAAACCAGCGGCTGGATGTTGCCTATTCTGTTTTAACAGTTCGAAGATTGATGAGAATAGACCTCAGAATAAAGAGAACGAAACACCAAACTTTCAAATGTCCCAATTAAAAATCCTATCCATAAGCTACTATGTTTCTGGATTTAAAGCTCAGCTCAACAGGTCAGTTTCGCGCCGGGCGATGATACACAGTGACACTATAGTAATTATCCCCTTTGCACCCCGCAGAATGCATAGGTGCAATCTGATGATACACAGTGACACTATAGTAATCTGATGATACACAGTGACACTATAGTAATTATCCCCTTTGCACCCCGCAGAATGAATAGGTATTTATGTTGCGCATGGTTATTTTGTTCAATTAATAGGAATGATGCGGCGGAAATCAAAAAGGCAATATTAAATATCGACAATTTATAAGTAGGCAATCTCATAGGCGACAAAAAAAACCACTGTGTTTTTTATTGTTATATCGTTTTAAAGTCACACTCCGGATCATTCCGTCCATGCTCAGAAGGTTAAAATTGTTGGCTTTTCTTGTAATTCTCATTGCAGCGGCATCTTATAGGTATGTATAATTTGATGATTTTATCCAAAGCAAACCACTTATCTTTGAGTTTTAATCATTATTACAGTAAAAATATATTTTTTAAATTTTGTCCCATTTACACAAATCAAAAAAACATCTCGTAAACAAAGTTATTGTTTTTCCCTGCCCTGAAAAGTTTGCTTCGTGGTTCGTTTCGCATATAGAGTGACGATATCTACAACTTGGGTTGTCGACTACAACGGGCGAGCCCGTCACCTCAGGAAGTTTAAACGATTAGTTCACTCCCTGGAGTGAACGTAGAAGACTTGGGACAAAAACAGTCCACCATCTAGCTACGTCACAAGCCAGTAAGAGGCCAACGCCTTAACTGCGAGATAGCCAGGGATGTTACCTGGCGGGCCGACACTCGCGCCCTTACTTCCAATTATGACCAGATTACTCCAGTCTCTCGATTGGTTCCGAGTTCGAGGTCGCTTGCGCGGTCCTCTCCCTTACGAAGCGGTGTATACCGAATCTATCGCGGACCACAGCGTCCTTTGCCCGGCTGTTCACCCAGGATCGGATGGCTGATGGTCGTTTCAAGAGCAGTCGCCGTAAGGTCCGCAACCACCCCCGCTCTATAGGAAACAGTACTGCTTCCGGACTCCCCCGACTGTTAGTCTCGCGGTAAAGGCGTTGGCTTCTTGCGGGTTGTGGCGTAGCTAGACGTCGGATTTGTAATGTCCAAAGTCTTCTACGCTCACTGCACGGTCGATAGAACGAAGAATCGTTAAAACGTCCTGCGGTGACGGGTTCGCCCGTTGTGGTTGACATCTCAATATGTTAGTCAGAGTGCACAGTCGATTGGCTTACGCCGCACGGTGCGCAGACCGTCCAGGAGCGCCAGAACTTTGATTCCCAGGGGATACTGACCAAGGCCAGAGTCCTACCCAGGCTCGCACTTCATGCGTGGAGGCCGTCGGATGGGTGTTGACCCGTGAGTACGACCAACCCTGAACAGAATGGGTCTTCGTGGCCAACCCAGCAAGGGCCCATTAACTCCCAAAGTAGTAAAGACGATATCTACAAAGTAAGGTGTGTATTCGTCTATAGATCTGCGTTTGAAAGGGAAGTAAACTTCTGATATTCTGTAAAATATTTATCGAAACCCCTCGCTGAAAGAACTGAAATAGTACAAAACACGGCAGGTATAACGGTAACCACTGAGGAACACCTTCCTTTACATTCTATCACCAGATAAGTTAAATTCATTGTCCCAAACACGGCAGATATACTATACTATTCACCACTAAGGAGTTCGGTTACACATCTGTTTCCATCGGATGCATTAAGTGATTCACTATTCACACGGTGAATTCCATGGCAGCTCCGTTTGTATATTATTTATTAAATTTCTATTACAGATTTAATAAATAAAATACAAACGGAGCTGCCATGGAATTCAACGACCGAAGTCGTCGGGCCCATCATATAGTGTTATTACACTTCTGGGAATGAGCAGTGGATTCCAGACTTACGACCAGCTGTGGTAGGTTTAGGACAGCTGTCTTGCCACATGTGAGCGTTCACCTTACCACCCATTCACTCCCCCTTCGAAGCCATAGCAATTTGAGATGCGGAAATTGCGGTTTTAGATATTTTTTCTAAGGAGTTGATTATTTTCCTGGAGAGGCCAAAATCTTCAAAAAAACAGAGATTTAGCTGGCAGGCCACGAGCGCCAACTTCCACCGCGTGAAGGTGAACAGTGAAGCCGTTCCGGGTGACGGCATTTGCGAGATCATGGTATTTCTTTAATTTGTACTCGTGGTCTTTTGGGATATTTGATTCCCATGGAACAGTTAATTCTACGATAAGGGCCATCTTCCGAGATAGAGAGTAAAGAGTTATATCTGGACGCAGGGCTGTGCATCCGAGACTTTCTCGATTATTGAGAAAGGTTTTGTAGTAAAATGTTTTTTGCCTTTAGAGCCATCCCGTACAAACTGTATTGGGGGTTTGGAGGGTACTGTCAAACCCTTGTTGGCACGAGCCACTGAGAGGCTAATTACCTCGCGAATAACGGCAAGAACTTTGTCGTGGCGGTAAGTGTACCGTCCTTGATCTAAGGTCACCTTGCAGCCAGCTAGAATATGTCTGGCTGTGCAAGGGGTATTGCTACAGAGGGGCATGAACTATCCTCGATGATGAAAACTAGATGTAAATGACCGTAAAACAGATCTTGCAGGGATCAAAATAATTTAAAAATATAATTAAACTATCTGGCTATGGATTGTTATTTACAAATGACTGATATTCTTCAGCCAAGTGTGAAGTGTGAAGTCATTCAATTTATGCAATACAGCCGAAATTCATCGACGGATGAGTAATGTGTAGTCAAACATTCATGAAGGACAGCAAAGTGCAGCAATAGTGCAGGAACTTTGAAGCAGGACGTAAAAACGTTCATGATGTAGGCACCCAGGGAAGGAAGCGAGTGTCAACAGATGATCTTGTTCAGCGAGCGGATCAAGTGATTCGAGAAAATCGTCAGTTCACAATTTCTATGTTGAGTGATTACTTTTCCCGAAGACTTGGCTGAAAGGACAGGGCCTTGTCTGACGAGGGTATTGGAAAGTTGGTACCACGCTACGACAAATGTCTCAATTGGAGCGGTGACTATGAGAAGTAACTGGAATGTGTATCTAAATGTTCCAAATAAAACAGTTACTATTTTCAATATGGTTTTCATATCGCGACCGATCGGACCTTGGAAAAAAAAGAGCCCTCTTAGTTCCCCCACCAACGCATATTCGAAACCGCTGAACCTAGAAATTTTCTAATATTAAAAACAGCAGTTACAAGAGTAGCGAGAGAACATTCACCTTCCAAGTGGTATTTTGGACAGCATCCACTCTGCTTTCTCGGGATCAGCCCACCCGACGCGTCCCATATCAGTCATAATAACGGTGGGGTTAACGGCGTTCACTCTTATGTTGTGTGGTCCGAGCTCCAATGCCATACATCTCGTCACTGAGTCCAGTGCACCTTTGGTAGCGCTGTAGGCTGTGTGATCTTTTAACGCTGCCTGTTAAAATAAAGTTTAATTTTGATAGCTAAGGTGGAAAGCGGCATTAAGGTTAGTGGGGGAACATCATCAACATCAACAAATTAACACTCAGGGAGTCACACCCTAATTTGTAGCATAAGTACTCGCTACCGGGTCCACTGTAGTTTATTCCAAAACTGCTTGACGTAAGTAAATGTTTACTTTCTAATAAGAATTATAATAATATAATATGTAAGAAAGAAAGTGTAAGAAGTAATATGTAAGAAGAAAGAAATACATTATTTAATAAAATACTATTTTTGATTGATTTTACTTAACCCCTCAGGCCCCGATTGGCCGATATCGGCCGCAACACGATTCAGCGTGTTAATTTTATTTTAATTTAATTTGTTTTATTTTATTATGTTAATATGTTTCATTTTAATTATGGGTACAGTGGTTTGGCAGTAATTAATTATTTGGTGAGACAGTGTCGTAATTCAATTTTTTTTTACTAAAATTTTTTGGGACAGCAACTTGTCAATCGGCTGAAGGGCTGAAGCCTGAAGGGTTAAACCGAAAGCCATTACAAAAATATAGAAATTTCTCCAAAGTTTTATGATTACATGTAAGCTTATCTTATCCATACACACCTCGGACCTAGTGGCAGTTCCTTCATGCAAGACAAACATACTTTTAATTATCGCCCTTATTGGAAACCCTATATTTTATCTTTTAAATTCTACTTTATCCAGCTGATAAGGATTAATAATTATTATTAGTTTGTACATTCTTTCAAATTTATTATGTTCTTTTCTTCCCTTAGTTTTTATATAGGTTCATAGGTTCATACTCATACATACATATTTATAACAATTTAAGTGTCCGCCTTAGAACAGGCTATAACCTACTTAGGTGTTATTAAAATAGGATCACTGGCAACAGTTTTTGGCATATCGTGTTACCAGTTTTTTCTACAGTATTTTTGTCTAACATTTTATTTGCACATATTGTCGATTTTACTGTAGATTCTAGTGAATTACAAATTAAATTAAATTAAATCATTATTAAGAGTTTTACTTTCCCCGCAGAGGGAAAGTATTGTGAATGTGCATTTTTTTTCCAGATGACGGATATACATATTTTGACATCCCCCGAGATGATTAAGACCATTTCCAAACTGAAGTCTGTCTGTGAGTCTGTGTGTATTCCTCGACTAAAGCGCCCAAATGCTTCATCCGATTGACCTGAAATTAGGCATGCAGGCATCATTCGGTCATGGCAAGCGTTGAAAAGATTGTGGTTGAAATTGGTCCACCGCAATGCCACCGACGATGCAGTCACTTTCATATTTTACACGAACCTGGCTTTATTTAAAGCGGACGCGCTGCGCTAGTCACTACAATCTCAAAATATTGCAGTTAGAGACTTGAAATTTTGGTTAAAATATCTCATACACAAGCGTTGCAAATAATATTTAAAGTCCGCCATATTTAATCAAATACTACAGCATTTTTGGAAAAATACCATTTTAATACCACAGAAAAAACTACATATACAACGAATTGACACGCAGGCGGAGGTTGGGGTTGCACGGGGGGGGGGGGGGGGTGCTTGTCTACTAGACAGGAAAGTCTTGGGGTGACACAACCGATTTTTTAATAATAGGTTGGCAAGTTATTTTTCAGACGACAGCGATGCCATACTGTACCTAGCCTTCTAGTCTAGGTACAGTAGGACATCGTACAGTATGACATCGCTGTTGTGTAAAAAATATCTTGCCATCACGCCCCATAATAGCATAATGCCAAAGTAGGAATATTATTTGACTAAATTATCACACATACCATAGACGCCTGCGATGACATGTTAACAATAGCGCCGGAAACTTTTCTATCGATCATATTTTTTGCAACAATTTGGCTGATGTTGATCACCGCTTTAACATTCACATTGAACAGACTGTAAAATAAAATAACAATTCAGTTATAATGAATGGTCTACGCCTCATTATTATTATTATACATTTAACAGGCAGGCAGCTAAAGCTGATGCGCCTGAGTCCGTGCTTGCATTACAATTTCTGTGGAATAAGTCCAGTTTATTTTTAAAGTCATTGACACTTTTGGCATTGATCACTTCTTTTGGGAGAGCATTCCATTCGTTTACCACTCTACTGCTGAGGAAATGTTTCTTGGGATTTGAATGGAATGATTCACGCTGGAGTTTCAGATGATGCCCACGCAGATGTGTGTTGTGCTCATGGTGTAGATAGTCTGCAACCCAGGAACGTCATACGATTCAGTTAGGATCTTATATGTCTCGATTAAGTCACCCCGTGCCCTGCGTTGTTCCAGAGTGGTCAAACCGAGAGCCGACAATCTTTTCTCGTATGTTAGATGCTTCAAGTTACAGGGCAATTTAGTCGGACCTTCTCTAGAAGATCGATATCCTACCTAAAGTATGGATTCCAGATCTGATAGGCGTGTTCCAAAATGGGTCTTACAAATGACTTATAGATTTTCAGCATCAGTTCCTCTGTGATATGGTGAAAAGCTTTTTGAATTAGAAACAATAGAGAGTTTGCTTTCTTACTGATTACTGGTGACTATTGTGTTATCTCCACCAAAAAAATAGCGAATAGAGCATCTGCCATTATAGTTTCTACTTATGTTTAACAATTACACTTACGGATTCTACAGCAAAAGATTCAATTTCGGGATAAAGATAAAAGGTCTCACTCGGTACTATGCAGTTATTTTTACTATTATTAGTTAATATTGATATAGGCATATCCTTTGTGATATTTTCTATATATTTTGTCTATACAAATAATATAAACAATTGTATCGTTTATATAAACCGAAGTAAATAAGGTATTTTACTAAAAAAGTATAATTATTGAATAAAATATTTCGCCATTTCAACACTAAAACTTTTTTCAGCCCCGTATTTCAGCTTACTTGCTATAGAATAAAATGTTAAGCTTATTAGCTTTCGTTTGGTATATGTGGCAAAGTGTTACAACAAACTTCGCAAGTGGGTACAAAATTACCCATTGTCCTTTGACCTTCTTGGTATTAGATATTTTTTCCTTCACAACACAATAAATTAAATAATCACCGAACGGGCATATTTTTCATACAAGTGTGATGTAGCGCCTCATATTTTTAGGATCTGTTTACAGACACGATAACATTAACGACCTGACCTTACTGTTGGTAATGTCAGCTTATCTTGTTTAACTATATGTAGATGCGAGGAGTGAATATTGTTATATGTTAGTGATAACAGATGCATTCAAATTAAATTTGAAAATATCTAGACTTTTACAATATGAAATATTAGGAATGGACATCGATGTCCGATATATCGAAAACATTGATGGTTAGAGATCGATGTTTGATGTTTTTTGCATCGATGGTGCCTTATCGATGTTTTGGCACCGTTGATGTTCCTCCGTCGATATTTCTCATCTATACATTATGTTTTCTTTTGCTCGTTTCTTTTGCTATGTTTTCTATTGTTAGACATGTATTATATAAATATATAATACATGTCTAACAATATTAATCATTAGGCAATGAAAGAGAATTCATAAAATAACGATATTGTTAGTATTTTTATACGAAATCAACCAAAACAAGGTGCGGCGGTTGACGAATTTCAGAAATAAATTGATTAAACATTGCCATTTCCTATTTTTAATTTAGATTTAATTACTTTCTTTTAATTGTTTTACTTTTAACACCTATGTTATTGATTTATTGTTATTGTCATTGATTGTTGATTTATTGTTATTGATTGATTGTTTGATATATTATTGATTTTATCACAAGAAAAGTCATAAGGATTGTCAGCATTTTGCTGACAATCCAAGGAACGATGTTTTTTTAAAAGAAATATCGATGTTTAGATGGGCTAAATATCGATGATTTGAAAACGATATTTTTCCAGCATCTATGTTTCCGTTAGGATGTTGGTATCGATGGTAACATCTATGTATTTCCTTCGGTGACCATCCCTACTACACAGGTGTATCATTAGTAGGGTCCTTAAAACATTGCTAAAAGGGGGGGGGGGCGATGGGGACCAGTTTACAGGCTGGCGACACAGGAATTGTTTTTTCAGATCGCATCGCCCGCAAGTATTACCTGAGTACCGCGCTATATTTAAGTATTGAATGGATTCGATAAACAATAAATATCAGCCAACTCAGCTAAGTATAACTCAAGTATTTGGGAATTTATTCGTATCGAGCGACTGCCCCTTATGGGTGTTATCGGTCATTGTGTCATCATTGGGTCATTGGGTCTTTCAGGCCTGACTCTTGCCTGGTAAGTTCAATTTAATGCTTTGTTGGTAATTATACATATGTTATCTATTTTATTTCATGTATTATTTTATTTCTTAATATTAAATATACTGGTGTAGATTGGTGAGGATAGTAGCCATTTGGTAAATTCGTATCTAAAACCCCGGCAGAGAAACAACACCATTAAAACTGCCCAGACGGTGGATGGTTAGCTTATGACTCCATTTTGGCGCTTGACTCTCTGGCTCTAATTTCTTTATTTAAAACAAAACTTATTACGAGTGTTATATGATTATTTGTTATTAATCGCCTTGCCCATAACAACCTACAACTGAATTTATAGTCAAGTATTGGTCAATACTTCAGGACTGGCCGATACTTTAGTCATACCTGAGTATTAGTTTTCGTTTTAAAGTCGGGTTTAACATTTCGAGTGATTTGTGATTTAAGATGGCGGATTTGACAGGATCGTGCAGTCTACAAGAGAGTGATGGACAAATTGCCTTTACAACGTGGTAAAATTAAGTTTCAGGTAGATGGCCGGCTTCTTTCGCCATCCAACAAACTGGAAGAAGTTAACGGTTCAGACAGCAGATGTCAGCACATACCTGTCGAGCGTCTCTGATGTTGTGTCAAAGAATGAAGTCACATTGGCAACTGCCGCATTATTGACTAGTGCATCAATGTTGCCGAGAGACAATATTACCTTCCTATGAGAGAAAAACAAAACATAATTATTATTGCCAATAAATAAGTGGTTAAAATCTATTATGCTCTTTATACACTCATATACTATTTAGTCATTTTCAAAATATGTTTCCGCGCAGCATATCATGATGACAGTAAAGAGAAAAACCACTGTCGATGCTGCATGCGAATCCATCATCTCAGGATGTTATAATTGTCGTTGTCGTCTTTATCCTGAATGAGTCGAAAGAACTTGAGACACAACAATCTACTGATCTACAGTTCGGCCAGAAAAAGTACTCTATATTTTGGTGAAACAATATTTATATTGCAACACGGTAATTAACAGTAATTAACAGTAATACCACAGTAATAGTAAGAATAAATCATCTAGGGACATATCTCAGTACTGTCTCTTAAAAGGCGTGTTGTACCTACTCAGACTAGTGTTTTTGGGAAGGATCGGCGTTTGAAGGATTGTGAGCTTGAAAGAATAACAAAAATGTGTTAATAACGCCTTCGTTAAATAATCATTAATTTTGACTACGATCGAGACAGTTAGGTACCAACAATTTGTGGTTAAACTATACGAAGTGTCCGACAAAACATAACCTCAACATGTTCATAGAAATACATTTTGAGACACTGAAAATGACTTCTTTATCTCTGCTTCGAATTGTTTTGTTCATTTTTAACACAAAAGAATATGAATAATGAGAAATAATCACAAAATGAACGCAATTTCAGGAACTGAACTAAGAGGAAAAAAATCATCTCATAAGGGTTAGTGTTGCAACATCGAAATATTTTTCCCCACGTCGAATTGATTTTTACTCTTAATGGCCAGGCTGTAATTATGCCACCGCCCAGCAGAGGCCTTTCTTAAATAGCAAGGGCACTGGCAAGTCAATGGGGCTCCCTAGCTCCCTGATTACCAGTTTTGGAGTGAATACTCTTTCCATCAGACAGGTCACAGCTTGAGGTCACTTGCGTAGTTCTAAAAACCTCTACATTGACGATTGCTCATTTTAAAGGTAGAAAGAAAATAGGTCAATATATATCCCACTTTTGTGGAAACTATCTGGTAATTTGCCACATACAATACAGCATTTGCAAAGTACACTAACCAGGGATCGCTTGAGGAAATCCTTCATTTAATTCGCCTTTTCGAGGTGGTTCCCGGATAGGAGCTGAAACGTGAGTTCACATGAACCATGAGTTCATTAGGATACAAAGCCACAAAACAAGCTGCCCTTGCAGCCAAGTGGAGTCATTAAGATAAATCCTTAGAGAAAGACCAGTAAGTTATCTCTGATAGGTAATAGAACGACCAGCAAGACAGGTCTTCTACTATATGAAGACAAATAAATTTTATTTGCCTGATGATGGATGAGGACGGGATGTACTGATGAGGTTGCAACATATGCACATGTATCTACCTTGTAGCATCCCAATCGGCTATATCAATGGAAACGATTTCAATATCAGGATATTCTCTCTTCAAATCTTGCAAGTGCGAAAGCGTTCTGGATAAGGCAATCACTTTCGCACCGCATCTCCATAATGCCACAGCAATAGCTCGTCCAATGCCTAAAACAAAAAATAATAATATATCGTTGGTGTTCTCTAAAAAGGGTGAACCAATTTTGGCAAAGAATTTGGTGAAGAATTTTTGGCAAAATGCATTTTTCTTGCAAAAATAACACAATAATATTGTATGAAATCAAAGACTGTCGCGGTTGTTTGACATTATAAATAAGATAAAAACGAATTTCCCGCATGAAGTTTGTAACACCCGACGCACAGTATTTTCCCAGACGACAAAAGACTCTCTCGAGAGAGACAGGACATTGCGGGAATAGGGTGCGAGGGAAGTAGGCAGAGGGGTACGTCTCGACAAATGCCTTTGATTAGCGTTACGCGCAGGTAATGGTTGGCGAATTTTCGAAAGTTTGCATATCAGCGTAAGCCGAGTAGCAGACATCTGGCGGCCATATCCGAGCCCTTACGACTCGTGACGTCTTCGCTTCGATTTCAATTTTATTCTAAGAGAAGCTACTGTCTGGTCTACTGTGCCCGAGGTTTCGGCGATGTTGCAACCGCTGTTGTCTAGGGTAGAGCTGTCAATCCGTTGCTCCGTGGGTAAACTGCATACCGCTGCCGCCACTGCGTAGATAATAACGGTGGTGATGGAGCGGGTTCGGCGCCCGCAAATTTCGAAAATCCCGACACTGCAACATCGCCGAAACGTCGGGTGTTACAAACTTCATGCGGTAAATTCCTTTTTTATCTTATTTATAACATTAATATTGGTTTGTCAAAATAACAAACTTGTCTCTCGACAGGAAGGGCCTAACATCGTGATTTTAAAACGGTGAATATTCAAAATACAATTAGATAACAGGCAAATTCACAGAATTATATACACATTTTGCTATAATGGTTATTTTCACCTTTTTTAATAACACACCGACAACATCATGGCAACAAACAGAATGAAAATAGTAAAAGCGACTACTATAAGACGTGTCTTATAGTAATCACTTTTACTATTTTCATTCTGTTTGTTGCCATGTCGTTGTGACGAAGTTTCATTGTATCTAAGTATAGTAGAGCCTTAATAATCCGACTACTGAAAAATTGTACCCTGTTCGGATGATAGTATGGGCACAGTATACCAACCAGTAGCTTTACTCTCGAGCTACAGAGCAATACGGGAAGAAGGTGCGAGGAATGTGAGCATCGGGTATGTCCCGCGAACGTTTAGCATTACGGCCAAGTAAAGGCTGGCGACCGTTTCGAGCGTTAAGATATCTGCATAGACCGAGCAGCGGAACATCTGGCGACCATATCCGAGCCCTTACGACTCGTGACGTATTTGCTTTGATTTCAATTTTGTTCTAAGAGAAGCTACTGTCTTGGGCTATACTGTGGTATGGGGGATCTAAAAAGGCATTTTAAAAAAGGATGTTTCTCTGTTTCACCTCTTCCAGCCAAATCTCTCTTTAAACATCTTAACTTCTCCAGGAAAATAATCAACAACTTTCTCGAAAAAATATCCAAAACCGCAATTTCCGCATCTCAAATTCTATGGCTTCGAAGGGGGAGTGATAGGGTGGTAAGGTGAACGCTCACATATGGCAATACAGCTGTCTTAAACCTACCACAGCCGGTCGTTAGTCCGGAATCCACCGTTCACCCCCCAGAAGAGTAATAATAGTATTAGGACCTTGCATTGAAAACTTCGATTTCCTAAGAAATACCGTAACTTATAAGTATTTCTAGTCATTTACCAAATTGCAAAATACTTCATGTCAAAGTGACATCATTAGGCTTCAATTATCAGTCTGTGTCATTTCGTTGAAGTGTCAACAACGGTAATTTTGTTAGCTTTGAAGATGTCGAAATTTGAGCCGACATAACGTCATTAGCGGGAAGCAATGCTTTTTTACATTTTGGTAGGTTAAGTTAGTTTTTTTTTAAACAATTCATAAACACCTATATGGCGGTAGGTAAGGTTATTTTTTTTTTAAATCCACCATAAAAAGTAATGAAAAAAAATGCAATGCGATTATCTATCAGATTTAGGATCATAATGATCGAATTTAGTCTTTTTTTAATTGCCGAGGTAGAAATACCTAGGTATTATTCTAAATAATACCTAGGTAAACGTCGAAATAAAGGTATTATTGCAGTATAGAAACCTCCTTAGATTGTTGATTTTTTAACGTCACCCAAGTATATTCACCACACTGATTTCGAATCTGCAATAATATTTATTCGGTCTCAATAAATAAGCGAGATATTGACATTAAGCTTTAAACCCATACATTTCGGTAGGTTTAGTTTTTTTTTAAATAATACATTAAAACCTATTTGGCGACTAATGTAACCTACGTTATTTTGGTATTATTGCAGTATAGGAACCTCTTCTAGATTGTTGATTTTTTAACGTCACCAGACTATATTCACCACGCTGATTCCGAATCTGCAATAATATTTATTCAATCTCAATAAATAAGCGAGATATAGGCATTCAAAAAGTGCCAAACCCATACATTTCGGTAGGTTAAGTTTTTTTTTATTTTAAATGATACATAAACACCTATTTGGCGGTAGGTTAGATTAGTTTTTTTTAAAACAACCTTAAAAACTAAGGTAAAAAAAATTTTTTTTTTTTTTGTATGTAAATTTGGTTTTGAAAATTTACGCGTCCGAAGCTTTTTTTCTTTCACATTTAGCATTACAACCTAGTAGTATTTCTTTATTTTTTCGATTTCTGAGAAAGGTTCCTATACTGCAATAACTCCGTTATTTTTTTTAAACAATCTTAAAAACTGAGTTTAAAAAAACTTTTTTTTTGTATGTAAATTTGTTTTTTTTTTGTCTCGAACCTTTACGCGTCCGAAGCTTTTTCTTTCAAATTTAACATTTTTCCGATTTTCGAGAAAGATTCCTATTCTGCAATAAATCCATTAAATTCTAAACATTTAAGGCAATAAATGGTTAGTAATTAATATTTCTTCTAAATTAAGGTAAAATAAAAACCTTGACCGGCGCCGGTGACCAAAACACGTTTTCCTTTGAAGCTTATTTCCATTTTGTAAGTTTACGTGCTGCACAAAACTAGAAACCGGTTACGGAAAGAATACGCTGCTAAATAGGTGAAGTTGAAAAAAAAAATGATAACAATTACGGAGATTTCACACAAAAAAAGCCGCGTCGGCGTTAACACCAAACGAATGATTGACGGTGACAAGACATTTTGACAAATGACAATTGACTACAATTGACAGTTGGGGGTTGGTTCAGTTCAGTCGTTGTCAGAGGTGCGTTCTAGTTGGGCTCTCTGCGGTCCAGAATTCATAGCATGTGTGCAGAACATCAACGCGCCGCGTGCGCCGTTGCATTTAGTAAGCACACGGGCCGGGCCACACGATGCGGTGCGGCTGCGGCGCGGCGCCTGAGCGGTCCGCTGCGGCGTCCTACAAACGAATATCCATGGTAGGAATAACTGCAGTATAGGAACCTCTCTCCAAAAAAAAAAAAAAAAATATATAGACTATTAATTGTTTCATTTTAATGCTAAATCTAGAAATAGATTGTGTCGGTCGCTATAAATAAGCGAGATATAGGCATTCAAAGTTTAAATTTTATATGTAGTAAACAAACAGCCAAAGAAAAAATCACCAACGCTATATTCACCACGCTGATTCCGAATCTTCCATAATCTTTATTCGATCTCAATAAATAAGCGTTCAAATTTTTCATCCCAATGTCAAGAAAGTTACGGCCATTTTGTTTCCACATACCGTGTGGGACACATTCGCGTATATCGTAATATCGATATTACAGAATTTATGACAATTTGCAGAGTTTTTAGATTAATCGAAATATTTTGAAAAAAACGATCAGAAAATACATATATTCGCGAAACTTACAAAAGGGCACTATTTTCGATGTTTTTTCAATGACTGCATAGGTATTGATGACAGAAGATATCTTGGAAATGTCGTTTGTTCGGGTTACCTTTAGTCATCAATACACCAAGTCGTTTCGTAAAAACTTCTAAAATTATCCAATAATTAATTGTTTTAGATGATCGCTAACACATAGCGTTAATTTGATATTGAAGAAATTTAGTTTGTTTTAGGTTACCTACCTTTTGTCATCGCCAAAAGGTAGGTAACCTAAAACAAAGGTGACGTTATATTCGCCACTACGAATATAGTAAAAATCAACAATCCAGGAAAGGTTCCTATACTGCAGTTATACCGAAGATATTGGCATTGACTACCTCATTTAACTAGTTCAACGTGCAATTAACTATAACACTATTCGCCCACTGCGGCGTCGTAGTAACGTTGCGGCGCCTTACCGTGCACGTGTGTATACGCCCATACGGCGAAATCTTTGCGGTGCGGCTCCGCACCGCATCGTGTTGACCAGCTCTACCGCAGAAGCAGAATATACGGGATGTAAGGGAATTCCATAGGAATTCCGCAGTAAGCGTCCATGCTTTTGAGGTAGGGCTAGAGGGGTGATTCTTGAAAATTTGGCATGCTAACTTTGTCTATGGGTTATGTAAATAAAATGGACCATAGGCTAAGGAGATTGTTACTATTTATATGAGCCCTGGGCCCACCAACCAATAAGCTTGAGTGGCATTATATATTTATTAGGCACATTTTAGTTATGTTTAAAAACTAAATCTCACCTCTAATGTATTAGTGGTATTTGAGTTTTATATATTTCTATTAGGTCTTTGACGAGAAATGTCTGTTAACAGATATTATTATTATTATTATTATCCCATTATTGCTATTATTATTACTTATTCTTTTTAGCACAAAAAATAATAATAATATAGCAAGAAAAAACAAAAAAATGGTACAGCACGAAATGAAAGCCAAACAACTGATGGCCTACGACTACGTAACACCCGCTGTGTGAGTCGATTGCAGCCCTTCGTCCCGCATCTCTCAAGCTACTCACTAAGTTAAACCAACCACTATCGTCATCTATTTCCGTATATTTTTTTACCCACAACGAATCGAGAAGAGCTGTCGACTAATATGTAGGTATAAGTGATTGTAATACGTACCTTGGTAAAAAGATATTTCATATGACATAATATGGTTTATTGTTATTGGAGGGTGGGTTAGGTTGGAGGGTGGGCCCAAAGAGTGGCACATGCCATATTTTTCGAGAAACACCCCCCAGCGTTTATTGTTGTAATTACTGCGTTTTAATGTTGTAATGTTGGTAAGAACGGAAGACACGAAAATCTAGCAAACCTGTATTTCTTTTTAAAGTTTCAATATTTATAAACTTTAAATATGATATGTTTTCTCTATACCACAATATAAATTGATAATAATATTTTGACATTTTTGCGTAAACCCTGAAAAATATATATATTTTTTATATGTAGATTTAAGATCGGTCATCTGACCATAATCGAATTTGTTAAGTGATGTTTAATAACGTATACATACTTATATGTGAATGCATTGACATATAAGTATGTACTAGACCTCGTGACCAGCCTGAGAATGCGTCAGCCGAATAGAAAGAGACAGCAGCATATAGTACTCCCTCCACACCTACATATATCACTATGGCAACGCTTCGACGCCATAAGTCTGCTATGCCATTGATAAACGCGCATGCGCAAGTAGACAATGATAGAGGAGGAGCCCACATGCAACTATCTCTTTCTATTCGGTGAACGCATTCACTCACAGCCCGCCTTCGCACTCCCGCTCTCTGTTCTATACCTACCTCTGTGCTCTGTGGGCTATTGTGACAGAGGGGCATAAACAACATTGTAAAATTCACTGTTGGCAGCATGTTACTAGTATAGACCACGGGACCAGCCTGAAAAATCGATATAGGAATAGAAAGAGAAAGCTGCATATGGACCCCCTCTATCCTTGTTTAGTCGCGCATGCGCGAGACACGTAAATATATGCTGAGTGCAAGGCTTTGACGCCATAATATGTCTGCTGTGTGAGTTTGAGCGTTCGTTGTATTTTCAAGTTTTTGTTTTAGCCGTGTTTCAATTCAAAATTTTATGTAAAATACTTCGGAATTAAAGAATTCCGAATTATTATACTAAATTATAGAATGATACGCGCATGCGCGACTAGACAAGGATATAAGGGGCCCATATGCAGCTATCTCTTTCTATTCCGCTGTCGCATTTACTCACAGCACCTTAGTACTCCCGCGACGAATACAAACCTACCGTCTAGCCATTGATTTTACATAAAATCAATGGTCTAGCTAAGCCAACATTGCCTCAGAGGCCAACGCCTTACGGCGAGGCACCGGGAAAGCCAGCGGGCAGCCTCGGCCCCTGACTACCAGTTTTGGAAGGATATCTCCGTCTGGAATTAACCATAAGGATAGCCCTAACCTCCCGACTGGTTACGGTTTCGAAGTCGCTTTGTGGGGCCTCTTCCTGCCGTATGTATATTCAGCGGTGATTCAGTTCGAATCTATAGCGGCATCTTTTGCTCGGCTCTGAATTCAGGACTAGGTAGCCGATTGGTCATTTCAAGAGTGGTTGACGGCAAGACAACATACACCCCCGCTGCTTAGGCAATATAGTAGGTATGTTTCCATAGTCTCCACAGTGCACATACCGATTGGCTGTCGCCGCACGGTGCGCAAACCGTCAGTAGCGCCGGGAGGCAATCCCCCAGGAGAAACCGATCCACCAGCCGTGAGGCCTGAGACGCGAGAGTCCTACCCGGGTTAGTCTTCCACACAAGGAGGCTACTGAATAAGAGCTAAATCGTGAATTGGACCGATCCGAAAACACAATGGATCTTATGGCCCAAGCTGCACGAAACCGTTCGCTACCAATTTATCTATTGGTATTATTTCAGCATATTCGGCATTCTATCTCTTCGTATTATTTCTGTAATATAATCAGCGGGAGCTAACGGGCCCTTGCTGAGTTGACTACAAAGACCCATTCTGTTCAGGGTTGGTCACACTCACGGGTCAACACCCATCCGGCGGCCTCCACGCATGAAGTGCGAGCCCGGGTAGGGCTCTGACCTTAGGGCTAGTTTCCCCTAGGAATCAACCTTCTGGCGCTCCTGGACGGTCTGCGCACCGTGCGGCGTAAGCCAATCGACTGTGCACTCCGACTAACAGTCGGGGGAGTCTGGAAGCAGTACTGTTTCCTATAGAGCGGGGGTGGTCGCGGACCTTACGGCGACTGCTCTTGAAACGATCATCGGCTACCCGATCCTGGGTGAACAGCCGGGCAAAGGATGCCGTGGTCCGCGATAGATTCGGTGCACACCGTTTCACCGCTTCGTGAGGGAGAGGACCGCGCAAGCGACCTCGAACTAGAAACCAATCGAGAGACTGGAGTAATCTGGTCGCAATTGGAAGTAAGGACGTGAGTGTAAGCCCGCTGGGTAACACTCCTGGGTTGGCCTCTTACGGGCATGTGGCGGATCTTGACGGTGGACTGTTTTTGTCCAAGTCTTCTGCGCTCACTTCAGGGAGAGAACGACTAATCGTTGAAACTTCCTGAGGTGACGCGCTCGCCCGTTGTAGTTGACAACTCTAGTTGTAATATAATCAGCCTATATAAAATAAAGGGGTACATTGCACTAATACTGTTAGCACTGGTTAAATTATTGGGCTTTTATTATCAATCAGTCCTTTATTAAAAAAAAAACATGATCGATGTTATTATAGATGGCCAAATAGCAATTTATTTGGATCTCAGTGCTTTCAGTGCCACCTGCATTTGGCCGCAACAGAAAAATTGTCTTATCGTTCTATAGGGTTGCGTGATCTAATAGATAATATATAATCAATTATGCTAATAAACGACCACAGTCGCTACAGACAATTGTAGTAAATTTGGGCTACAATTTAGCCGTGGATTTGGATATGTTGTACATGGACTACAAATGTATATTTTGTACGTGAAGCCTTGAATAGCTACCGCCAAGTGAGCGGTTGCAAAGGGCAACCACTCATGCTCGGAATCATTGTATAATTTGACATTTCAGTTAATCATGGTCTAAGATTGCAAACACTTAAAAACTGGTTTTTTTTAATATGCTGTTAATTGGTACCTACTTGTATGTACAAATATATCTCACTGGAGCCTGGTTTATTGCGCTTAAATTTGGTTAACGTATTTAAAAAATAACGTTTCTAGAATATTTCTTTTTATTTTTACTAAATTGTGAAGGGAAGGAGGAGGCCGTTTAGATACAACCCCACACAAAAAATATTTATATATACAGGATGAGTTTTAATTAACCGGTTTATATATATATATATATATATATATATATATATATATATATATATATATATATATATATATATATATATATATATATATATATATATATATATATATATATATATATATATATATATATATATATATATATATATATATATATATATATATATATATATATATATATATATATATATATATATATATATATATATATATATATATATATATATATATATATATATATATATATATATATATATATATATATATATATATATATATATATATATATATATATATATATATATATATATATATATATATATATATATATATATATATATATATATATATATATATATATATTATTATATATATATCGACGCTGGAAAGGCGAAATGTCTAACAGACCATTTTGGCGAAATCGAGTTATATACATGGTTGAAATCAGAAAAAAATTCTGCATCTAATGAGCTCGGTTTCACGGCAATCGGAGCAACTTTTTGGTCTGTTAGATATTTTGAAATGCACCTAAATATTGACTAATCGCTTCTACAGACCTCAAAAACAGTACTTTTTAGAAAAAATGACTCGTTAGCTAATTAAGATAAAACATTTAGGATCTTAACCAACTAGCTTTTTCCTTATTTGGAAATCGTTAGCATATACTGGGTGGCGCAATAGAACGTGCATATTGCATCATTTTTTTGGCGGGGTGGAAAGCGCGCGGGCGGGGGGAACCTTACCTCGTTGGTTAGGCGGGCTCATGGAGTTTTAGTTACTATGAGTCACTTCGACGGGAAGTAACGCGCATTTTGCGTGCGCGCGTTTTACCAGACCTCTCGTTCATACGTTGTTATTAGGCGACTATATTGTTCTGAATATGAACTACGGCGAATCAGTCAAGCTCCGAGTGCTAATTTAATTAAAATATGGATAAAGCGTTTCGAAGAGACTGGCTCAACGTTTAAACCCAAAGCAAAAGGTCGTCCAAGAACATCTAGGACCGAAGACAATATTGAGAGAGTTATGCAGTCGGTACAAGGAGAACCACAAATGTCTACTCGCAAGAGATCGTCCGTCTTACACTTATCGCGACGAAGTTTGCAACGAATTTTAAAGTTGGATCTTAAATTGCATCCATACAAGCTGCAATTAACACAAGAATTGAAAGAATCTGACTTCGGAGCAAGGCTCGCATTTGCTGATGAAATGCTGAATCGGTTTTCCAATTGTGACAACATCCTTTTCTCTGATGAGGCTCATTTTCACATGAATGGGTTCGTAAACCGTCAAAATTGTCGTTACTGGCATAGTGAGAATCCTAAACTTAAACATCAGAAACCACTGCATAGTCCTAAAGTGACAGTATGGGCAGCAATCTCGGGCAGAGGAATAGTGGGTCCGTTTTTCTTTGAAAATGCGCGTGGACAAAACGTCACTGTTAATACCCAACGCTATGTTGCTATGTTGGAAGGGTTTTTGGCTCCAGAACTTGAAAATTCAAGAATAAGGAATTCTAGGACATGGTTTCAACAAGATGGAGCCACTTGTCACACATCTAATGACTCCATGGCGGTTGTGAAACAGATGTTCCCTGGAAAAGTGATTTCAAAGAGAGGTGATATCCCATGGCCCCCACGTAGTCCGGACTTAACGCCTCCTGACTTTTTTTTGTGGGGGTACCTTAAACACAAAGTCTACAGCAATAATCCAAGAAACATCGACGAGCTCAAGCAGAATATCCGTGGTGAAATGGCAGCAATCACACCAGCATTACTGAACAAAGTTTTCAATAATTTCCGTTTGCGGTTAGAGGAGTGCCGTCGTAGAGAGGGTCATCATTTAGATGATGTTATTTTTAAAAAATAAACTTCAGTTCTTACTTAACAATTCCTCAGTTTTATTTTAACTATACCTGTTGTATTTATTTTTTTAATGATGTTATTTTTAAAAAATAAACTTCAGTTCTTACTTAACAATTCCTCAGTTTTATTTTAACTATACCTGTTGTATTTATTTTTTATATTTTTTTTAAATATGCACGTTCTATTGCGCCACCCTGTATAAGAAGTTTATCCCCCCAGTATTTTCATTAAAGTGTTGATTTTAATCGTTATTCCTTGCTCAGAAAACAAAATTATTGCACGTTAGTCACTTATCCTGACTACGAATAATAAAAAAATGGATGTTAGCATTTTTTCCTTACTTTGAATTTATGCTCAAGAGCACGTCAGTCAAATAGGTTTACTGAATTTTAATCAGATTTGGTACGTTATGCATATATCATAAATGTGTTTGACGGCAATATTGGAATTTAGTTAAAAAGAAATATTATAAAAATATCCATAAAGGTCGATTAGACATTTAAAAAGTTGTGTTGCATCGGTAAATATGGTTTGTTAAACGTTTGATGACAAGCATTGGGCAACGCTATATAAGCCAAACGTCGATGCTCGGTCGGTTAGACAGCGTCCGACGGTGATTGGGTGAAGACGTGTGGCTTACGTGCAATAACTTCGCTACTTCGTGGTCGCTACAATAACTTCGGTGGTCGTAAATGTAAGGTGAGTGAAGGTTTCTTTTCAAAGTATATAAAGCTTCAACATAACTGTGTAAACATTGCGTTGACGATTTTGTTTTGTGTAACTGATGTTTATTACAAGCTTTTATTACTTGCAATGTTTGTAAATTGTATGTTGTTTAGGTCAAATCTTGCAAACTGAATTAGAACTACTTCCTTTTATCCTCCTGAGTTGAATTTTTACATGTTGGTTTAGTTCCGATGACAATGCATTTTTATGGTAAGCATGACCTGAACTGACATTCTGGACTTGCTCCAGATAAAGGAACTCTTCAGCGATTAACAGCACAGACACGATTTTTTTTATAGGCATTTAGTTATGTTAGCCTATTTTAAAATCCACCATGACATAGCTGCTGGACTCAGGGTTAGCTCGCGACGAGAGAACTCCTCAATGGTTAGCAGCACAGACACAAAATTTTGTATACGAACTTAATTATGATAGCTCGTTTAAAGTTCCACCATGACATGGCTGCTGGACTCAGGGTTGACTCCCGACGAGGGAACTCCTCAATGGTTAGCAGTACATACACGAAATTTTGTGAACGAATTTAATTCTGTAGCCCATTTTAAGTTCCACCGTGACATGGCTTCTGGACTCAGGTTTGGCTCCCGACGAGGAAACTCCTCAATGGTTAGCAGCATAAAGACGAAATTTTGTATACGAACTTAATTATGATAGCCCGTTTTAAATTCCATCATGACATGGCTCCTGGACTCAGGGTTGTCTCCCAATGAGAGAACTCCTCAATAGTTAGAAGCACAGACACGAAATTTTGTGTACGAACTTAATTATAGTAGCCCGTTTTAAGTTCCACCATGACATGGCTGCTGGACTCAGGGTTGGCTCCCAACGACTGAACTCCTCGATGGTTAGCAGCACAGAGACGAAATGTTGTGTACGAACTTAAATATGATAGCCCTTTTTAAGTTCCACCATGACCTGGCTGCTGGACTCAAAGTTGGCTTCCAACGATGGAACTCCTCGATGGTTAGCAGCACAGAGATGAAATGTTGTGTACAAACTTAATTATGATAGCCCGTTTTAAGTTCCACCATGACATAGCTGCTGCACTGATGGTTGGCGTCCGACGAGAGAACTCTTCGATGGTTAGCACCACAGACATTAAATGTTGTCATACAATACAAGCAAGCGTTGCGAGCTTTGCAACAACTAACACAACAGATTTTAAAAGCTTGTTTTTTTTAAAATGTGTTTTTACCATTAACTTATTTTTAAAATGTTGTGAACTAGTTTAAGTGATTGTGTGGTTATGGTACTTATATTTAGAATTAATTTTTAATGTTTAGGAATTAATAATGAATGAACTTGCTATTGCTTAACTAACGCTTAATGAACATAATTTCAGTGCGCGGTGAAGGTGGCACTAATAAATAGCCACTAACAATCATGCAAAGAAATCGGGCCAGCCGCATTGTCGGCAGGGTAAAATCGATGGATCGATCTGTTCGACGAAAACTGTCATTTGATGTTTTGGAAAGCTCCCCCGACCATTCAACGCGGGCAACATCTCTTCCAAATGCAGGTATAATAAGATTAAAACCTACGCTGTATACCTACTTCTATTATTAAACCAGATTTTAATTATACCAGCTTATCCTGTAATCATACCAGCTTTAAATAACCTAAGTATCAATTGAACGAGCGAATCGAGTTTTTAAAGTCTACTGGGACAAATTGGAGTTAGTATCTTTGTATCCTAATTTTGTTCCAGATGAGATCGAAAACTCCCCCCCTGCTTCTGATGTTGTCCAAGCACAAGTGCATGTGCCTTCGTCCAAAAAAAATTTCATTCTTAATGGTAAGTATAGTAATTGGTAAACAAAACAAACCAAATCGCCTGTATAATTGCGTATCAATTATTTATCTAATTATTATTTTTTTAGAAAAGAGGTTCCAACCTCCGAAGAAGGACGAAATAAGCGATTTAATTTTGAAGGAAATAGAGCCTTCATCTGCTCTTATTAATCAAGAAGAAATGCAAAAAGCTCCATACGAAATAAAAAATCAACTTGAAGGTAGTTGTAGTAATAGTCATAATTATTAATAGCTTACTTTCTTTGGTTCATCGTTCGATAGTACTAATGTTAGTATCTCTATTAATAAATTAATCATAAATATTTTGTTTAACAGTTCACCCCATCGACATGCATAAACATGACGTCACGCATAATATTATAATAGCAATGTATGCCGAAAGCCAGCCTGAAAGGAGTACTATTCTTCAAAAACTTGAAATGCATAGTATTATAGGTATAAATTGTTCATAATCCAGATTACATTGTATAAAAAAAAAGAATCTAAATAATAACTAAATTCATTACTTCAGTAGGTAGTGTAAACGAGTGGGTAACTCGTTTATAAACTTGAAATATTTATTTTATTTCAGATAATCCTATTATTACCCGTAAACTAGAAAATGATAAAGAGGTCATGATAGAGGCAATAGATGATGGAGGTCAACCTGAAAAAG